>JAVIWB010004594.1:0-607755 GCA_031893035.1 Dermolepida albohirtum | reverse complement strand
TCTTTTCTAAATGAATTCTTTTCTGAAACACTTTAAAGGTTCCGTGTAATAAAAGAATTTTTTTGTCTTCTACCGCACATAAGTGTCTTTCACAGATTCCACTAACGACAGCGAAAGAATTTCTAATTTTTCTGTTGCCTCCACTAGTCTGAAGTAATTGTTGTGAATAGTTTTTAAATCTGTTTTAACCTAATTTGGTACGTAGACTTCCGCGGTCGTGGTCCATGCTATCTGCTTCTGGGTTTCCGGGCTGGAACCGCGTCACTAGTATATCTGCCGACGTTTCGTACCCATTTGTATGGGACATCTTCAGGGCTGCACTGAAACTAAGTTTCAGTGCAATAGTTCAGCCCTGAAGATGTCCCATACAAATGGGTACGAAACGTCGGCAGATATACTAGTGACGCGGTTCCAGCCCGGAAACCCAGAAGCAGATAGCTGTTTTAACCTATCTTGAAATTTTGACTGACTTGATAGCTGCCTGCAGCTTTTCTCGGATCGAATTTAGAAACTACGTTCTTTATATCCTCAAATATTTATAAGAATAAAACGCTTCTTGAAACCATGTTTCCCAACGTGTGAGAACTTGCTCTGGTGATTCAGGGATATCGGGACATAGTCTATGAAATTCATGAATATGCTTTGGGGACTTGACAAATACTGCTTTTGTATACGCTTTTAAAGCCTCTGCCTTAGGGTAACACAGTCGAGTAGTTTTTGGTACAAGACTGACAGCATGAATATTACACATAACATATAACAAGTTAGTACAATGTTTTTCAAGAAACCGGTCTACAGAAAACATATTTGTGGTAACATCACTCATAAACATTGACAGTTGGTTTGTCGAAAGTTATTCAAATTTCCTTTCGGTTCTCGAGATATAAAATCGGAAAACGTAACATAATCAGGAGTGAAAAGTGAAATATGGAAAAAAGCGAATATCGTGCCGTTATAAAGTTCCTTACCAGGCAAGGAAAATCAGTCGCGACCATAATGAATGAGATGTCATTGGTTTACGGCGACTCTTGTCCAGGAAAAACCATGATGTACAAGTGGCATAGTTTATTTAAACAAGGAAGGGAATCCCTTGAAGACGACCCGAGGCCGGGCAGGAGCATTGAGGTGACCACGCCAGCACTTATCCAAAAAGTTGAACAAATTGTACTCGAAGATGCTCGACTAAAGAAGAAACAACTCGCAGAAATGGTTGGAGTATCCGATACAACAATTTTTAAGATCCTACACGATCATCTCGGCATGTCTAAGGTCAGCGCAAGATGGGTGCCACACAAAAACAACAGCGCGTAGAGTATTCGCGTGCATTTTTGGACCTCTGTAATGAAGACAAGGATGGTGTATTGAGTGGAATTGTTACTGGAGACGAAACTTGGGTTCATCATTATGAACCTGAGTCCAAAGAAGACTCCATGCAGTGGCATAAAAAGGGCACAGCACCTCCCAAGAAATTTAAAGTGTCACAATCAGCTGGGAAACTCATGGCAACGGTATTTTGGGACTCGGAAAATATTGTTGATTGATTATAAAGATAAAGGTGTTTCTATAACCGGAGAATATTACGCTTCAATATTAGAGCGACAAAAGAAGCCATTAAAGAGAAAAGACGGGGAAAATTGACAAAAGGTGTTCTGCTTTTGCACGACAACGCGCCCGTCCACAAGAGCCGCGTTGCGTTAGCTGCCCTGCATAAGGTGGGCTTCGAAATTGTGAATACCCACCCTACAGCCCAGACCTGGCCCCGAGTGATTATTACCTGTTTCCGAAAATGAAAAAAGAGCTGCGGGGTAAAAAATTTACTGCCGATGATGAAGTCAAGGAGGCAGTTTCGGCGTATTTTGCAGATAAAGAGAAATCATTTTTTTATGAGGGTATAAATAAATTAATTGAAAGATGTGAAAAATGTATCCGTCTTGCAGGTGAATATATTGAAAAAGAAAAATAATTTGGTTTTTTTATTTCCACCCCTTGTACCCCATTCCGCGAATATAAAAACGCTCCCTCGTATATCAACCTTCAGTGATCATTATTACACATAAATGAAATAAAAATCCTTTATTCAATTTTACGCCAGTTTATTCTGATATGTGCTTTGTACCCTTTATGCGTCGTTGGCATTGGCTTTTCGTCCAGTACATTAAAAACATATCGCAAACAGTACATTTAATTTTTGCGCCATTGTAAATTAAATCAGGATACCCACTTATTAATTTATTTGCGGACAATGGTTATTTTTTCGACACATTTGACTGTGACATTATTGCTATTATATAAAACAGTGTGTTACAAAACAAATACGCGTCGCTCTCAATATACATACTAATATGTAATAGCCTAGACAAAATTGTGAAAACTGCAAATCGCAAGGGGGAAGTGCGTTGACCTTGTACTTTAGTAGAGCGCTGCTCGAATTTGCCATCTTTATTAATAATGAAGACATAACTAATAAGTTATTGATTAATTTTAAACTACAATTATTTAAACTTTTTATATCAGCTTTCTGTTCGATCGACGAGTGGAGGAGTTTTAATTGGTATAACTAATTACTTGAGTCCCTTTAACTGTCATTCTCTTCAGACACTCAATGTGTTCCCATAGATGTCCTTATGTGAAGATTCTAAATTTGTTTGAAATATATATTTTAAATCAGCATCTACATCCCACCTGACGTAACGAAGGTAGAATATATTTTTTTAATGCCCTGGAACTACTGCATAAACAAACTTCACGTCTACTCTAAATTTGAAAGAATAATATTGCAAAACATAAGTCAAGACAACTCGACTTTTTCTAATATGGACTGTCCTCTCGGTGTGTCCCGTGATTTAGCGTCATTGGTCTCCGTAAATCCTTACCATCCAGCATTAAATATAAGTCAAATGTTGACCGCGGATATAATTTTCCATTTAATAATAGCCAACCTTACAATTTTCTCAGGGTTGTTTTTTTTTTGGTGAATTTATTTAAGTTAATGATGCTTTAACTGCTTTTTATAGTAATCCCCACGAAATTATTGCAGAAATTGCTCAGTTCAGATCAGAAATGGAATCACGTGATTTGCTTTAAACTGCTTCCGCATCCAGCCTATTCACCCGACTGACTCCCTCGAACTTCCACTTGTTCGCGAAACTTTCCTGACTGGACAAAAGTTTGAGTGCAGTAAAGAAGCCATCTTGGCGTTTAACGACTACTTTGAGGACCTCGATGGAAACCATTTCATGGAAGAAATTGGGAATATAGACAAACGCTGAAGCAAGTGCATTGAACTTCAAAGGTTTTATGTCGAAAAATGAGGTGAGAACGAAACTCTGATTGTTGTCCTTCATACAGAACCAAGTTATTTATCGAACCGCTCTCGTATATAAATGTTTGCATCTTTTTAAGCATGGTATTTCGTACCAAAATAATCCCAGAACTAGTGTACGTAGCCTACAGTCTGACTAAGAATAAAGCAGTTGAATAAACAATGAATGAGCGAAAAATTATTTTTTAACAAAACTATTTAACATGCAGAATGAAGTCAAAGGTTATAACGTTATTCATTGTTTGTTATCATGCATTATTGAACACTCACTCAGGCGCACATCATGAGAACAAGGACAGAATACTTACTAGAATATTTTGTCACCTTAAATTTCCAATTATCGATTTGCTATTGTTCCATTTAATGCGACTAATTACTTTTAAAAGCGCTACAACACGCACTGAAGATAGAAAACCGAAATTGTGTACATCATAATTTAATGCTTAGTTTTCATAATATAGAATACTAACCTAAGTACATAAAGTTATTATACACATACACATACATTTAGTGAAAATATTTTTTTGTATAAAAACAGACGGGTTCATTTAACTCAATTTAAAATATAACTAAGACGCTAAACATTGTGCTAGAAGATAATTACTAAACGGCAGCTTTATAATTAGTAAATGCTTGTGTTTCTTAATAATTGTTAATACCAGTAATTACTAAATTACGTGGATAAAGATCAATTTAGTAATTTTAATCTATTAATATCATCGTTCTTTTTAATGAATGTAATAGACAATCCTTGGTTAAACATTGTGTATATGTATTATCAAATAACATACTAAAATAATTAATTAATAATTAAATAATAAATTAGCAAAATCAAAGATAACATTTGTACATATAAGAAACGGACGGTTGTAATTTGGGCTAATGGTCATTATTTAATCCTCGAAGATTAGTCAAGTAACATTCTTAGTATGTACATAAGTTGGCCCGAAGGATTATAGGGATTAAAATTAAAAGCATTTATGTAATTAAGTAGGATAGGAATTAATAATTAATTTTCACACGAACAGGGTCTCCATTACTTAATTATTACTATTATTATTAATTAATTAGAAATTTAGGATTTCATTTACCTAATTGTTAATTTAATAAGTTTAAAGAAACTCCCCTCCATTTATATAAATATATAAGGACAGTATTCAGTTCATCCTGTGAGTTCAAAGAGTTATTTAGTTCACAAAGTGAACGAGAAGTCCTTAGTGCTCAAGTCCTTTTGATATTTCAAATGTATAATTTTTGTAAATCAGATTTGCTGAAGTGCGATGAAAGAAAATTGCGGTGTACCTCCAAGAGTACTTCATGTAGGGCCAATATTATTACTGTTGGCGAAGGAAGTGATAGAATTATAGTAAGGCAAAATTCTGAACCATCCGTCAAAAGAAAATGAAATTGATAAGAAAATTGTTAATAGTGCTTGCAAAAGGAAAATGACAGAAGATATTTCATAAAGGCTCTCAAAACTTTGTCACAGGTACTCCAGAATATGGGTCAGGTAAACATATCTGTGTCAGACTTAAAATGTGTTAAACGAAATGTGTACAACGCCCGCAGAAAAAAATATTAACCTTTACCTCAATATGCAATGGATGTACATGCAGCTCTGGATTGTACCAACTGGAAAACAACGCGAGAAGAGAACTTTATAGTCATACACGATAGTACAAAGAATTTAGTAATATTTTTTTGTGCAAAAAATTTATCGGTCCTGTGCAACTGTGACAACATTTATATGGATGGAACGTTTACTTATTATAGCAAATTTTTACAATTCATGGATATGAAAATGGACATTATGTTCCGCTCGCTTTTTGCTTATTTAAAGATAAATATGCGGGAACGTATGAACAGTGCATAAAGGCACTAGTAGATTTTTGCAGTTCAAGTAGTATGCAGTTTAAACCAAAACAAGTTACTGAAGACTTTGAGAAAGCAAGTCATGTGGCTGTAAAGAAAATTTGGTATGATATTGTTATTGTTGGATGTTGATTTCATTTAACATCAACAGTCTTGGTGGAGAAAAATCCAACAATTAGGGTTAGTCCCTGAATATAAGAACAAGGAGTCTGAAATTGGAAGATGGTTGAAATACACATTTGGAATTCAATATTTGAACCCAAATGAAGCAGCTGATTGTTACGTCGAAGATTTGGTTACTATTCAGCCAATTGATCCAAGAGTAGCAAAATACTCCGATTATTTGGTTGACACATACATCAATGAAGAAGCTTTGTTGCCACCTGAACTTTGGACTTCAAGATCATCAAGTATAGCTGGTACTACATTTCAAATCCAATTTTTAAACTAGCCATCGTTCTTTGTACATATTTGTAGAAACATTGTTGGAATTTCAAGTAGATATAAGTATTAAAATAAACAGTGCTTAAGTTATGAATAAACCAAATTCTAACACGGCAAAAAAGGTCTTTTCTAAATAATATGTTAAATTTATACAATGAAAATAAAATTAATAGACTGCTGTTTGTAAAACGAGTTTCGCATTTCTGCAATCACTAATTATTTGTAAATACGTCTGTATCAAGAACAAATGTTTTTTATCTTATATATAAGGAGAATGAAATTAAATAATTAAAGTATTTCATTTTAATTAAAAACGGCCCAAATTACATATAGCCGTGGCGGGCTGGTGTGATCATTCAGCCCAAATTATATGTTTACCTTTTCTAATAGCCTGGCCGTCGGCCCAAGTTACATCTGCCCTAAGAAACATTTAGACCAAGAGATGAATTAACACATTTCCAAAATTCAAAGTTGAAATGCAAAAAATTCAAGAAAAAGTAAGCAATTTTGTTAACTAGAATGTCGGATTTTGAAGATAAGAAATTTAAAATATAAACAAAGAATATGCAATATTAGGCAAGAATTTTAAGCAGAATGTTAATAATTAATATAAAAAAAAGCAGACCGTTATTTGCACTAATTCGTATGAATAACACAGGCATGCGATGGAAAAAAATTGTTTAATATACGATGTGTGATTTTTATAGTTATGAGCACGCTGATTACGGAAAAATACTAAAAATTGCATCGCACACAGTTTAGTAACAAATTTTACTTGAAAATAACGACAACTAGGCATTTTAGGCAAGTAAGCAGTACAGTTTAGTCTTGGTAATTAAAATTAGGCTAAGATTGGCCGTGGGAAATATTAATATGGTCGGGCGGTAACACTGAGTAGCTATCAAACCTTTGCTTGCTTTCCTCACACAGTGTATTTCATTTTATTTATATTCGACTACAAAGCCATTGTAGCTGAAATGTTGGAAAACTCCAAGGATTTAGGCTGTAACATGGGCCTAAAAGTACATTTCCTCCACTTACACCTAGACTGCTTTCCATACAACCTTAGTGCAGTGAACGAGAAACAAGGTGAAAGATTTCATCAAGATAAAAAGGAAATGGAAAAGCGATATTAAGGAAAGTGGAATGTTAACATGATAGCGGTCTATTGCTGGATGTTGAATAGAGACTATCCCCAGCGATCCTACAGCTGAAGAAACACAGAACGAAGTTAAGATTGCAAGCGAAAACGATAGTACAAGGACTATTAATCGAGAAGATCATTCAGTTTTACTAATTTTGTGTTGTTTTTATGAAAAATGTTTGGTCACATTCCTAAAATAATTCTGTTTTTCTTGTGAAAAAACCCTACGTTATAGGAAAAAAAAACAGTTTTCGTTTTTGAGTACAGCACTGAAAACCACACAAAAAAAAGTGACTAAAGTTAAAAAAATTTTTAAAAAGTATTTTTTTGCAGGTCTGTGTAATTTGTAAATTCGCTTGAACACCAGCACAATTTTATCTGGCATTCTTTGACGGCTATTAGTTCTTTTGGATTGAACTGTAATATTAAAGATTGTGTGAACATTTTTTGAATAATAAGAAACTGCTTCTAGCCACACACCCCAGCGTGTGAGAATTGGTTGGGGTAGTTTTCGTACACCAGAATAGTGTTTGCGAAATTGCGAGTATCCATTTCGGAGATTTCAGGAAATCTCTTTGGTGCTGCTTATTAAACCATCTACAGCTGGATAATTTTTTCGAATAGTTCTTGCGGTCAAATATAATGCATGTAGCAAGTACGTTACATGTAGTGAAATGGGACACTCATGTTTAAGGAAACGTCATGCAAAAAATATTGACGAGCCTTCATCAGTAGCAAACATCATAAACATCATTACTTGCTTTGCTGTCAATTTAAAATTTTGTAGTGTCCTTTAACTAGGTAATAAAAATGAAGATGTTCCAGTGGTGATGCAATGATATTTAGAATAGATTTTTTTACGATCTGTAGTATCAACACAGTTTAACCATAGTTTTTATTTTTTAGAGCGAATTCAATATTGGTCTCCATGTTTTTACGCCAAGAAGATAAACAATTTCTTAACTTTCGAGTGCTCTCCAATACATAGATTTAAGTTGTATATATTCCAAACCTGACGGAATAGTTTCTTCTCTACTATCCTAAATGGTAGATTACAAGCCGTCGACATATAAATGACATGTAACACAAACTCTTTCTGAGACGCCGGATGACATTTTATATATTGTGTTTTTGTGTATTTACGTGCATAAAACAGTCTGTTTTTTTCCCACAGGAGAACGATATATGACACACTGAACGAATTACTTTAGCCCCATTGTATTTTAGATCCGGGAATTGTCCGATAAATTTATTTACACTATTTACGCATAACAGACTGTCATTTCTCCATTTTGTAATCGTAATTACGCTACAATGCAATATCAAATATTGATCTTTATTATCGCAATAAAAACCATATATAATGAAACTTACTACATTCTACAACACGGTCGATATATGTCGGTAACAGCCTTGACTAGCTCGACACATCCGTACCACCTTTCCTCGCTACTCATGCATGGTGTCTAATATATTTAATTATCACCTATCATGTTTAAAATTCTTTCAATTCAATAACTGCAACTTTCTGCTTTTGAATTAGAGATCCTGTAGAGTTGCATTTCATTTTTATGTTCTGAATTCTTACTTCAAAGATACATAGAGTCACAAAAGATAGGGAGGCTGTATGTCTTCTACTAAATGATGCTATTCATAATCGTTTGTGTGTTAGGTCATTTACTTTTTAAAAAAGTAATAATAATACAAGATCATGATCATAGTCATTAAAGCTGTGTTTTTTAAATAATCAGTAAAATTATTAGAAATAATTATGAGAAAAGATATTTTTACATTACATTAAATAATTAAAAATTCTTTTTTCAGAAACAGCAAAACATTCTCCACTAAATAGTCGATTGACAAAGTATGCATTAAACAATATAACTTAAAATTCACTGCAGCCAAACTTCTAAAACTACATAGCTACACGTCTTTTTTCGTCATTGATAACAAATAATAAATTCCGTCCCAAAATGGTTTATGGAAGAACAAAGAAGGGACATTTGGAACACAATAGCTACACGTAAAATATAATGTGCATAATAACAAAGAATATTATATCGTTAAATTATATTAATACTATATATTTATTAAGCAAAATAATAAGGATAGAATAAATATATGAGAGAGTGAAAAACATGCAACTGAGACATAATTAGAAATATTTATTTGCTATATCGGGGAATATTTCATTGGAAAGAACAAACATTTTTAGATATTTCAAATAACTTAAAGGTATAAAAATTAAAATCATCTTTTCGATTTTACTTATTAACCTAATTGCTTCTTTGCAAAAACAAATAAAAATAATCAAATATCATTGCGTTATACGAGAGGGGGTTCGAAATGTTCTCAAGGCGAGACACAGATGGCACAAATATGACCAAATGACGATGACGTTTGTTAAATATAATCCATCGATGACGATAAAGTTTCAGCTCGTTACATTTAGTAAAGCAAACAATGTCTTCAAACTTCTAGGAATTTGGCTATAATTTTTCATTTCATCAGTTTTTAGCAAAATCGCAATGTGGTTTTTCAATATAATCTTCATTTGATGAAATACACATACCCCAAAATGTAATTTTTTAAATCGTCTCCAAAGTAATACTACGTAGTGGGTTTTTCAAATTTGCGAGCAGACAATAATCACTAAGACCCAAATCTGGTGAATAGGGTGAATGTAAAAGCAATTCTCAACGCAATTTTTTTAAAACACCCTTCTTTTTTTATGTGTTATAAGATCTTTTCAGGCTCTTTATTAAAAAATGTCTGCCGTAATCGGCTTGATAATAGCTTAGACTAACATTCTGCTTAATTGTAGTACCTCTCTGTAGATAGTCCATAAAAATAATCCTATCGAATTTCCAGAATACAGTAAGCATTACTTTTTTAACCAATGCTTTTCTACATATCTTTTAAACGGAGACCCTTCTTCGAGTTTGTGCCATTGTTTAGAATGATTTTTGGTCTCAGAATTAAAGTAACGTATTGATGTTTCAGTAGTTATTATTTATTGCCAAAATTGGTGCCCATAATGAGCTAAAAATTCTTAAAGTTGGCGTCATGTGTCTGACTTTCTGTTTCTGTTCCGGTCTCAACACCCTTGGTATCCAATGATCTAAAAGCCTATTCCCTCCCAAACGTTCATGTAAAATCTTATGTATCTGTCGTATACCTATTCTTACACTAACACTAATTTCACGTCTATCATCATGAATTCTGCACGTTTTCAACGTCAGATTCGTTATTTCTATTTACGGAGATGCTCTAGTGTCCACTACGTGGATCACCTTCTGGTGATGTTTTGTCACTTTTAAAATGATCCCGTCAATAGACAGTACTTTTATATTCTGCAGACTCTTCAAATACAGTTTACAGACGTTTAACAATTTTCCAAGGTTTCATACCCTCACTAAACAAAAAGCAAATAGTAACTCTTTCTGATTTAGCAGTCTTCTATAATTACGAAATTAGTGGAACAAAAATAGGTATGGAAATCAGTCAAGTAACTGCAGTAAATTAAACATATATGTCACTGACCAATAACGTCACCTATAATGTTTATGCAATTGAACTAAAACCAAATTCCTAACACTTTGGAAATATAAAAAAAGTTTCAATATTAAAGGATTCCTCAAATTCATTTTCGACGATAAAAAAATGGGTTGCTAAATTTGAACGTAATCGTACATCCATTGCATATGATGGACAACTGGGACGTCCAAAATTCCCATCGACCTACGAAATCATTACAAAAATTAAATGATCTTCGACTGAAGGAAGGTAAACAATCTTGCTGACATAGCAAAGATCTCGATAGACTGTGTCCAATTATATATTTTACGTCTTGGATATGAAGAACCTCTTCGCTTGGTGTATGCTGTTTTTGTTTAACATTCGATAGTAAACGCATTCGAATAAACACTTCTGAAGAAGTGTTTAGATTTATTTAAATGCAATTCCACTAAGTTTTTTCGACGTTTAATACCATTAATTCATAATTACACACCAAGAACAAGGCAGCGGTTCAAACATTGGGTGTCAACAGGTAAAAGTGTGTCAAGAAAAAACGAAAGATCTATACGAAATACCATCACTACAGTTTTCTGGGATGGTGTGATGCTGATTGCATAGCTGGAACAAAACAGGGTCGTCACCGAACCAATTATGAGCTACTCTTCAGACTAAGCTTCCATACTTAGTCAAAAAGAAAGTGTTCTTTCACTATGATGATGCACTTGCAGCAGGTTTCGAGTTATTGTTGCAAAACTCCATGATCAAATTTCGAAGTGCTCTCAATGTACTCGTTGAATTTGGCCTCTTGCGATTACCTCCTTACAAACGTGAAATAATGGCTCACTAGACGACAATTCACTTTAAATGAACAAGTCACAGCTTATTTTGCAGAGTTGGACAAATCATATTATACTACTAAATGTATTAAAGAAGTGGACAGTGGTTGAGCTAAATGTATTGCATTGAAACGTGACTACATCGAAAAATAAAAAAAATCTCAACAATCTTATGTTGGTTTTAACAGGTTGAGAACCTTTTGAACATCTCTCGTATACTGTACAACATTTGATATATATATATATATATATATATATATATATATATATATATATATTCGTATTTAAATATTCTTTAGTCGTCAAGCATTCTTTATATTAAAGGTTGTTAATTTTTCTCAAACAAAGTAATGCAAAAAAAACTCTCAGCATAATCCAATTTTATAATCAAGTCGTTGACATTGGGAAAATAAATATTCTCAGGAATAGCTTCCCATATATCAATTATAAAATAATTCAGAGGAAAAAACACAATAACTTAGCGAAGCACAATATAAATTTAATCTGGTTTTTTGTCTCGAAATATGTCAATGATCGCTATGCTTACCGTGACTAGCATTATTTCGGTCGTTCGAAATAAATAACTAAAATGCATAATTATGGCAATATTTCAGTTAATTATTAATATTAGTTGAATTTGACCAGTTTTTGTGTTAATAAAATTTTTATATGTGAAAATAATATAAAAACATTATTTTCACATATAAGTATTGTAGTTCGATTCCCAGAAATTTTTTAAAAAGAGTTTTTAAAAACTTAAAATTATAGTATATAGAATACCTCTCATGCCAGTCTACCTTTGTTTCCTTGTGTATTGCCTGTTCTAATGATGTAAACTTTAACATAAGATTTCACTTTAGCATTTAAGCATTCAAAATTTTTACAATATTTATAGCAGGTTTTCCAATAGGGCCATAACAATTTTGTCTTTTAATACGAACGTTTGAAGGTTTTTAATGATCTGTTAAGGTCAAAACGTTAGTCAAGGTTGACATTTTTATCATGGTGGAGTTCACGAACAAGCAACGGATTGGATGTTCCTGTGCCAGTGACATAATGCACTGGTCGAAGTTCCAAAAATATCGCAGCCGTAAGTGCTTCAATTCAAAATGAACCAAATCAGTCGATTCCAAGCCGTTCACAGGAATTGGGAATCCCTTAAATCACATTGTGGCGAATGATCTTGGCTTACACCCTTACAAAATCGAAGTAACTCAAGAGCTGAAGTTCATTCGAAGCGCCGAAACTTCTCCGATTGGGCTCAGCTTAAGTTTGAAGAAAATCCTGAATTTCATCGAAACATCATCTTCATCGATAAAGCTTATTTTCGGCTTAATGGCTTTGTCAACAAGCAAAATAGGCATAATTGGACAGCAACAAACCCACATGTGCTTTAAGAGACTCGATTATAACCACAAAAAGTGCTTGGACCATATGGTTTTGTCCATGAATATTATCGCCATGTTACGGTCAATGAGGTCGCTACCGTGCCATGTTGGAAGGCTATGTTTGGCCAGAATTGGATGGAGTTGACACGAGTGACATGTGGCTCCAACAAGTGCCACATACCACACAACTGGATAAGCAATTGACGATTGAATGGTATAGTCAACTACACATGAGCGAGGTGGCCAACTCATGTCATTTAACGCCGTTAGATTCCTTTTTATGGGGTTACGTTAAATCGTTGGTTTGTGTCAACAAGCCAACAACGTTAGAGGAGCACAGGGATAATATCGTATGCGAAATTACCAATGTGCCGGCCGATATGTATGAAAGAGTGGTGAAAAATTGGCTCCAAAGAATAGATCACTGCAAACGTGCTGGCAGTGGTCATATGACCGAGATCGAAATACATAGTTAAATGTAACATGTATACCTGAAATAAATTTCAGCACTATATCTCAGTTATTCTGTGTTCTATTTAAGTACACAAGTGTTATGTCCTTATTGAAAAACGATGTAAACTCATAAATAAGAAATCTAGGCTACTTACTACTGATGCTGTGCACTACACATGAAATGAACTTTAGTTTTAAAAAAAATTTAGTCTGTGAAAAGAATTATATGTTGCGTTCTCATTAGACTATCTTTATAATTATATAGATTATTATACGAGGGAGCGTTTTTATATTCGCGGAATGAGCGGGTTGTAGAGGGGTGAGTAGGCGCATTGGGGGCGTTGCCTGTGCAGCGACTCATGATTAGTATAAATACGAAGTTTCATTGTTATTAGACAGTTAGTCTTTGAGCTATCGTCAACCAAGTAACATAATCAGGAGTGAAAAGTGAAATATGGAAAAAATCGAATATCGTGCCGTTATAAAGTTCCTTACCAGGCAAGGAAAATCAGTCGCGACCATAATGAATGAGATGTCATTGGTTTACGGCGACTCTTCTCCAGGAAAAACCATGGTGTACAAGTGGCATAATTTATTTAAACAAGGAAGGGAATCCCTTGAAGACGACCCGAGGCCGGGCAGGAGCATTGAGGTGACCACGCCAGCACTTATCCAAAAAGTTGATCAAATTGTACTCGAGGATGCTCGACTAAAGAAGAAACAACTCGCAGAAATGGTTGGAGTATCCGATACAACAATTTTTAAAATCCTACACGATCATCTCGGCATGTCTAAGGTCAGCGCAAGATGGGTGCCGAGAATGCTCACGCCGCCGCAAAAACAACAGCGCGTAGAGTGTTCGCGTGCATTTTTGGACCTCTGTAATGAAGACAAGGATGGTGTATTGAGTGGAATTGTTACTGGAGACGAAACTTGGGTTCATCATTATGAACCTGAGTCCAAACAAGACTCCATGCAGTGGCATAAAAAGGGCACAGCACCTCCCAAGAAATTTAAAGTGTCACAATCAGCTGGGAAACTCATGGCAACGATATTTTGGGACTCGGAAGGAATGTTGTTGATTGATTATAAAGATAAAGGTGTTTCTATAACCGGGGAATATTACGCTTCAATATTAGAGCGACTAAAAGAAGCCATTAAAGAGAAAAGACGGGGAAAATTGACAAAAGGTGTTCTGCTTTTGCACGACAACGCGCCCGTCCACAAGAGCCGCGTCGCGTTAGCTGCCCTGCATAAGGTGGGCTTCGAAATTGTGAATCACCCACCCTACAGCCCAGACCTGGCCCTGAGTGATTATTATCTGTTTCCGAAAATGAAAAAAGAGCTGCGGGGTAAAAAATTTACTGCCGATGATGAAGTCAAGGAGGCAGTTTCGACGTATTTTGCAGATAAAGAGAAATCATTTTTTTATGAGGGTATAAATAAATTAATTGAAAGATGTGAAAAATGTATCCGTCTTGAAGGTGAATATATTGAAAAAGAAAAATAATTTGTTTTTTTATTTCCACCCCTTGTCCCCCATTCCGCGAATATAAAAACGCTCCCTCGTATGATAACTTATACTGGGTAGTTAAATATCCCTCGTCACATTTAGAGGTTCTCTACCAGGAATTTAAAGATATCAGAGGGAAGTTATTTGGGTTGTAAGGTTAAGAATTAGAAATAGATTTTGCTTATTTACTTGTCTGTCAGTGCAGATTTATTTTTTGTAATTTTTAAACCTGTAAATTTCCAAAATAACCTTATATAAATAGAACAGATAAAATTAATGTTGATACACGTAACCTTGCCTAATCACGTTGTAAATAGTATCACGGTATCATGAAATTCTCAGTTCTTGTTTTACTAGTAAAGGCTTACTTTAGTAGTACACGGACATGTGCCTACCTTTCTCTAACCATGAAACATAATCATATAATTAAATTAAGCATAATACAATTAAATAAGGATTAATTAATTTCACATTCTTAGTTTCTATTTTAATAGTTTTTGTTCAACTTAATTTAATTTCTGTTACTAGAAATGGTCACGAGGCAATTATACATTACGATATCTATTTAAGTTTGTACTTTATTTCTTAAATTACCTTGCAGAATAATACAAAGTATGCTTTAAATTAAAAATCGCTGAAGTTTATTAATAAACCATTTAAAAAGACTGTCAGTAATTAGTGTCCAGATTATTAAAACAATCTCATTTTTTTGTATCTAGTCAGTACTTCATCAAAGTCGTACAAGTCTACATGTACGTCTATTTCACTTTATCGTACCTATTTCTCTTCTCATAACCGCTAGCTAACGCAGTTGGGCGCGCTTTGAAAGTTTATCTCAATATGTTTTAAAAAAATAATTGAATGGTCGTACAAATTAACTGCTTTACTGCAAGTGAACTGTCACTTTCACTTATTATTTTGAATTTAACTTGATTTTGTTCAATGAATAGAAATTCAGAGAAATACAAATGGTTTGTTACGGTGGAATTAATTCAATGTCGTTAAAATGTGCAGGCATTTCAAAAATTTTAATGAAAAATGTGACTGCTAGCTTTAAAATTCGAAAGATTTATGCAAAAAATATATGTATGTGCTGTTTTCGTTTCTATTAAGGCATGTTTTTCAAAATATTTTACACTAAATCACTACTATACAGTATGGCTCAATTAATATAGGGTCACTCGCATTACTCAGAAATATTTAGAGATATTTAGTAAGCAGAAAGAATATCATATTTTTTTGTTACTACTTCCTTACAGCAACTGCAAAATTTTCAGTATTCTAACCACCACTAAACACCCTTCATGGGATTAAATACAATTATATGGAGTTACTTTTACCTACTTTTCCTTATTCTGAGTGCAACGTTGAGAGTGGAAGTTTTAGCAGATATCGAATTTGTGAAATATTATAATTAGTTTTTAAATTTTGCGACGTTTTAGTTTTTTTTTTTTGTAAATTGTGGAGAGTAGCGATTTTTAAACAGTGGGGAAACGCAAAGCGTTACTAGCGCAACGATGGTGGTAATAGAGACTTTATTAAAAACTGGCAACTATTCTCATCGAGAAATATCAAGACGAGAATGTGTTTCTTGTCAAATAGGGTGACAAAGTTCCACTTCGAGCGGCCGTATTCATTGTGGAAGAAAGAGAAAGACAACGGATCGTGGAGACAGATTAACTGTTAAAAGATCATTAAAGAAGCGACAGCGATATATTAGAGAAACGTATCGCATCATAGAAACAGATAACATCAAAATATCCGGACGAACTTTGCAATCGATTATACGAGTAGATAATTTATAGTCGTCTATTGGAGAATTCCATATATTGTTTGACAAACATAAACTATAAATTGCTGCTTCAAAAATACCGTGTTGACAATAAGCCCAGCAATGAGAATATCCGAGAAAATTTAAGAAATGAGAGTAGGAGGTGAATATTTTGGACAACGAAAATTTTATTGCAAGGCTAAATGACTTCTTTTAATTTACGTAAATACGTGGGATGTCTTTTAAGTTTTGTATAATAGGATATAGAGGGCGCCACTAATCAAATGTCAATACTAAAAATTAATCTCCAGCTATAGTTAACCTAAATCAAAAGTGTCAGTGCGATACGTTTTGCGCTGTAGCTGCGACGAACTGTCAAAGTTCTTAGTTGAAAAATGGGATTAAACCGAGAACATTTTGGCGGAAAAATTTTTTATAATTTTGGAAGACAATTATCTCAACACGAATGCCTCACCGAGTTGGTTTCTGTTTTCGACAATGTAGCACCACATCAATATACAATTTCTCATTGGTACGGCGAATTCAAACATGGACGGATTAGTCTTATAGACGATCCAAGAGCAAGTTCGCCAAAAACGACAGTCACTCAGAAAAAGTCGATGCTGTGCGCAAGAGCATCAACGAAGATCCAAATGTGACATATCGCCTAATTCAAGTAATACTGGGATTTCAAAGACCTCAATTCGAAAAATTTTGCATAAAGAATTGTGTGTAAAAAAATTAGTTTCCCGTTGGATACCGTTGGATGTGTTGACTGTTGCCCGTAGAACAGAAAACAACTAGGGTGAATTGATTTTAAAAAAACTCCAGATCGCTTTAACGCCAGAAACTCTGAAAACGTGTACAACAATATCAGTGGTGATGAATCTTGAATTTACTCATACGAGTCATCAAAATAAACGCCAGTTGTTTGAGTGTTCCAATGTGAAGAAAAGTAGACAAAAGTGATTCGTTCTGGAAGTTTCTTCAAAAAGATGGTCGACATTTGTCTCGAAAGCAAATTAAGTACATAGCTACAATTCCTCTACAATATCAAAGAAGTGTTACTCCCAATTGGTATACAACCATTTGCTTGCCTAAAGTCATCGCTGAACTTCGAAAAACCAACCCCGAACGACGAAGCATCCTCCATCAAGACAATGCAAGCTCGCCCACAGCACGGAAGACAATTGAATTTTTAACGCAACAAAACGTCAATTTGTTAGACCATCCTCCGTACAGTTCGGACCTAAATCTGAACGATTCCTTTACCTTCCCGAAAATCAAGAACAGACTGCGTAGTCAGAGGTTCCAGTTGTCAGAAGGAGCAGTCGATATCTTAAAAACGCAATTTTCACTGGGCCAAGAAACAAATGGAACTGCTTCCAGCGTATCCAAAAGTGCATTAATCTTCATGGAGAATACTTTGAAAAACAATGAAGTCTCTAAAAGCCATCTGTTTTATTCCAGTTTTATATGCAAAACTTAAAAGACAACCCATGTAAGTATTATTATAAACTTTATTCTTTTTTGTTGTTTCGACCGTCAGGATATTGAAATATTTAATTTTTAGTAACGATGTTTCGGAGGAGGAAATCCTCCTTTTTCAAGTTATTTATTTTTTTTATCTGCAATACTTTTTATAGTTACATATTTTTATTTGTGAGTAATAGTTTTTTTTTGTATAATTAAATATTTGTGATTACTTACATTTTTTGCTATTTAATATTGTAGAAATTACAACCATACAAGCATTTTGACATTAGTAAACTTTTAACGTTTATGTTTATCTGAAGACTTGATCTTTATGACTATTTTTTTAGTGAGTGCTTTCCGTAAGCAACATCGGTTACTTTCTTTTATATTGTTCATGTCAAGCAGCGTGTCTGTTAATAAATTCATCTTGACGAATTCTTATATATTACAGGCAGATGCACATAAAATATTTTTTAAGAAATTAAGTTATTATAAATGTTACTAAGGTTGCTAATGTCTCTTTTATCATTTATTGTGTAAGTAATTGTAAATATTTCATTATATAAAAAAACTACTATTCGTAAATAAAAAAAAAGTTAAAAAAATTAATAATTTGAAAAAGGAGATCCCCTCTCCCGAAATGTCGTTACTAAAAATTAAATGTTTTATTATTCCAATGGTCGAAACCCCCAATAAAAAAGAATAAAGTTAATAATTAAAACAAAACCAGCGACGTATTAAAATAGAAAATAATACGTAATTATTATTCCAAATTCTAAACAGTAAGTTTTCAAATTACCATAATTTAAATCGAATGAATTTCCAAAAAGAAATGTAAATCTAATCATTCTAATAAATCTTTACGAAGGAAAACATTTTAGTGCTTTGGAGAACCACAATTTATTCGCTCTCGAAATTATTTAAATCAAAATTCTATTGTAATACTCCTACGTGAATAAATTAAAAATGGGTTAATTACTTATTCATCTCGTAAAAACGGCATTTATCAATAAAATTGAAATAGCGAATTTCGCAATAGCAAGCAAGTGAAAACTTTCACAAAACCCGAGAAAAATCCCGCATTCCTGCACGGAATATGTCCGTCATCGTTAGCAGGACCACCACACAACGCCGGCCAGAATTTATGTGCAAATGGTGCGTATGGCGGTGAGTAATCACCGGTCTAGATCGAGTGAGTGTCGACGACGTAACATATTCAGTCACAAATACAAATACACGCGCGTTCAAGTTGTTATCGCCACTTTCAACCTTGCGAATTCGCCGATCTTGGCAGGGGCACACCTACGATTCTCTCACCGCCAATGTCGCTCCGGATTACCCGGAGTATCGTAGTCAGTACCGGTCAGTGATCGTATGATAGTCAACAGTGTTACACAAGTGTGTCAGTGCATTAGCATTGGGATATGAGGTTCAGTTGCTTCACCACCGTACAGGTTAGTAGTAAATGAGCGCTTCAATTTTATACTTAAATAAATACATTTTTATATGCATCCGGGAGAATGCACGTTATTTTGAAGTTTGAGCCATGTGTGCTTCAGTCAGAAAAAATTGCACCATGAACCCTGACCTATCGTGCGTATTCTCTACTTGAAGCATTTCTAAAATAGTTAGTATTTACTTTGTATGGTTGAATACATAAACATACAAGGAGAATAAACAACAGCTGACGGAACCGCCTTAGAATTTTTATAAAAAATTGGCATCTACATATATGCAAAAGTTTAGATAACTTCAGCAATACTATGGTATTTTTCAAATAAATCAAGTCGAATAAAACCAACGTCTTTTTAATGATATTTCAATTGTCTCTTATTCAAAATCTTATCTTGAATTTGGAACGTTGCAAGTTACAAACAGAAAAAAATTCTTCTAGATAACCTCAATATAAAAGATTAGCTTGATATTGCGTTATGAAAGGTTTTTCATTTCAAACTTGTACACTATTTCGCTATGATCCAGTTACTATTCTTCAATTGTAATAATTATAAGTGTACTCTTATGCATCTTTTCTTGTGTTAGTGTGAATATGTAATATTAAGAGAGATAACGTATCTTTTATTTTTTAATATATTGGCCATTTTGATCTAATTCTAAACTTTGTTCTTTTTTTATTGGGAATTTCGAGTGCTGTATAATGGTAAATTTTACAATATTAAGCAGAAAAAAATGTATTATAATAGAAAACTGTTAATAAAAAAATAACTTGAAAAAAGGGGATATTTACAAACTTTATTCTATTTTATAGGGAGATCGATCTTTGGGATAATAAAATATTTAATTCTTAGTAATGACGTTTTGGGGGAGGAGGTCCCCATTTTTCAAATTATTTTTTTTAACACTTTTCTATTACATTTTTTTTCTGTTTAATATTGGAGAATTTAAAATTCACAACGTCGAAAGTACCAATAAAAAAGAACAAAGTTTATATTTGGAACAGAACGACCAACATATTAAAAAAGAAAAAATATGTTATATCTCTTAATATTACATATTCGAACTTAGTTTCAGTTTATTAAAGCTTATAACCCCAACGGATGAAACTCCCAATGAAAGATAAAGGTAATTTTGATGGAGCCTGTGGTTGATTAACTTGATCACTGAAGGTTGATATATAACTCCATTCCACATTAACTTTCGTGTTCTGTATACGTTGAATTTGATGGAGCCTGTGGTTGATGAACTTAATCACTGAAGGTTGATATATAACCCCTTTCCACATTAACTTTTGTAATTCTGTATACGCATTTCGACAACTAAGTTGTCATCATCAGCAGATAATTGCAAAGTGTCGCACCTGGTAAACCACGGCGAAAAACACCTGTACGAAAACAAACTCCGTACGCGATTTATACCGTTGAGAACCAAGATATACACTTCTCAACGGTATAGATCGCGTACGGAGTTTGTTTTCGTACAGGTGTTTTTCGCCGTGATTTACCAGGTGCGACACTTTGCAATTATCTGCTGATGATGACAACTTAGTTGTCGAAATGCGTATACAGAATGACAAAAGTTAATGTGGAAAGGGATTATATATCAACCTTAGTGATTAAGTTCTGTATACGTATTTCGACAACTAAGTTGTCATCATCAGCAGCTAATTAAACAGTGTCGCATCTGGAAAACTACGGCCAAAAAAACCCGCACGAAAACACATTCCGCACACGATCTGTACCGTTGAAAGCCAAAACGCACACTGTATATTCGTTTCGCATAATTTTTTAAAAAAGATTGCGTTTCATCTTAAACTAAGATGATGACAACTTAGTTGTCGAAATAGGTATACAGAACACGAAAATTAATGTTGAAAAAGGTTTTATGTCAACCTTCAGTGATTAAAAAAAAAAGAGAATCAAGTTTATAAATCTCATTCTTTCTATTGGGAGTTTCGACGGTTAGGGTAATAAGACATTTAAGTTTTGGTAACGACGTTTTGTGAGAGGAGTCGTCCCCTTTTTCAAGTTATTTGTTTTTTCGTATTAATATTTTTCAATTATATATTTTTTATTTTTTTCTGTTTTATATTGAAGAATTTACAATTTTACACAACGGTCGAAACTCATTCCCAATAAAAAAGAATAAAGTTTATAATTAAAAATTATAAAAAAATGTATGCGTTTATGACATTTTAATCTTAAACTTATATTCAGTGCAAACAGGCCACACAAGATCTGCTACTTTGTCATTTATTCACACATATCGGAAATTAATTACAATATAAATATTTTATTAATAAATTAATAAAATCTAATATATAAACTCTAAAAATATTTTTTTAATTAGTAATTATCTATTATATATATTTTTTCTGTTTAATATTGAAGAATTTACAATTTTACACAACGTTCGAAACTCATTCCCAATAAAAAAGAATAAAGTTTATAATTAAAAATTATAAAAAAATGTATGCATTCATGACATTTTAATCTTAAACTTATATTCAGTACAAACAGGCTACACAAGATCTGTTACTTTGTCATTTATTCATACATATTAGAAATTAATTACAATATAAATATTTTATTAATAAATTAATAAAATCTAATATATAAACTCTAAAAAATTTTTTTAATTAATAATTGTCTATTATATACAATATATTTTTTCTCTTTAATATTGAAGAATTTACAATTTTACACAACGTTCGAAACTCATGCCCAATAAAAAAGAATAAAGTTTATAATTAAAAATTATAAAAAAATGTATGCATTCATGACATTTTTTTCTTAAACTTGTATTCAGTACAAACTGGACACACAAGATCTGTTACTTTGTCATTTATTCACACATATCAGAAATTAATTACAATATAAATATTTTATTAATAAATTAATAAAATCTAATATATAAACTCTAAATATATATTTTTAATTAATAATTTTCTATTATATATTTTTTCTGTTTATTATTGTAGAATTTATAATTTTACACAACGGTCAAAACTCATTCCCAATAAAAAAAAACAAAGTTTATAATTAGATCCAAACGACCAATATATTAGAAAAAGAAAAGATACGTTATATCTCTTAATATTACATATTCGAACTTATTTTAAGTTTATTAAAGTTTATAATCCACCAAAACTCCGAATTAAAGAATGAAGTTTATATTTAAAAAATATAAAAAAATGTATGCATTCATTACATTTTATTTTTAAACTTGTATTCAGTACAAACAGGCCAAACAAGATCTGATACTTTGTCATTTATTCATACATATCAGAAATTAATTACAATATAAATATTTGAATAATAAATTAATAAAATGTAATATATAAACTCAAAAAAAAAATTTTAATTTTAGTTTTGGTCGTCGTTATAAATACATAAATTTAAACCAAATAAAGACCAACTGAATAAATATGTACATACATATATTAGGGGATGTTGTATAACTAATTGTAAATCTTAATACATTTAATGTGATAATACTAAAACTATTAAATTAATTACGTAAAAAAGTGGACGTTTTATTGCTTATAATTTACACCATCACATTCTCAAATATCGTGCTATACCGGATGTCCACAAAGTGGAATTAAATTATTAGGCCCTTTTACATTATTTCTATACTAAAACAATAAATAAATATTAAGTAATAAATGCTTCAAATAACTTTTATTAAAAACAAAATCAAGATAAAATATATTACAGTAAATGTCCAAATAACACTCCGTTTTGTGCAAAGCAATACTATAGTCTGTAATGCAAATTATTTATAACATTAGCTAGTAGCCTGTCAGTAATTAATGTATATTCAGCAACTACTGCTTCTTTCAAAGAATTAATATCTGAGTGGTGTTTCTTGCAAATTTTATCTTTAAGCTCCCCGCAGGAAAAGTCGCAAGATGCCAAAGCAGGCGATCTTGCTGGCGACTTCTTCCAATGCATGTTCTACTTTCGTTACTAAAATTTCTCAGTGTGTCTTTGCATTTAAGTTTCCTTCTATTTCAAATTATTATTATTACTATTAAAAATTCAAGTCCAGACAATTTTTTGAGTATACTTTCTGATCGACATATTAACTTCTAGATTTTCTCGAAGCCAATAACGTGTATTCTTAACATTTAGTTCGTTATTTAAGGTGAAAGTATACTGAGTGAAATATATCGATGACAGAAAGCGACAATTACTCTTAGAGCGCTCTTGTATTTCGTAACAAAACGCCCTCCTACGTTCTTCATCAGTAGCACAAATTTCTTGATGACATTCTAGTTTATATGGATGATATTTCTATTTTTGTAATATTTTTCATACCCGTGACTGGATCTTTATTTACCATCACCAAAACACGCTCCACTGTACCAATTAAATAGTTGTCTATTTCATGTAATGTGATTGTTATTTAGAACATTTTATTTTTTTTAGTAAAAATAATTACTACTCACCACCCCTACGTTGCGATTTTACAGAAATATTTCCATATCTTTTAAAATTCTCCACATATTTCTGAATAGTGCCTGCAGTGGTATATATCTAGTATTAAATTAAACAACAAATTTCGAACTCGTCACAAGCTGAAGCCAATATAATTAGTGTACAACAATAATTGAATAAAATTAATTCTTTTTATTCTTCTCGTTTTTGTTTCATCAGTCATACAGTTTCCGTCAAGCTTCTGACACGAGTCAAGTGAGTACAGTTCGTGTGAACACAGATAATCGTTCTCCGATCTTAGGAGGCATACGCAATATACGTATATATACATATATACACGTCGCAATCTCTAAAAGTGAACCGCTTTGCAGAGCCCGTAAATGTCTCGAGTTTTCAGCAGACCCGGTCCTGACATTTTCAAAACGTTAGTCTCGTTGTTGCTTATATATACATATATACACAAGCACCACCTCTATATATATATATACGTATGTATATACGTATGTATATGTATGGAACATCCTTTATATTTTTAAAGATACTAAATATTATAGAGGAAATTAAAAACGAACGTGTATATACAACTTTATTAACAATTTCAAAGATGTTACTCAATATTTTGTGTCAATTTCTCGAGCTTTAATTACTGCACGCACTCTTTTGGGCATACTGTCCACAAGTTTCTTGCACAACTTGACCAAAATTTTTTAAAATCTTTTCTTTTAATTCTCTTTTGATCAACATTTGTAAATAGACGCTGTCTTCCTTAAAATTGTCCAAAAATTTTCTCTTGGCGACAAATCCAGGGATTAAGTATACCGCGGAAATAGGGAAACATGATATTAGCGAACCAATCTATTGTCCTTTTTAGCTTTATGGCAACGAACGTTATCTTGCTGGAAGACATAATCAGACTCTTCTTCTTTAAATAATTTTAGTATCGAAGCCTCTAAAAATTCACTTAACATGACAGCATAATACCTTGAATTCATGTGACCCTCACCAAAAAATTTTTCCTACACCACTGGCAGCCATACAACCCCAGATTATAATATTGCCATCAGCAAACTTTATCGTTGGTATGATGCAGTCCGGCAGAAAAACTTCGTTCAATCTACGTCTTACAAAAGTGCTTCCAGTCTGCCCAAAAATCTAAGGTAAAAACGCAAAAATACAAATTTTATATAACAATTTAAAAAAATGAAAAACGGAGTAAAATAAATTATATAATTTCTCAGCAATATTTTTTTTTTATTTGAATACTAGATAAACTATAACGATGCCTATCTTGATAGTGGATCATCAGAAATTCATGAAATTATAATGGCCCGTTCATCAGGTGTTCAATTTACGTGTTTTTCTACCCATTCTAATCGAAGTTTCTTATGGCGCTCACTTAATAGTGGTTTATGACGAGCTCTTCTTCCCTGACTGACTTTTATTCTGTGATGCTCCCACAGATCACCGGCTTTGTAGATAATTTTCACCGCTTGTTAAGAGCACTTCTTATTAGAAAAAAATTTTTTTGTGTGTATACTTTTGTAAGGAGTATGTGCACAAAAGTTATGTCCTTATACAAGTATACACACAAAAAACAAGAATCGTCGCCAAAAAAAAACTTAGCGTTTTATTATCTCATACTGGTCGAAATGCCCAAATACAAAAATAAAACTTAGTTAGAATAAAACGACCAGCATATTAAAAAAGGAAAGCGTACATTAAAAATAATTTATTCAGATTTTAATTCATTTTTTTATTATTATTACTTTTGATTGACTTTTATCATATACAAAAGCTAATTAAAAGTAATAATATTTTATATATATATATATATATATATATATACATATATATATATATATATATACAATATTTGAAACGTTTATTAAGTTAAGAATGCGTTTTGAAAATTTCTTTTTAATTTCTTTTAATATAAAGAACTCTGTCCTTTTTAATTTGCTAAAGATAATATAGATTTAGAAATAGAAAAGTATTTACATATCTGACAACTGTATCTATCTATATAATATATAAAATATTATCAAAAATATATCAATTAATAGAAAAAGAATACTTATCTTACTATTTAAAAAATCAATTTCACATTTTTAGATTTTTAAAAGTTTATACAATAGATACTTATGTAATTAATTTCTAATTACCAAGATTAGAAAATTTTATAAAATATACAAATTATTAAATAAATTACAATTTAAAATTCTCTTCAAGTTTCATTACAAACACATCAATCAAAAAAAATAAATAAAAGCCCTTCGGCAACTAAGTTGTCATCATCAGCAGATAATTAATTACAGTGTCACACCCGGATCTACAAATTTCCCCGCTAACCGTCAAATACTCACTGATTATTTCTCATTCTTTTTCTTTCTCATGTACGTACGCTTCAATAAATTAAGCCAATCAACGTTTTCATATTTGTATTTAAAAAAAAGCAGTAGGTGGTCTCTTAAATATTCTCCCGAAGTAGGATTTCGTAAAACAATAAGTCTACTATTTGATGGTGTAAGATAAACTAAAATAAACCTACAAGTATGTACCTTGGCGCCACACTTCTACCTGTTTATATATTCATGCCTTTACTCGGTTTCGGTAAAAGTAATTTGCGCCCGTAGTAGTTCTTTAATAAAAAAAAATCGTTCAATAGTAAGTACTTCAATACGGTATTCAATTATATAGCACTTGGGCAAATATTTGTTAACGATAAATAATTTAGAAACGTTAATGAATTGATAATTAGCACATTTTAATGACTGTAAACCATTACTGTTTTTCACCTATGTATGTAAATATATTAAAACATACAAATATTCGGAAGTAAGTAACAAAGTTCTAATATCTTGTTATCGTCAATAAATTATACGGCGTATATTAAAAATAATGGCCTTTCGTTTTCTTTTGAATCATATCCAGAAATATCTACATAAATACAATACTACCAACAAGTGAATAATCATACTAATTTTAATGACATTATTCAAGAAACTTGAATATTGATTCACTATTTTATTTTAATAATTTATTTTTTACTCGTATTAGAATATAACCAACACTATTTTCATTTTATATTACTTTATTTCTAAAGCAAAATATTTTATTAGCCTATTATGGGTTCCCTTCGTATTTCTTATACGCGGGTTGTCTTTTAAGTTTTGCATATAAAACTGGAATAAAACAGTAGATAGCTTTGAAAAACTTCATCGTTTTTCGAAGTATTCTCCACGAAGATTAACACACTTTTGCATGCGCTAGAATCAACACTGGAAGCAGTTTCACTCGTTTGTTACAGTCAAAACTGTGTTTTTGAAGCCATCGACTGCTCCTTCTGACGACTTGAAGTTTTGACCACACAGTTCGTTCTTGATTTTCAGAAAGGTATAGAAATCATTGGGACTTAAATCCAGACTGCATGCAGATTGGTCCAACAATTCAACGTTTTGTTGTGTTAAAAATTCAATTGTCTTCCGTACTGTGTACGAACTTGCATTGTCTTGGTGTAGAATGATTCGTCGTTCGGAATTGGTTTTTCAAAGCTCAGCGATGACTTGCGGCAAACAAAAGGTTGTATACCAATCGGCGATCACAGTTCTTTGATCTTGAAAAGAAATTGTTGCTACATAACCTACATAACCCTTTTGGAGATACTTCGGGAATGGATGACTTTTGTCGGCTTTTCTTCACCTTTGAACACCCAAACAGATGACTGGTGGGTTTTTTCTGTCTCCTATGAGTAAATCCAAGATCCATCACCACTGATAATGTTATACACGTTTTTAGACGGCGGTGAAGCGATCTAGAGTTTTTTGTCACCAATTCACCCTAACTGTTTTCTGTTCTTCGGATAACAGATGCGGTATTCAACGAGGAACTAAATTTTTTACACACAATTCTTTATGGAAAATTTTTTGAATTGTGGTCCTCGATAATGCTTCGATCTGGCGATATGTCACATGTCTATCATCTTTGATGACCTTGCGCACAGCATCGACGTTGTCCTGACTGACTACCGTTTTTGGTGAACCTGCTCTTGTATCGTCGCTAAGACTAATCCGTCCACGTTTGAATTCTCTATACCAACGAGAAATTGTTAACTGATGTGCTTCATTGCCAAAAACAAAAACTAACTCGGCGAAGCATTCTTGTTAAGATAATTGTCTTCGAACATTATAAAAATTATTTCGCAAAGATGTTCTCGGTTTAATTCCATTTTTCAACTAACCTGTCAATTTTGACAGTTCCTTGTAGCTGCAACACTACACATATCGCACTGAAGCTTTGGATTTAGGTTAACTAAAGATGGAGGTTAATTTTTAGTATTGACATTTGATTAGTGGCGCTCTCTAATCTATGTCCCACTATGCAAAACTTAAAAGACATCCCACACATCTATATATATAAAAATGAATGTTTGTCTGTGTCCTTTATAAAATAGTAAACTATGCATTTGATCATAACTTGGTCGTTCTTAGGATGTACTCAAAAGTATACAATTACTTCAAAATTCTTTAAATTTAATGTTTAAATTATAATAGGGCAGATTCAAACATATTTTAATTAGAAATCAGATATCAATCATTATATATTTTATGTGATAAATACAGAAACATAAATCTGTGCTTATCACGTTCAGAAATACCTAGTTCTTTAGTTTTCTCAATTATAAATATTATGACTCTAAAAAGAATCGATCGCTGCACGTACCCGCGATGGTTATATGAACGAAATCGAATTCCATAGTTAAATGTAACATGTGTACTGCACTTGAAATAAATTTCAGCCCAATATCTCACTTATTCTGTGTTTTATCTAAATACAAAGTTGTTATGTCCTTATCGAAAAACTCGATGAAGATCTCATCGTAACATTGTTGAGTTTATCATTGTATACTCCTGACAATGCCGCAAGGCGAAATTTACATAGAAAAGTGTAGTTAAATATACTTTGTGAAATTATACTAATATTGAATGAAATTTTTATGTGATTCATTGCTTATGTATGTACAATATTTAAAATGTTCGTGTTTGTTTTATGATTGTATATTTTCGCGTAACATAATAATTTTGTCCTGTAATTGGGAAAAACCTGTTGGGCAATGAAACTATAAATACCACTGCCACTATTACTATTTAATTAACTCTAGCCTGTTTTTTTAAGAGAGTTGACGGAACATTCACATATCTAGCCTTAAACTTTATCTATGGTATAGAGATATACTGTAATAAGGATAATATTTTTGTTTGAAATAGAACTTCTAAAACCACACATCTTGTGTTATTCGAAAAAATATGAGTATGATATATTTATCACACAGAATATAAAATCTACTTGATTCATTCACAATATAAACTTCTATTACAAATATCGCGTGATATTGCGCACTATTTCTGCACGAAAACAAACCGAAATACTATGAAGAAAAGCGATTTTTTTAAAATATCAAATATTGGTGATTTTTTGAAAGTTAATCGTTTTTTTATTCGACCTTTTTTTTGTAGTACTCATAACTGCAGATATGTATGTATATTCCACACCTACGTGTTACAACTTTATTGTAGTAGTTATTATATCATAAAAGAATTATATAAACATATAACCTGGACGATATTATTATAACAAAAAACAAAACAAAATTCCACCACGTTCTTGGTCATTATTCAAAAAATCAACATTTACAACTTTATCAAAGAACTTGACGAGATATTTATTGAAAGACATACTCGTTGACATTTGTTAATCAACTAGCGTTTATTTTAATCACTGACATCATAGTTCGTTAGGTACCTGTTTTATGTGCATATGACTTCGACTAATCTTCAAAAAGTAATAGTAATAGTTAGTGAAAAGAGGATGCAATTAAAATTGTTTGCATATTATAGAATTTAGCTTAAATGTAAACACAACGTTACGCAAAAGTAATGTATATAAACCTGTTAGGCAACAATAAATATAATGGTTTGGTATGATATAAAGAAATGAAATTACAAAGTCATATTTCTGTACAAAGTTTAAAACAGTTTTATCAAATTAAGGCATATAATGAAATTACAAAGTCATATTTATGTACACAGTTTAAAACAGTTTTATCAAATTAAGGCATATAATGTTAATTTTAACTCATCTAACTTCATATACCAGGTGATCCATGACATGATTGTCACAGCTTAAGGATGTGTTACTTTGAAGCTAAAAATGTCTAATGAACATACGCCCAAAACTATAACATACATCGTAACTGAGCTACAAGCATTTGTAGTTTTAGATAACCCTACTAAAGCAGGTATTATGTACCAGAAAAATTCAATGGAAATTATTGGCTTTATAAAATTTGTTAAGGTTTACATAGTCTAGCTCTTCTTAAAATTGAAGATGTAGCTCTACTAACAGTCTCAAAATCAGCACGAATAGTCTCTGGGAGATCTACAATTCCTTAATCTGATATGTAGACTTCCACGCTCGTGGTTCATACTATCTGCTTCTGGGTTTCCGGGCTGGAACCGCGTCACTGGTGAAACAAAGCGGTCTGTCGGCACTCGTATTTCTGAGCATGAGCATTGTACTAGGTTGCTGCGCGTAGCTGGTTCTGCACTTACCGAACATAGGCTGTAAACCGGGCACCATATCCAATTTAATTCTACCAAGATCCTATCCCGTACTAACCATTACTGTGGTCGCAAAATCCGCGAAACTATAGAGATCTCTAAGCATGCCAATAACCTTAACCCTAATGATGGCTACCCCCTACATAACGCCGTTTCAGTGCGACAGATAGTAGCAGTGGTTGAGCCCTGAAGATGTCCCATATAAGTGGGTACGAAACTTCGGCAGTTATACCAGTGACACGGTTCCAGCCCAGAAGCAGATCTACAATTCTTTGTTTTCAAGCTCTGCATAAAAAACACTTTCCAGCCTTCCCCATAAAAATAATTTTAGATGATTTAAATCTGATGACCTTAGCGGCCAAGCAACTGCTGAACCTCTTCCAATCCATCGTTTCATATAATTTTGGTTAAGAAAATCCGTTACTTGTCTACCAAAGCGCGGAGGTGCGCTATATCCAGATTCGTCGTCTTACATTAAAAGAAACATCATCCATTAATGTTGCAAGGTCATTTTCCAGGAAATTTAAATAACGAACTGTCGATAGATGTTCTTCAACTATAAACGGATCGACGAGACGATCGTCAATAATAATATTATAATATCAAACATTCCCCAAAAATCTATCTTAAAAATGGGATTCCCTGGTAGTTATCTAAAACTTCAAATCTTTGTAGCTCAATTACGATACGAGTTTTGGACGTATGTTCATCAGACATTTATAACTTGAAATTGTTTCAGTATCACATAGCGATTATATTCAAAAAGTCCCTGTCCAATAATTAGTAATTTAACAATTAAATAATTAAAGAATTACGTATTTTGTCATTACCATACGCTTATTACGATAATAATGTTATTTTTATTTTACTTCACTGATAGTTCTCTCGGGTCGTGACTTTAGAAATCACCTGGGCTATTAATACGTATGCTACTTTTGAACAGTACTTAAATAAAATTTCATGTAATCATTTGCGCTTGAATTCCTATAATTAGTCGAAAAACTGTTTAAAAGCAGTTGGTATTATGCACTAACTGCCATAAGTGTTTGTCCACACCGAAAATAATTGAAGAACAAGTGTAATACTTACTGCAAAATTAAAATTTTATTATATAATTATACAAACAGTTTTAAGATCTTAAAAAAGTATTATTTCAAACAATTTTACAAATATTCTTTTAAATTTGTTTAAATTGATTCGTCGATTTAATCATCTTTAGCTCCCATTACTGCCTGATACAATACCGACATCCTCCCTAGTAATTTAGCTGACCAAAATATATTTCCGTTCTTGTTAGATATCCATTAGAAGCTACAGTTGGTGTAACAATTGTTACTACTTTAAATTTTAGAAAAAAATGCGAAAATCGCACAAGAATGTCTTTTAATTTTATTATGGATTTTTATCAAGTGAAGGCCACATCAGTTTGTGTGTATTTAGTATCATTATCTTGCTGAAACATAAAGTTTCCTCTACTTAGACGTTTTACAAAAGAAACGGCATTTTGTTCCAAAATTTCTCTGTACCAGTTTTTTCTTAGAATAAAGTCAATTTTAATAAGATCGCCTAAAGATGTTGCATCAAAACAACCCCATTATTGGTCCTCGCCACCATAATTGGTCGTGGATGACTCGAGAACTTGTGCTCCCGCTAATCTTCGGATAAACGTTCTTTTTTTTTAACCGAATACCTCGAATTTGGATTCTTCGATCCAGAGCACCTTTTACCTCTCTTCCAGCATTTAATCCTTGGGCTTACCTAAGCAAACCGTTTTATCTTATTTTGCTTGCGTATCAGCAGTTTTTGCACAATAACTCTACAGAACTTTTTACCGTTGTGACGCTAACTTATTTATACCGACTAATGTTTATTTCTACTGCAATTTCCGAGTACTTTTTCATCTATTTCTTTTATTTAATAAAGGTATTGCTCAATCCCCTGCCGATGTTGTTATTTTTAATCGGCCTAGCGGCATCATTCAAAATATCGATTTTATTTTAAAATAATATACAAACATTATGACATGAACTCTTTACACTTCGAAAGTTAAATGAAAATTAAAATTTTTAAAGGCACGGTTGCAAGGTGGTCGGTTTTTCCGAGAAAAGAGGCGATCATTTGATTTGATGTGCTTCGAGCGCCAACAAATTTCGTTGGTTTTGGCTCATCTTGGAATACCCACACAGTCGACCGCTGTTTACTATCGGACTCATACATATAGATCCAAGTTTCATCACCTGTGACGACTTTATAAATGTTCTTTGAAGCACAGCCATTGTATTTTTTGTGCATTTCTTGGCACCAATCGACGCGAGACCTTTTTTGAGCAGTTGTCAAATTACGTGGTACCCAACGTGAACATAGCTTCTTAACGGCTAAATGTTCGTGCAGGATCTTATGCACGCTAGTATTACTAATAGCTAGGAATGCCTCGATTTCACGGAGAATTCAGCTCGTCGATGCATTCTTATTGAGATAATCCACGTTGAAAATTATGAAAAATAATTGCACGAAAATGTTCGCGAATTAATTCCATTTTTTCGCTATCATAAAATTTTCAAATTTCTTTCAACAATAGAAATAGCGACCGCACAATAAAACTGTCAAGGTAAATATATTGTCAAAAATGACAAACTTCACGATGCAATCATCACATCGGAGCCAAAACAGTGTCGCCAGATCCCAAAATATAAACGTACTCGTACATTGACTTTCTTCAATATTGTCTTTATGACTATTATCAAAATGATTTATTATAAATATTAATTTACTGTCCAAAAGAATAAACATTATCCTCCTTATCCTCTTGCTTGCAACATATTGTTCTTCTCAGCATCAAATTATGTATTCTTCTACATTTGATATATTTTTAAAGATATTCATGCACTAATTTAGTCTATTTATACCCTATACTATTACAATTAGTTTTCGTATATTTCACTGTTAATAATAGTTTTAAAAATAGTTTACTCACTTCAAACAACTTTAATAACACTTATTTACAAACATTATTCTCTTGGAATAATTAGTATAATTATTATTTTACTTTTAAATATCGTAAGTATTTTGTACCTTTTACAAAAATTGTTTACGTTTAACGTATCCCAATTATTTTTAATTTCAAGTACACAATACGTGTTTACTAAGTAATCGACTAATAGAGAATCTCCAGATTTTAAATTCCCGTCTTATTAATAAAATTAGGCTATAAATATTTTTTGTCCAATAGGATTTTAACAGTAAACAAAAGGCAACCTGATACTTGACGATTCTCTTCAATCAATCAACGTAGAGCATCAATACTTTCGCAATAACAGTTGTTGCAGTTGATTAATTCTAAAGCAAAATATGACCAACGTTGAATTCTTGAAACCAGCTATATAACTTTAACGGTGCTTTCTCACGTTTTATCCACTATTGTCAAGTTAAACAACAACGAAAATTATAATGAATCATAAATAAATCTCTTCGATATTTCCTTTGAAATCCTACAGGATTCCCATTTGGGACCCCTTTTGTTCAATATCTTAATGATCTCTTGGAACGTCTTGCCTGCGGAGTGTTAACTTATGTCGACGATCTAAAAATTTTTAGCAGTATTAATTCACCTGAGGATAGCACTAAACTTTAAACAACTCTGTGCATTATTGACGAATGGTGTACCCATAATCAGATTCATCTAAACGTCAACAAATGTGCTGTTCTCTCTTTTAGCAGAAGTAACACTCCGTTTCACTATGACTATAATGTTCGTCAATCTACTATACCTAGAGTATACCACTTCAAAGATCTTGGAATTTTGTTCGACTCGCAACTTAGCTGTTCTAAGCATATAAGTGACATAACTATATCAGCTTCCAGAAGTCAGGGTTCCTTATTTGATCCTGCAAGGGTTTTAGTAACCTGCACACTTTGATGATTCTTTACTGTTCTCTTGTTCAGTCCAAAATGGAATACCCTTCAGTAGTGTGGTACCCCAATATCAATATGAGCAGTTACTCGTGGAACGTGTTTAGAAAAGATTTATCAAATATTTATATATATTCTTATAGGATTGATATACATTATCATGCGGCATGTGAAGGTCTACTTGTTAGACATAATTTCGAATCCCTTTGTATACGGAGAGAGAAAGCTAGTGGTGGTTTTCTTTTTAAATTAATTAACAACTTTATTGATTCTATTTAGCTCTGGTCTAAAATTGATTTCCTTATAACTAGGTTTCATACAAGATCGTCGGCAAACTTTTCAATACCTAGGACAAGAACCAATGTTTTTTACATATGTGCAGAAATGCCAATGGATTATACTTGGATTCTTTTCTGACACAGCATTAATCAACATTTGTTGTACATTTAGTTTTAAAATGACTTACCTTACCTTGTTTTAAGTGTTTTCGGTGATCGGTTTTTTATTTTTTTTGTAGTAAATTAACTGCACTTACTATTCTTAATTTTAGTAATATATCCTGTAATTGGATTGTTATCTGTTGGGCATTAAAGATTATTATTATTATTATCATTATTATTATTATTATTAGTAGTAGTATTATTATTACTATTATAACGCGAACATTTTCACGTATTAACTCCATTTTCACTACGATTCGCAAATTTTAACACGACACTGTGTATAAAAGGAATATTTGGACAAAAATATCGTATCAATACATCATAGTGCTAGAACCCTTGCCGTATTACAACGTTTACTAATTATAAAAGCCTCTTTTATAACGCGAAACCACAGTGATGTGCCTTCAATTTCACGATCTCAGTCATACGTTCGACATAGTTGATCATGACATTTTGCTGGCTAAACTGTATTACTATGGCGTACGTGGAATCACCATCGATCTGCTAGTCTTTTATTTAAGCATCAAATTACAATATACAGAAGCAAACAGTGTTGAAACAAAAATCACAACAATAATTCCACGCGTACCACAGGGATCGATATTTAGTTTGCTGTTGTTTGTAATTTATGAAAATGATCTGGAAGTCATTCTGCCGACTATAAGAACTTGCCTTTATGCTAATGATATTACTCTTGCTACACTATACCCGTACATATGCAGTGCTTATCAAACCAATTGTCGTTGTCGGATTCGTGATTTTTTCCTACTGTTCCTCATATAAAAACAAAAATAACTTATTACTAATATATGCCACTTGAAAATCTAATTAATTTAATAAATAATTCATTAATTTTTTTATTTATAACTTAAAATACAATATGTAGACAGTCAGTACACAATACATTAACCTTCTACTGATAAATGATACATCTATGTCGTAATCACATTTGTTATGTTGTGATAGTCAACTTTTTTCTTCAAAAAAAAAAAACTTAATGAAGTAATACAAACGTGTATTTATAATTTATTTAATATTCTGTCTATTTTGTTGTCTATATTGCTTTGGAATATTTACGAAATTTATGTGTAAATTAAAACTCTAATGGTATTGTTTGTCGTACTAGGCAATACTGACGTATATTCCATCACATCTATTTATACACATGTCTAATACCACAAAAAATTACAAAAAATATTTTAAAATTAGTTATTTGATGATAACACAATTAACTGAGTAATCTCATAGTCTCACAGAATTAACACAATCGTAAAAGGAATTTGAAACTGAAGTCGTCCTGTTTTTTTAATTTAATAAACACATGTATAGTTGACTTGAATAATTACCACATTCTCGCTAGTAACTTATATACGATTACGCAAAAACATTTAAATTTATGTAAACAATTTCTTATTTTTTTAAAGAATGTCTGTCGGAAGAAAAATGTTCGTTATTGTAACCTTGAATTGAATTTCTTTTGCTTTAACCCTAAATCAATAATTTTTTGTCCGCCAAAATTTTGTTTGAATGATTGTCCATTGTTTCAATAATTCTTAATCAAATTAAAACTAATCATTTTTCGACAAAATTCATTAAATAAGTTTTGCATAGTATTACCCTTTAGATAATATAAATTTGTCGATTGAAATAGGTTCACTGCGGGTTCTCCGTAGGTCATAATTTTAAAATATTTATGTTAATATTCTTGCGTGTAATTATGCCTGATACCCCACTACCATCCCTACTTCAAGCAGGTATAAAAATTAACCCCATGAAATGGTTCATCATTTGCATTTCGGCATTTGAAGTGACCACACATCGATAGAATGCATTCGTGTTATCTTTGTGACTTATTAGCAACCCTAAGTACCTTCTGCATTGCGGAATTGTTTTGGTGAGTGTCGTGCAGTAGAATTCCGGGAAGGAGATATGTATTTGTACTCAATTCTCATTTACTTTTTAATGATACGAACATGAGTAATAAAATTTGAATTTTTCATGTATTTCTTCTTTCCTGAGACTTTTAACTACATACCCCCGTGATTCATCGTTTATAATATATAAGAATATAAAGCTTACAGTGTCTAGTATGAAAATCCTAGTGTGTTGTCATCCACAAATGCCCTCCGCGCTTTCTATATGACTTCTACGCCGTCGTAGGGTACCCGCAGACTGTGCCTACAAACCAGCTAAACATTTGTAATTATATTCATTATAATTTATTTCAGGCTATGCATCAGAATACCCCTGTTTGACATCTGGCTGTGAAACGACGATTGCGGAAAAGGCTCGCCATGTATTAAACATAGTGCTAGAGCCCTTACCGTATCACAACGTTTACTAATTATGATCGCTTCTCTTACGAGGATAGTTTGACAAGTAGTGAGAATGACACATAGGCGGCGCTCTAATTGGTAAAACAAATGCACTGTAATTTAGGTTGCCTATTTATACGTTTACATTCCGATATTTAGATAAATCGGTTGATTAGTTTATTTTTGACAGCTGATTGAAAAAGAAGCAACACGTCGTTTTGTTAAAATGGAAAAAGCAGAGTATCGTGCGATGATTAAATACTTCGTAATTAAGGGTATGAAAGCTACCGAAATAAAAGATGAGTTACGGGAAACATTAAGTGAATCTGCTCATCATCCGCCACAATAAGTAGATGGGTAAATGAATTTAAACGTGGTAAAACAAGCTGTGTTGATGAAGCGCGCTCTGGAGCACCCAAAATCGTGACTTCTAAGGAAATGATTATAAAAATCCATAATATTATTAAGCAAGATCGACGACTCAAAGTGAGAGAGATAGCAGACATGGTAAACATTTCAAGAGAACGCGTACACCACATTTTAAAGAAAGAATTGGGACTTTCCCAGCTTTCGGCAAGATGGGTGCCACGATTGCTTACGACTGATCAAAAGTTCACTCGTTTGCGCATTTCCAATGAGTGTTCTTGGATACACTACAGTACACCCGAAACTAAACAACAGTCGAAACAATGGTTAGAACGTCGTTCTGCACCTCCAAAGAAAGCGAAAACCACTTTATCGGCAAACAAGGTGATGGTATCAATTTTTTGGGATTCAAAGGGCATTTTGCTCATTGATTACCTTCAGAAAGGTGCCACACTAAACGGACAATATTATGCAGAACTTCTACAAAAATTAAATGTTGAAATTCGTGCTAAACGGCCAGGAATGGCAAAGAAAAAGATTCTGTTTCACCAAGACAACGCTCCCTCGCATACCAGCACAGTTGCGATGTCCAAAATCCACGAGTTGCATTTCCAATTAGTACCGCATGCGCCTTATTCGCCGGATCTAGCCCCTTCCGACTTCCACCTTTTTCCAAAATTGAAAACGGCACTAGGTAGAAAGAAATTGTCGTCTAACGACGAGCTTATCATCTTCGTAAATGTGTATTTTGGAAGCCTTCCTGAATCGCATTTTAGAGATGTCATAAGGGCATTGGAGCACTGTTGGAATAAATGTATTGCTCTTTTAGGAGAATATATTGAAAAATAAAATTTATTTTGTATTTAAAAAATTTGTTTTTTTTCCATTCCCACTACTTGTCAAATTACCCTTGTACAACGCGAAATCACAGTAAGGTAATTTCAATCTCACGATCTCACTCATACCTCCGACATAGTTGATCACGACATTTTGCTGGCTAAACTTTATTATTCTGACGTACGTAAAATACAGACGTAAACGGTCTAAAATCAAAAGCAAATCGAAAATCACAACGATAATTCCAGGCGAGCCACAGGGATCGATACTTGGTCCGTTGTTGTTTGTAATTTATGAAAATTACCTGGAAATAAAACTGTCGCTGATGATACTATTATTTCAGTAACTGGTATTTCAACAGAAAAGATACTAAGAAGTAAAGTTGTCACTGTAGGAGCAGAAAATTTATACGCCGCCAACGGGTCGAAACTTAAGCTTAATAAGACCTAAGAAATTAACTTTATAACCCATACGAGTAAAGAAAACAATTATAAAACACGGTGAAAATTTTAGGTTTCGACATAGATAATAAACTTAATTGGAGTACACAATCCGTTATTGAGTTATTCGCTTCTTTTGTTTCTTGAGTATATTTTAGAATATTTCGCCATGATCATACAAAGGGTGCTAGGAAAGTTTTGCAATATGACGCAACAACGAATCGAAGGAAACTGCTTGTTACTGCATGTTGAGATATATTCATACGTGCATAGTAGCCGCCGCGCTATGTCGATGGGCTCAGTTATTCATTAGCAGTGAGAGTGTAAAGTACTTGCGATGGCATCGTGATAACGAAATGAGATAAGGGCAGTTTTGCGTTATAATTTTGAGCGTGGTTTAAATATAGACCAGTGCTTCGAAGAAATGACTCTTGCACTAGGTGATGTTTGTCCACATCGCATAACGATATTCAGGTGGTATAGAGAATTCCAAAGGAGAAATTTAATTGTGGAGGATGCTGAGAGGCCGCAAAAGCCACAAACGTCAGTTACGGAGGAAAACGTTACTACTGTGAGGAAAATGCTTAGCGAGGACAGGCGAGTGACCTATCAACAGATAGAGGGTACTTCAGGCCTAAATGCACCAGCAATTCGTTCGATTCTGTGTGATCATTTGCACGTGAAGAAACGTTGTTCTTTCTGGATGCCGCATCGACTGACCGAAGAGCAGATAACACGATGTGTGACTTGGTGCCGAGAGATGCTAAAAAATCTCGGTATGTGAACAACATCGTGACAGGTGACGACACTTGGCTGTACTATTACGATGTGCCGACCAAAGTTGAAAACAAAGTTTGGGTCTTTGATGATGAGGACACACCCGTAGTTGTCAGAAAATCCCGATCTGTAAAGAAGAAAATGATAGCTGTGTTGGTTTCGGAGGATGGAGAGGTGTATTGAGTGTAGAGGAAATTACTTTGAAAAAATTAAATAAACAAAGCTGTATTGCAAAACTTTCCTAGTACCCTTTGTATGTTAATCTAAATGTTGATAGAAACTACTACAATACAACAAAATATATAAGAAGATTGAACAAAATATTTTGTATTTAAATTTACGAAATTTAACTGTGAAGGATGCTGAGAGGCCGCAAAAGCCACAAACGTCAGTTACGGAGGAAAACGTTACTACTGTGAGGAAAATGCTTGGCGAGGACAGGCGAGTGATCTACTAACAGATAGAGGGTACTTCAAGCCTAAATGCACCAGCAATTGGTTCGATTCTGCATGATCATTTGCACGTGAAGAAACTTTGTCTCTCTGGGTGCCGCATCGGCTGACTGAAAAGCAGATGACACGCTGACTTAGTGCCGGGAGATGCTAAAAAGTTTAATAAGGGACAATTTCGGTATGTGAACAACATCGTGACAAGTGACGAGACTTTGCTGTTCTATTACGATGTGCCGACCAAAGCTCAAAATAAAGTGTGGGTCTTCGATGATGAGGACACACCCGTAGTTGTCAGAAAATCCCGATCTGTAAAGAAGAAAATGATAGCTGTATTTTTCAAATCGAGTGGAATTGTGGAACGCGTCGTTTTAGACACACAGAAGACAGTCACAGCTAAGTGGCTGCCTAAAGTCATTGGATCTATGAAGAACCTGCGGCCAAAGTCAAGAACGCAAACATGGTTCCTCCATCACGATAATGCTCCAGCTCACCGTGCCAAAGCCTGCACCGAATATTTGACCACGACAGGATTGAAACCTCTCGAACACCCTCCCTACAGTCCAGGTCTTGCTCCCTGCGACTTTGCACTGTTCCCGTATGTGAAAATGAAGCTAAAAGGAAGGCCGTTTTCCAGTGATGAAGACCTTCTGCGGGCTTGGGACAACGAGTGTGCTTTACTCCCTAGTGAAACTTGGCAGAACTGGTTTGAAGATTGGTTTCGGAGAATGGAGAAGTGTATTGAATGTAGAGGAAATTACTTTGAAAAAATTAAATAAATGAAACTGTATTGGAAAACTTTCCTAGTACCCTTTGTATGTAAAAATATCCTGTTTCTTTATAAGGCAGTATAAATGTAAATATGTTCCACTGTTACCTCTTGGTAGTAGTTTCGATGGAATCATATGTAAATAATATTTAAGATTAAGGAAGTAAAAGGTCAAATTTCGTTCACTCATAAAGAAACATGTCCAGGTGTGTTTGAATTTCCTCACGAAATTAACGTATTTTACCACTTTCCATTGTATAAGTGGAACCGATAGTGTGCAATCTGAAAAGTGAAATTTCGTGTGATCTGATATGTCGTTGAACTTTGCTGTTTAAAATTTAAAAATCGTTTGACTACGGGCAGTTCGCACAACTGTACGTCCTTCAGTGCATTCTACTCTACAAAATCAGAAAAAAAAACCGCGTCCCGTTCGGTCTATCAACTTTCTCTTTAAATCGATTTAAAATTTAGATCAACATGTGCAGTAAATCCGAGACCCGGCCATTCGAATATTAGAGTTATTTCTAGTGTTTGTGTGTGTATATGGTTACATTCTAAATACAGGTTTCGAGTGTCATCTTTATATGGAGAAAATGAAAGTGTTCCACTGGCAAGAACTAATTAACAGTAATTAAGGTGTTCTAAAGGATAGAGATTGTTTATATTTTTATTTAGAATATACTTTATGTAACTTTACAGTTTTTTCCCATAAATAAAATGGTAATGTCCGACCTACATATCCTTGACAATAGCCTTCAAATGCATACTTGTTCATGCACACGTATACGAGTGCATAATTACATAATACAAACATATATACATATAATCATGAAATAATGAATATTGTGGCAAATTCATAACTGAAATTTTCAATTCCGATCTAGAATTTACATAATAATATTTCATACGCATGCGATTAATATCACGAATGCACGGTGTGTCTCACGAAAGTCTTCGTGTAAGCTATGAGTGCTGAAAATCATCAAAACTACAAGAAAGTTTAGTAAGTATCCTAAGATCGAATGTTAAAAAAGTTTGCGTACACATGCCAAAAATAATTCGTAAATTTAAATACAAAATATTTTGTTCAATCTTCTTATATATTTTGTTGTATTGTAGTAGTTTCTATCAACATTTAGATTAACATACAAAGGGTACTAGGAAAGTTTTGCAATACAGCTTTGTTTATTTAATTTTTTCAAAGTAATTTCCTCTACACTCAATACACCTCTCCATCCTCCGAAACCAACACAGCTATCATTTTCTTCTTTACAGATCGGGATTTTCTGACAACTACGGGTGTGTCCTCATCATCAAAGACCCAAACTTTGTTTTCAACTTTGGTCGGCACATCGTAATAGTACAGCCAAGTGTCGTCACCTGTCACGATGTTGTTCACATACCGAGATTTTTTAGCATCTCTCGGCACCAAGTCACACATCGTGTTATCTGCTCTTCGGTCAGTCGATGCGGCATCCAGAAAGAACAACGTTTCTTCACGTGCAAATGATCACACAGAATCGAACGAATTGCTGGTGCATTTAGGCCTGAAGTACCCTCTATCTGTTGATAGGTCACTCGCCTGTCCTCGCTAAGCATTTTCCTCACAGTAGTAACGTTTTCCTCCGTAACTGACGTTTGTGGCTTTTGCGGCCTCTCAGCATCCTCCACAATTAAATTTCTCCTTTGGAATTCTCTATACCACCTGAATATCGTTATGCGATGTGGACAAACATCACCTAGTGCAAGAGTCATTTCTTCGAAGCTCTGGTCTATGTTTAAACCACGCACGAAATTATAACGCAAAACTGCTCTTATCTCATTTCGTGACCACGATGTCATCGCGAGCACTTTACACTCTCACTGCTAATGAATAACTGGGCCCATCGACATGGCGCAGCGGCTACTATGCACGTATGAACATGTCTGAACATACAGCAACAAGCAGCTTCCTACGATTCATTGTTGCGTCATATTGCGAAACTTTCCTAGTACCCTTTGTATATTCTCAGAGGTATTTTCGTAGGTTTTAAATTTATAAAGTGCATCTTTACTTTTATTTCGTGATGTTGTAATACAGCAAAACCTCAACAAATTATCTTTTATGTTTTTACAAACGTATACTTATCATATCAACATGATAGATGAAAGGAAATTGTGGTTCATATTATTATAACGTCAACTTGAGATACTAAATATAAAAGGTTTCCGTTGTAAAGTTAATAAAATATAAGTAATGAAAGGAATTTTCTTTTTAAATATAAGTTTATTTTTATCGAATAGAATTGTCAAAAGGTTTTCTTGATTTATGTATTAATACCTAATAGCGCCTAATCATCATTTTCTGATCTACGTTTTCTAAAAGTCAAATGCAATAAGGTATTTCGTATTCAATTTTTTTTGGTAAATTGACCTACATACTAGTCTAAGGTGTGTAATATTCAAGAAGGTTACATAATTGACTAAGAAACTAATTGGTTACGTTTCTTAACATATTATTATATTATTGACACATTATAATAATGGCAAAATTATGTTCTTAACCATTTACATGCATCGAAAAGTATTACAATTTAGTCGTTGTTTATTTATTTATTTATGAAAACTTATTCTTCTCAACATATACGAGCTGTGTTAATTCAAATACTTGGGGTATGTAATTGAAGCAAATAGTAAACAAAAGAGTGAAGTGGATGATAAAATAGGAAAAGTTATTGAAATATTCAACGTTTTAAGAACAATGTTTTCCTAAAAAAAGTGAATGTCTCAGAAAGTTAAAAAACAATCGTGCAGAAGGTAGTTACGTAAACATTTTAGACAGTAACATAAACATAAATAGAATCAGAAGTCGAATGAACGCATGAAAAGTAAGGTTAGACTTTCGGTCATAATTTAATGAAGCGTTTTTACGATGAAATTACTGATCTTCATTTCTGTGAAAGAGCAATCAAAATATTGGCTAAAATTTACCAACAAATCATTCTGGAAATCATTGTGAAGCCACTTAACCATAATCTTCCAAATTCAACGGTTCCTGTTGGATTCTGTGCTGACTCATAGAGCTAAAACTGTCCAAATTTGGCTCCGAAAAAATTTGAAAGGTTAACAGCAAGAATCTAAACCTCTTAGATTACAAATTGTGGTATCATTTGAAAGACATGGTATGTTATAAAAGAAGAGTTCGAAGCAAGTTCTAACACGAGCGGTGGCTAAATCGATATTTCATCAAATCGCACTCATTATGCTCCAGAGTTAAAATATTGAGTTAATCATAAAAATGAACAATTTTTTTTATAGTAAATAGATACTTTTTATTCTATTCAATTGTATATTGACCATTTTAGTCCAATATGATAGTAATTTGATTCCGCGTTCGTAAAATTTCTGTTTTTTTCCTTCTATAAAATTTAATAAATGAAAGCGATTTACTAATTACAATTAAGTGTTTTTCCATCTAAAGAATTCCCTAAGATCTAAAGAAATAGTAATCAGATGATGGCGAATATGCGAATATTGATAGTTAACTAAGAACAGGTTGATGTAATATACACTGACTTTGTAAAAGTCTCCGATGCTTTAAATCATTTTGGACTTATTTCCAAAATGAGTCTACTTGGATTAAAAAACTTTTTTATGGGTCAGCTATTCTGTTATTTTTTTAAGTAACGAACCATTGACCTTTGATATATCATACGATAAATACAGTATTAAGTTTGTAAATTCTTAAAAATTGTAAACAGTATAATAATTTGAGATGATATGGAATTTGCATTTTAATGTTATAAATATTATTATCCACTACAAACAGCGAAATAATTATTTTACGAATTTTTATTGTAAAATTGTATTATAATTATATCGGTTGTAGATGGGTACATCTAGGATACGAATGGTTTAAAAAGCTGCGCATTTCACAAGTATAATAGGCAAGTGCACCATCATTCATGAACCACATACCACGATCTCCAAACCTGTACGCCGTTTTTAAGATAAAATGACTTGAAATCATCGGTTCGGAAACTGCCCTTCATAAAGACATCTACTAGCTCTAACGTTTCCACCTGTTTCACCGTATAGTAAGACAGTGTCTGCCATACTTCACGGAAATTGGTAATAGACTGACTTCTGACGCTTCAATAGGGGTAGCGTTGTAGTTAAAGTAAAGGAATACTAAATTTACCAGAGTCGCGTACTTATTAAATTATTTTTCTCTTTGATCTCGTTCGAGATAAAGAATTAGCATTTTATGCTTAACATTATTACTATTACATATTAAAATATATCGGCGTATTTCGTTCACATCCTGTATATTGATGTTTATATTTACGTAAATGTAACAACAATAATTGTAACAAAAAACGCTATCTTTTTTAAATAATAACAAACTAATTACATTGCAATTATAGCACAATATGGAACAAATATGTACACAAGTAAATTTACATTCCCAAACTACAAACATTCGTAATTAATATTAATTACTAATTTCGGTCACCGCATTCTTAAAGACAATCACCTGCGGCATATGAAAGTGACCATTAAATTTTCGTGAATGAGCTACTTCCTTGTAGGGCCTAAGAAAAAACAAAAGAATACTGACATCATCGTGCATTCGCTATAGTATTTGTTCGTGCACACACACTTCACGGTGAGAGCGGCTAACAATAAAACTGAAAGAATGAGATTATCCACGCCATGAGTTGTCATTCAACGACAGCGTAAAAGATCTTAAAACGCACAATTGATTTACTAGGATATCGAGAATCATTTGTAAGGTGAGATAACTAGCGTTCGCAAATATTACATAATCCACCGAGAAAAGGGAAAAAGCATTCCGATAGATTTCGATTGACGGATTGTAAAAGTGCTGTGCCAGTTTCGCAAGTGGAACATCCTGTTTGATTTTTGCGTGTCAATAATTTGAATTAAAATCACAGTCGCTAGTGAAACACCTGAAATCATATTACAATAACAATTTAATTAATATAATAGTTAAATTGTACTAGTAATCACTTTTTAATTCAGAAGATTTTCCATGAAAGTTTAATATCCTTTTCGATGATACGGCTTATGAATTAGTAAATTCAATAAATTACAGACAACTAATTCCTATGAAAGAGCAATTAATATTAATTTCACAATATATATATATATATATATATATATATATACAGTATTGTGCAAATTAATGGAATAAAACACAATATAACTAAGAAAACCGTTTATTTGTCATATAATCACGATGAGATGGTATAAAATTATAAATTACTAGTAATTTAATAAGAGATATGCCCTGCTTTGGCTGCGATGACAGCCTGAACTCTTTTCGGCATGGAATCTATTAGTTTTTGATAGTTTTCCTTTATTTTCTCGTCCCGAAACCACACCTGAATTACTGCTTCTATCAATTTTGTCTTCATTGTACAGTCCATTTTATGTAACCTAGCTTTACAAATGGCCCAAAGATTTTCTGTTGGGTTTAAATCTGGAGATTTGCCAGACCAGTCGAGGAGAGTTATTCTTTTTTCCTCGAAATATTTGACCATAAACTTCGATTTGTGGCATGGACTGAGTCCTGTTGGAAAATTGCACCTTCGTTTGGCTCACATCTCTTTAGATCTTTTCCCAAATACTTATCCAGTAGCTCTTTGTATTTCCGGCTGTTCATCATGCCTTCTATAGGCACCAGCGATCCAGTCCCTATGTACGAAAAACATCCCCAAAACATCTTTTTACAGAATGTTTGACAGTCTGATCGATATGAGCTGCAGTGAGTTTTTCATGTCCACTTTTTCTCACGAATTTTGATCGCTGCGCCTGCACCAAAAAATGGGACTCGTCTGAGAACAACACCTTTCTCCAGTCTTCCTCATTCCATCCGGCATATTTCTTGGCCCAAATAAGCCTCTGTTTCATCATTCGTTGAGTGAGGAGTTGCTTCTTCTGTGGTCGAATGGCTTTTCTTCCAGACTCTAAAAGTCTGCTACGAACTGTCGAGTCATGCACTTTCACTCCAGCGTCGGCTAAGTCTTTTTGTAGTTCAAAACTAGTTTTTCTTGGGTTCAGCTTGCTATTTCTGACCAAAAAAGTGACATCCCGGGGTGTCATCTTCCTCTTTCTCCCACATTTTCCCGCTCGTTTCACTTCAACTATTCCGGTATTCTTTTTTTGCTTTAGGATCTTGCTTACTGCTCCTTGACTAATACCACATTCCTGAGCAATATCTGTCTGTCATTGAAATGTGCTCACTTAATGTCACAATCTTCTCACATTTTCTGGGCGTGATATCCATATCGCGAACAACCGGTAAAAGCACAATATAAATAAAATTTTGAACTTTGAAAGAGTGTATGTGAACAAACTCTCTAAAACGCACTGAATAACTGTGTAATGTGGTCCCAGTGATATAGGTTATGTTTTTTGACATAAAACTACTGTCAGAACTGACCTAACAATGTTGCCACATGCAGAAAACTAAAAAAATAGTCATGATTCCATTAATTTGCACAATACTGTATATATATATACATATTGGGTCTGGGAAAAAGTTCGTGGCGTTTTTCCCGATAGATGGCATTGGTTGCCGATAACTAAAGAACAACAAGTCACAGCGACACCACCGACGGCTCGTTTTTTAGATGACCTTCCGAACGTTAGTTTGAGCGTAGAAACATTGTAATCGGTGCAGTGGTTGGAAAGTTATTCGCACTTGAAAATGGAGAAGAATAATGAGAAATTTCGCTATATTCTGCAATATTATTATGATAAGGGGAAGAACGCTGCGCAGGCTTGTGATAAAATTTGTGCTGTGTACGGTGAAGGTACTTTATCGAAATCTGTTGCGCGGAAATGGTTCGCTCGCTTTCGTTCTGGAAATTTCAATGTGAAAGTTGAGTCACGCTCCGGTCGTCCAATCACTGAAAAATCTGATGAAATTCTTGAAAAAGTCCAACAAGATAAGCATATCAGCAGTGTCGATATTGGCATGGAGCTAGGCATTGACCACAAAACTGTTTTGAACCATTTACACAAAGCTGGTTACAAAAAAAGCTTGACGTATGGGTTCCTCATGAGTTGAGCGTGAAAAACATGGTTGACCGAATTAACATCTGCGATGCGCTGCTGAAACGGAATGAAATCGAGCCGTTTCTGAAACGTTTAATAACCGGAGATGAAAAATGGATTACGTACGATAATCGGAAGCGTAAAAGATCGTGGATAAAGGATGGTGAGCCGTCACAAGCGTTCGCTAAGCCAACATTGACGCCAAAAAAAGTGATGCTGTGTGTATGGTGGGACTGGAGGGGAATCGTCCACTACGAGCTACTTTCAACTGGTCAGACGATTGATTCTCAACTCTACTGTGCACAACTAGAGAGATTACGCCAGGCGATTGAAAGAAAACGGCCCGAATTGATTAATAGGAAAGGTGTTGCCTTCCATCATGACAACGCCCGACCACACACTTCTTTGATGACCCGTCAAAAATTGAGAGAGTTTGGTTGGGAAGTTTTGATGCACCCACCTTACAGTCCGGATATAGCACCCTCTGACTATCATCTGTTTCGATCTCTGCAGAACTCTCTCAATGGAATTAAGTTGGTTTCAAAAGAAGCCTGTGAAAACTACTTGATTCAGTTTTTCGACCAGAAACCACAGAAGTTTTTCACCGATGGGATCATGGATCTACCAAAAAAATGGCGAAACATTGTCGATAATAATGGAGCATATTCGGTTTAAATGAATTCGTCCACGCGCCATGCGGGGACCAGTTGAATTTAACTGAAAAAACGCCACGAACTTTTTCCCAGACCCAATATATATGTATATATATATATATATATATTTTAATACACATACACATACATCTTGGCTTCCAGGGTAGAACCGTGTCTTCAATAATACTGACACCAACGTTTCGTCACCACTTGTATAGGATATCTTCAGAGTTTAACTGCTGCTACTGCTTTCGTTGTCGCACTGAGACTGATTTCTCTGTATGCAGTTTGTTTTGAAGCATCGTCAAGAGTTCAAAAGTAAACTTAACAATGTTACAATGAGATCGTAAATATTTTAAAAATTGCTCTAAATTTTAATAAATTTGTCTGAAGAATTTAAACTTCGAATATAAATAATAAATATATACAGAAAAGGTACCAGGTTAAAAATATACCTTGACTGAAGGCATATTTCATGAACGTTCTGCTAAGTATATTAGTTTAAAAGAGTATTATGTTGAATAAATTAGATTTTGTTTTAAAATATTGTAGATATTTATATGATAGGCCTAGTACTTATCAATACCTCTTGTACGTACGTTAAATTTATCGTTAATGACCATTATGCATATTTTTTTTAATTAACACATGCATATATACACTGACAGAAACAATACTTTCAGTCAATGTAAAATTCATCCATTGAACTACCGTTGTTATTCTCCTTTTAGCATGACACCGAGCATATTTACCAAACATTTAAAAAATGTCTAAAGTAAAAGATTAATTAAAAAATTGTTAGTGCAAAATCTTTGTTACAAGGAAGAAAGTAGACTTATTAAAACAAAAAATACTAATTGGGTATATAAAGTAGTGAGAGAATTGTACCTCTGTTGTTAAAGCACTTATATCGCTTTAACCTCAATTCAATAGCACATCTGTTAACCAAGCATGATGCGACGTGTTCATATAAATACTGCTAATTGCTAAAGAAAGCGTAATTAATCAATACACTAAAATTGATGACAACGTCAGGTAGTCTCGATTTATCCATAAGTTTATATAATGCAAATTAGTCAAAGGGAATCTCTCGTACGTCCATCTCTCGGATGGAAGTATTTATATCGCTTTCGCCGTCATTAAGCAGAGCAGGAGTGGTGAAGGGAAACTTATTACGACGTTCTTAATACTAAATTAATTCAATTTATTATAGAAACAAACATTAAATCTCGAATTATGAAGTAAAAGTATGGATTCAGAGTTAGTGAGCGTAGACAAGAAAACGCAAACTATTGACAAAAACCTATTTAATTTTTCAACGTTTTCTTCTCTCCATTTAGTGCTTTTCCACCCTGGTGGTATATGGAACTGTAAATGCCATTCAGGATCACCCAACACCTTGTAGTATTCTCTTTCCCTTTTTTATAACCAAGTAATTGGAAAAATAACTCCCTAAGGCGGTAATCGAGCAAATAACTAATTTTTTATCACCTTTCAACATTCCTTCCGCTTTCTTCGTTCTTTTTTCAGGTATGTACATAGGATTATAAGTGAATGATGACTGATCTGAACTGAGACCTCATCTCTATTAAGTATTTATGTATCTACCAAAATTTAGGATCTTTCACCTTTACTACAAAATCTTCAAAAATAATACATCGAGCCATTCGAAATTAAATTTTCAGATTGAATATCAATAGAGCAAATATTTCTTTGCACTAAAAAGCAGTCACCTGTAATTTGTTCAATTTATGTTTTTAAATTGCTTTGATGTTTTTTCCCATTCTGTTGTCTTATAAGAATATTACCAAGTCGTAGATTTATCCACAAGTCCACACACATATCTTTCCAACAATGGATATAGAATATCTGTTCTAAATACAGCTTCGAAACTGTAAATTCTGTAGAAAAGGAATGCTACTCGAATTTCGGATTGAAAGTAGTCTAAGTAATAGATCTATATATGAGGACGAATCAATGTGAGATAACACGAACTTTTTGGGAAGAAATTGATTAATTTTTCAACGTATTCTTCTTATAACATTTAGTCCACCGATATTCAAATTTTATCACGTCTTCAGAAGAGTAAGTTTTATTAAACTGTTCAAAGTATGCATTAGTTTCAGTGATTATCTTCTTATTCGATCTAAACCTTTGTCACGTCAAGTTTTCAGGTTGAGAAAAAGGAAAAGTCTGAAGGGACGAAATCTGGCAAATAAGCTGCACGCGGAAGCAATTCGAACTGCAATTGATCTAAAATGGATGTATATGTTTACCTGTTATAATTTTATTTTTTTAAAGATAATCCATAGGAGTAACTCCGCAGGAGTCCCAAAAGACAGTAGCTATAACCCCTATGACTGAGTGTACGGTCTCTACCTTCTGCAAAGTACTTGTGCCTGCCTCAGTTCATTGTTGTTCGGTTATTGCTTCATTTCGTGTGTATAATGGTGTATTCAAGTATCACAATCGTTATTATTTGGCGCCAAAAATCTCCCAAATCATGTTCAACTCTACTAAATTGACGGCTAAAATGTATTCTCGTTCGTGTTTGTGATCCATACACCCATCTTGCGCGTAATTTCTTCATACTCGAACCATTATGCAAAATCGAAACCACACATGAGTACACACGTCTTTTGGGCATTCACTGAATTGTTCTTCAAATATACTGCTTCAGACACGTTTAAACTCAAATGTCCACCGTATTTTGGTTGTAATCGTTGATAATTGGTTGCCGTAAACAATTCCAGCTCAACTTTGTTTTCATCATTTGTTTCGTTCTTTGCAAACAAGAACTTAATCCCTGATAGGCACTTCACTCTCTCCATATTTCAAAACAAGCCAAAAATAGTTCGTTTTCTATTCAAATAATAAACGTCCTTACGATCAGAATTAACGCAAATTTTGACAATTGTGTTTAAAGTATCTCTATTGAAAAATATATTTTTTTATTAGTGCTTTATTAGTCTTTTTCAATATATTTCCAAGAAATACCGAGAGCCCCTAGAACGGCAGGGGACCGTGCATGCCGTTTTATATCTTCCCGACGTTTTAGCTTTTTAAATCCATCTAACGTGTATTACGCCGCTCATACTCTGTAGATGCCCAAGTTGCATTTGTTCAATAAATTCTTTAGTTGTGTCTACTTCAAATTCGTGTCTTATTTGTTCTTTCTAATTCTATCATTCCTTCTTATTCCCTTTATTTTCATTACGTTTCTCCCAGACAGGACTCACGACTCGCATCCGTGTCTAAGGACAGGCCTGTATACTGTACAATGAAATATATTTTTTGTCTTTATCCTTCTTTATGAGAATCTTTACTACTACGTGGTATACTTTATTTACCTTTTCTATCAAACTATTGAACTCAATTTCTTACATGCATGATTCTTCTTCATCTTCATCCCATTCTCCTTTAGATGTTTAGTTTGTATTAATTTAAGTGTCTAGAGCCACATCAACGTTACTTATAACCTTTTCTTTATTACATATAATTCAAAATTTTTATGACAACCCATGTAATAAGTAATGGAAGGACTGTTTACAAGCAATGTAATTATTCAGTGTTCTTGAAAATAATTACTTAATAAGTTATATATTCTAACTACTTGTGTTATTGCCTACCATTATTTTTTATCGTTTTGTTTGTTTTTAAATTTTAATAAAGCTGAAAGTTAGTTAACATTATGTAACATATTATTATTTCAAGTCTCCTTCACTAATAACTTTCATATCATTATATAGTGGATGTTCTGAATCATATGAAACTGACCCAACACATAGAGTTCATTTTTTGTATTGGTAAATGTAGGATGCTTCAAACCAGAACATCGTATCTTTTCTCGTTCCGAAGTTATACGCATCTTTAGGACGCCATCATCAAGGGTCACTTTTGGTGCGTAACTCGGGACCTGGCCTTCAAATTTGATTATTCTTTGGGGTGCATTCTTATAGATCATGACATGATAATTACGATGCTTCAAACCAGAACATCGTATCTCTTCTCGTTCCGAAATTATACGCATCTTTAGGACGCCATCATCAAGGGTCACTTTTGGTGCGTAACTCGGGACCTGGCCTTCAAATATGATTGTTCTTTGGGTGCGTTCTTATAGATCTTTTGGAGTTTAGGCTCTCTCTTAACAGTATCGGCTTTTCGAACCCTTAGCGGCCTTTACGTAAAACACTCTTTTATATTAATACGGCTTTTAAATAAAATACTCTTGGATTTTACTTTTTTTCTCTAAGATGTCAAGTGACCCACACCTTTCCGTGGATCTATCGGATGTATTGCAGCCGTTGCCTGCATAAAGGTTAAATAAGGAACAAGGAATAAGCTGGAAAATTATAGAAGAAATATCCCCTCTCATTTTGAGTCTAAATTCCCACCGAGCGATCTTCGTATATGAGTCTATTGTACATTCTTAACACATGGCTGCCAAGAAGTATAAACATAAAATACGTGAAGTAAAATAAAAAACATTGTATTATACGAAAAGCAATTAAATCATAGGAGAATCATAGTCGTGAAGAAATTACGAAACTTTATTGGAATAATTACATTTTATGATTGTCTATAAAAACAATAATTTCCCTCTTATATATTTTACGCTCCAACGAATTCTTACAGTAAATACGAAATTTCATTAATTGGAATGTTTTTAATATAGAAAAACAAAAGACACAGCAAAACAAATAAACAAAAAAATAAATTATAATCACTTGTTTGCTCGCGTAACATCTACATTCTATAATTAGACGATATCATTGATTATAATGAGTTACCTTTCGTTGTACGTCCTACCTAAAACCCATTCACATTCATGAAGTGAAAATAACTCATATTCGTCATTATCGAGTTATGAGACGTGACGTGTATATGTGATCGTGCGTAATCGTCATTAAGGAGAGACATTGTTTAACAAGAAACAAAAACTTGTGCTTTGAATATAAATCATCATATGCATACAAGAACTAAATCCTTCTCTTCCTCTACTTGGGAAAGAGGTCAATGTTAATGATGCTTGCTTGTATTACATCTAATGTTTATATTTTCCTTTCCACTAAATAAAATACTGGGTTAACTAAAGTACATACGAGGTCGACCGATATTTGTTGTAGTGAAAAGTTATTTAACGTATTAAAGCTCCAAGTTTTCTTTTTAGTGTAGTGTGAATTTATTAGTGCTGACATACACTCAGCGAAACATGAATAGGACCAACTGCATATATGACATTTGTAGTTGGTATAAACATGGTAGCGCGCTGGACTTGTTATTTTCGAAAATAAGAGGGTTGATAAAAAGATGTATGTAGGTACCAAATATAATTTTTGTAAAAGTCAGTGCAAATGTACGTTACTAATGACAATAAGTAGAGTAATTAAACGCCACTTGAATACGACCAATCTACAAAATAAAAGATTCGTTTGCAATAACAAAATACTTTATTGTTCAATAATGAGTACTTTTGCCATTATTTCTTATAACCTCAAATAGTCGGGATGGAATGGAATTATACAGGGTTCTCAAGTAGTCAACGGGAAGTTCCGCCCAACTTCGATTCAGCGCCTGCTCTAGTTCGTCAGGGCAACTGAATTGGGTAGTATTAGAGTACAATTTACGCGACAACCATCCCCAAACATTTTCTATGATGTTCAGGTCGGGGGAGAGCGATGGCCAATTGAGAACCTCCATGCCTCGTTCTTGAAACCAGCGTCGAACAATGCGCGCGGTGTGAATACTGGCATTATCCTGTTGGAAAATAAATGGCCCACCTGCCATAACGTTGGAAAATTTGTCTTTCACCTGTTGCAGCAGCTGGACGTACTTTTCCGAATTCTGTCTGCCCTTCACTATTACTAAATCAACAGGTCCGTTATAGGAAATAGCTCCCCATACCATGACTGAACCAACATCGGCTCGCCTTCGTGACTGAATCACTTCATCTTTACGTAAATCGTGGAAATAATAAAATAACCCATCCGGGCCATCTAAATTAAACTTCTTCTCGTCACTGAAAATAACAGTTTGCCATTCTCTTGTCCACCCCATTTTCGCTTGAGCAAACTGAAGACGTGCAGTGCGCTGAAATTCCCTTAAAGGAGGCCGTCGTTTAATTTTCAAACGTTTTAAATGCGGACAGGTCTTCAGTAACTTCTGTACAGTTCTTACCGATGCATTCGTTCCAACGTTATTCGCGATTTGTCTTGCCGTTAATGCCGAATTCGATGCTTCGCGTAATATGGCTCGACGTTCTCTCTTAGTTGTAACGGATGTTGTTCGCCCTTTAAAACGTTTTCCATAATTCTCGGGATCCCTAATAAAATTGTTCACAACCTGGTGTGATCGACTTATTTTCTTTGCAGTAGCCCTTGAGGAATACCCTTCTTGATGGAACGCTTTAATTTTTCCAATTTCTTCCATACTTAAGCACTTCTGTCGTCCCATCGTTGCACAATACCCTTAATTACAGATGTTTGTTTATCCGGATACACGTTGTAACTCGACACTCATCCGGTAGCTTACTATTAAATACTGGTCGTATCCAACCGGCGCGGTGCATTTTATATGTATGTGGTACTTACGTCACCCAATGCATAACGTTAGGCACTATTGCGCAATAATGCGTATTATTTGCCATATCATACCATTACAAACTTGCATTGTATTTTTAGTAAATGAATTGTTTTTCAAACCACCGAAAGCTTGCAACAAGTCGGGTGGTCCTATTCATGTTGCGCGGAGTGTATTTGTATTATTTTTCTTTTTTTGTTCACTAAATATTTTAGTATTTAGTTTATTTTACTTCTTGGGTTTCCGGAAAATTCATTATTCATAAATAATTACTAATAATAATCTATAATGTAACGGTTACTTCGATTAATGACCTCTTTCCATCATTTCGTGTAGAAGTCTTAGATTTTTATATACAAAAGAATTTCAAATGGTTTAACAAAAATTCCAAAGAAGCGAAATTTGTACTAATGGTGTCCCAAAATTAACGCAAGATTTGAATTTGTCGCCATTCGTGCAGTAAAATGTTGGCAACTCTAAAAAAAAACAATTCGACATCTGACAGTTTAGGGTTATTGAAAATGGAGCGTTACACGATAGAACAACGTGTCTTCATTATTGAACAATATTTCAAAAATAATGAAAGCTTGGTGGCCGCAGTTCGAAAATTTCATACAAAATATGGTCGGAATAGTGTTTTAACTTCGTCAACTGTGAAGAGATTAATTGAAAAATTCAGGGAGACTGGATCCGTTGGAAACGCCAAACACACTGGTCGTCCAAATACAAGCCGTTCAAATGTCAATATCGAAGCAGTGCGTGAGAGTGTCGGTGACAATCAATTCTCTACAGCGTATACTCACTAAAGATCTGTGTCCCCATGCTTACAAAATTTAACTAACACAACAACTGAAGCCTAATGACCATGCACAGCGAAGAGAGTTCGTTCAATGGATTATCCAACAAATGGATGCTGATTTTTCGAGCAAAATCATCTTAAGCGATGAAGCACATTTTCACCTTGATGGCTTTGTTAATCGTCAAAGTTGCCGCTTTTGGGGTTCTGAGAACCCACATGTGATTGTCGAAAAACAAATGCATTCACAACGTATCACTGTTTGGTGTGGATTTTGGGCTGGAGGCATAATTGGACCATACTTTTTGAAAATGAGGCAAGCAATGACTGTTACTGGTGCTCGATATCGCGACATGATAACAGTTCTTTCTGCCGAAATTGGATGATATTGATGTGGCCAATATGTGGTTTCAACAAGACGGTGCCACATGCCATACAGCCCGTGAAACAATTCAATTACTGCATGAGACATTTCCAGGTCGTGTACTCTCTCGTTTCGGTGATCAGAATTGGCCCCCTAGATCGTGTGATTTAACACCATTGGATTTGTTTTTATGAGGTTATTTGAAATCACAGGTCTATGTCAACAAGCCCACAACCACCCGTGCATTAAAGGAGGAGATTCAACGCTGCATCAACGAAATTCTGCCACATTTATACATAATGGTCATGGAAAATTTCGACAAATGAGCCATTTGTCCGATGTGTTATTCCATAAATAACCCTATCCTATGTACTTTATGATTCAATAAAAAAATAACAATCAAAAGACTAAAAACTGTGCTTTCTATTTAATTCAAATCTTGCGTTAATTTTGGGACACCTTTATTAAGAGAGTTCTGAAGATGCCAAAATAAATAGTACTTGGATTGCGTAATTTTGAAAAAATATGGAATGCTTTGTCTCATCCACAAGGATGAGATAAAGTAACAAACTAATTATTTCTGTCCTCAGTTTTCGTAATTGAGAGCAATACTTTTAGAGTTCATAATTATAATCTCAATAGCTGTTTACAAATTAAGTGCGCAAAAACAACTTTTCAGCATTAACACAGATGTTATTTGGGCAAATACTGGAAATGGTCTTCAAAAAATTTTGCATAAAGAATTATGTTAAAAAAAAATTGTGTTCCCGTTGGATACCGCATCTGTTGACCGAAGGACAGAAAGCGGCTAGGGTGAATTGGTGTCAAAAAACATTAAATTGGTCCAATTCCGGATACTCTAAAAACGTGTACGACATTGTCAATGGTGATGAATCTTGGATTTACTTATACGAGCCAAAAAATAGACATCAGTCGTTTGTTTGGGTATTCCAAGGTGAAGAAAAGCTGACAAAAGTCATCTGTTCTCGAAATGTCTCCAATAAGATGGTCGCAACATTTGTTTCGATAGCAGGAACAATTCTTCTAAAAGATCAAAGAACTGTTACTGCCGATTAGTATACAACCATTTTTTGCCGCAAATCACCGCTGAGCTTCGAAAAAGCAACCCCAGATGACGAATGATCCTCCACCAAGACAATGCAAGTTCGCACACTGCACGCGAGACAATTGGATTGTTAACGCAACAAAACGTCGAATTGTTGGACCATCCTCCATACAGTCCGGACCTAAGACCTAGCGATTTCTTTACCTTTCCGAAAATCAAAATGGACTGTGTGGTCAAAGGTTCCTATCATCAGAAGGAGTAGTCAATGTCTTCAAAAACGCAATTTTGACTGTTCCAACAAACGAGTGAAACTGGTTCCAGAGCTGATTCGAGCGTATGCAAAAATACATTAATCTTCGTGGGGATTATTTCGAAAAACAATGAAGTCTTCAAAAGCTATCTACTGTTTTATTTCAGTTTTATATGCAAAACTTAAAAGACAACCTACGTATTTTAAGGGATTGCCCCCCTCATGCAATAAATAATATTAACTTTAATATATTTTTAATCGCCGATCGATTAACTGACATTATTTAGAAAGTTAATTAATTGATAACTAAACGTAAATTAACATTAATATTAATAAATAACCTTGAAATTACATATCTGCGTAAAAATTTAGTAATTTTAACATTTCCGCAACGCATACATCTCGTTCATTGTAATATTTCTTTCGAGATGTAGCGTAATAATTCTTTTTTTACTTGGCAATTTTCTTTTATGAGGTATTTCTGTCACAAATAGAAAGCGTAATGTGCATATGGGTTACAAATTACAAAATTCTCACTTTCATATGCATTGTAACTCCACACTTGTTACAAAATATATTATTTTAACAAATAAAACCATGAATATTAATATTAACAAATAGTCTGTTCACATGTTTATTCGCGGGAATCAATTTTGTAGTCGATATTTAGTGCGAAAAAAAAAACACCGCCATATATGTATGTCTTAAACTAATAATTAAATTATATAACTACCTCGGTAATTGGTTCATATACATATGCAGAACGGAAATGAAAATCCGTCAGATTTCTCGAATAAAGAGAAAAGTGCTTTACTTAAACTATTCCTGATAGAAAACAAAAATAATATGTTGAGGGTGTGGTATGTCCAACTATCACTTTTTTAAGATATGTATATTGAATGTGAAAGTAGCAAACTGTATTATAAAATTCTTCGATATCTATGTTCTCGTAATATGATACTAAATATAATGTATATGGAAATGATTGTGTTGTTTCAGTTTCCTTCTTTCACATATTAGAAAATCGGGGAAGAATTAAAGGACAAATTTTTCAAATAAAATTATTTATTTAAGTTAGTGTGTAAAAAGTTAATTTTTAAATACCACTTAATTTTTACTTCGAGAAAAAAGGATTCAAATAGTAAAAATCAAACTTTTGGTTTCGAAATTTCGTTCATTAGCAAAGGTAAAGCTTTACTTTAAAGTTAAGCAAAGTTTTACCCTTGATAATGGACAAAAGTTCACGAAACAATATTGTCAGCTTACAATAAGTTTTTTATGAAATTATGCCCAGTGTTTAATTTTTACTCTTCTTAAAATGATAAATTTAGTTGTATAGATTTGTTCCTTTGGCAACCAATATATATTATCACAAAAAATTGTAGGTTGTACAAAGTAGTTCAAACGACCGTCGATTTATCTTTGTTTATAAGGAATGAAACTCTTTATCGTGACAGACTTTTTACCCTGCAAAAAATTTTATAAGGATCGAAAGAGGTAATAATCGGAGGGTGTTAGTTCCGAGGAGATTGGCGGCTGCGACAGAATTTCCTAATCTAGCTCTGCGAGTTTCTGATGAGTCCCTAAAGCAGTATTTGGCCTGATATTATTATGAAACACTATGATGTCCTTCCTATTGAACATTGCCGACCTCATTTCTTGGAGTGCTGTTTTTGAAATATCTATTTGCTGACAGTACCTCTCCGAGTTTAGCTTTTCGTTCGGTTTCAACGGTTCAAAATGTATTGGTCCTCAAATGTCCCACCATATACACAACATTTGCTTACTCAGGCTCAACTTCGGTTCAAAGGTGAAGGGGGCAGGTATTCCGGATTCACAATATGCTCTTTTCCTTACGATGTTTTCATCGCTAATTCACTTTTCATCCCCAGTCATCATTCGGTAAAAGAAGAGTTCGATTTTGTTCCGTGCAAGCAGAGATGTGCGTATGATGAATCGGTCATTCAAATTCTTCTCACTTAACTCATGTGGCACCCTTTTCGAATATTTCCACACCAATCCTAGTTTCCGAATATGGTCCAAAATGACTCGTTAAGCTGAATCAAGCCTTTTCGCAATCTCCGATGTTGTCAAAAAAAGGATTTTGCTCTAACATAATCTTGACTGTATCGTCGTCGATCAAAGATGGTCGTCCAGACCGTAACTTATCAGACAGTTCGAAATTGCCTATTTAAAATTTTTTGAACCATCTTCTGCATATTCTATCAGAAACTTCCTTCTCCAAACATTTCCAATAAATTTCTACACGCTTCTGTAGCATTTCTTTTTTATGAGATTCATACAAAATACAGTGGTGTAAATGCACTTTATCAGTAGCCATGGGTGATCGTGTACCCATGGCTACTGATAAAGTTCATTTACACAACTGTATTTTGTATGAATCTCGCTTAATACTGACATGAATCGTCATCGTTTTAGTTCATTTGCTAGATCAGTATGTGTACCTTCAGTGATTAAAGAGAGAGCCAAATATAGGTCAAATGAATATGCACATATCTATTGAAACTTATAACCGAAACGGGCAGAATTTTCCGGTATACCTAATATAAAAACATTATAAAATTTTTGCTTTACTGTTTCATCAAAATTCGATTGGAGCAGTTTCACAAAGTGAATTATGTTTGTACTATTTGACTCATGATTTGTGAAGTAGTTGTTGATCACACATCTCTTTCATAATACTGAAGCAATTCTGAATCACCAGAAAAGATATATGGAAATATTTTCTCGATTCCAATAGTCAGAGAATATTAGAGGTAATTGGGGTCGCATTTGCTCTTGCTGTTGTTTTTCTATACCCGGTATGAGAACCAGCAGCTTCTTTAAACTTAACTAGTTCAAATTGTAACTAAATTTTTATAATTATAAAATCAAAATGTTTTAAATAAATAATAAATATAAATAATATAATTTTGTTACAAAATATATGTGTCGATTTGTAGTTATAAATATTACAATTATAATTACACTTAACCACATTGTTCAAACATAATTTAGCGGTAAATACGATAAATTGCTCGATCTAATAAACGATTATATAATTCCGATGATTTTCAAAAAATAGTTCCGCTAATAATTCTGTAACTATTATGTCACTATTGTTAAAAGTACTAAGAATTTTCTTATAATTCAAAACAGTACATTACCACATCGCATAAGTATATTAAAGATAAACATAGGCGCGACTGTAACTAACAGGTAAATTGCTGCTAATAAGAAACTAATTCTCTACCTGATTCAAAAGAAAATTAACTACTGCTATGTGTAATAAAATATTAAATTGAACTTGTACGACGTACATCCTTGATCATCGAATGTTATTTTCTCACATAATTAACTTAATAATTTGTATTTTTAGAATAAAATTTAAAAGCGATATCTAACGAGCTTCAATAAATATATTTAACCCTAAGTACAAACGACGAAAAACCAGTTTTCGTGAGTTATAGATTAGGAATATATTCATAAAGTGATTTTAGTTTAAATAATGAGAAACTAAAAGGCAATTATTAAATGTAAAAAACAAATCTTTGAAAAGAAAATTTACTAAATCTTAATTAAGATCTTTTAATTATCCAAAAATTAAGAGTATGCACAAGGGTGTAACAAAAATGGTATGCCGACTCAATATAGACTGCTTCTATGACAAAAATATAAGAAAAAAAGTTAAATAAACATGTATATAATGCGGTTTCATGAAGAATTACACTGGCTCAAAAATTTTTGTAATAAATATTCAAAATATTTATTACAAAATAGCGAGTCTTTTCCGCATTCTTGCCATAATTTGAGGTCAAACAAATGCATTCTTGTGAATGAACACTTGCGACCATTGCCTGAAATAAATTATAAAGGATATAATTACAAATGTCGAATTTTAGCAGGTTTGTAGACACAACCTAAAGGTGCTCTTCGACGGCGTGGAAGTCATATAAAAAGCGCGAAGAACATTTGTGGACGACAATACTTCACGATTTTCATACTCGAAACTGAAAGCTTTATATTCACATATATATTATAAATGGGGAATCATGAGGGAAATTGTTAAAAGTCTCAGAAAAAAGAAATACATGAAAAAAATCAAATTTTATTATTCATGTTCATTACTTAAATATTATCATTAAAAAAGTAAATAAGAATAGAGTGCATACCTCCTTCCTGGAATTCCATTGCATAACGACTACCAAAACACAAATAATTCCAAGAAATGCAAGGATTACTAATAAGTCTCAAAGATAAGACGATTGTGTTCTAGCGATTTGTGGTTACTTCAAATGCCTAAATGTAAATGATGGACCCATTTTAGGGGTTTAATTTTCTATATTCCTATATTTACATGTACAAACAAAACTGTACACTTTTTAATATCTCTAATTCTAAAAATTCTAAATTCGAAAGTTACTTGTGCTCCCTTAGTTGTTACAATTGCTCGTTATTCGCATTCTGTTAGCTGTTACAATCACTCCCTATTTGCTTTCTATATAAAATGCAAGCTTCGCTGATTAAAAACAATCGTTGAAAGGATTTACTTGTTTTATGTGGTTTTTTGTACTGCAGAGATCAGAAAGGTGGAGAAGTGTGCTGGAGGTGCATACAAATAAAATTAACGTGTACTGCTGCTGTTGGTAGTAATCTTACCATAACTAGGGGTGCTTTAATTGATAACCATGAACCAAATGAACGGGAAGTTAATAGAAAAACTATTAGTGCTTTACCTACAAACATACGAGAAGTATGTACATGATGCAGTCAATATATATTGCAAAACACATCGAATACGTAAGGATGAAGACTTGTTATTTATAAATAGTCGAGAAGATAATGTTATGGTATTTACATATGAAACTAATATTCGAACATTTTGTAAAATGTATGTACATCTTGTATATGGACGATACGTTTTCGTATTGTACGAAATTTTTTACACAATTATTTACAATTCATGGATGCCATAATGGACACTACTAATTTGTTTAATGGCAAGCAAAACAACTGACATGTATGTAAAATTGTTTTCTTTATTAAAATAAAAAATTTTAGAATATATTTTTTAATCCATGTAAGGTGTTCATTTATTTAGAATAGTCAATCCATATATATGCTATATTTTACGTTGGGTCTGGCACACACATTAAAGGTTATCATTTTCACTTGCGTCAATCATGGTTTAGAAAAATTCAGTTGCTTGGACTAGTTTTAGAATATACCAATAATTCCGAAATAAGAAAATGGTTTAAAAACACATTTCGATTGACTTTTTTAAATCTCTATGAAATTTCAGACTGTCTTCTTTTATTTAATGTCTTGTAAACCAGAACGTGAAGTTCATTGATAAATACGCTGATATCTTGTTAGAAACATATACATGGTAGAAAAAAATGTTACGTTTCATCAGCGTATATGGATAAATCAAACCTCATGTATTACTCGAACCGCGAACGCTTGTGAATCATTTCATTATAAATGGAATTCTTTTTATACAACACATCCTTCTACACAATATATGTTTTCATTGAAAAAGTCAAAGAATTTCAAATTGACACGTGCATTAAAATATCTTGTTTGAATATGTATACGTATGAAAGCAAACAATGAAATCGTTTAAGAAAAATTGCAAAATATTTTTCAAAATAACTTTGTTAAACAATTTTAACTAAAAAAAATAAATAGACTGGATTATATACAATGCATGTCTCATGTATTTCCTCAGAAATAATATAATACATTAAGACCAAAATATATTATATTAAATAAAAAAAATTGACTTTAAAAAGATGACGAATAAACAAACAAACATGTTCTTAAAAATGATAAGAACAAATTAACTTTGAAAAAATGACGACGAACAACTTTAACACGCCAATATTACGTTGAAAGCCCTATGCCTATGAAAATTTAGATTCTTAACATGATTGTATAAAAAGCAAACGAAGTACGATCACATACGCTATTTGTTTAGTTTTTAAAAATGTATTCTATTTACACTCAAAGTGTCTGAATAATTAAAACGACCCAACATTCTCTGCGCCATTAATTTCTTCGCACCCAAATTACCTCCGTCCTTTCGTAGATAATTGCCACTAAAAAATGTTTCTGCTCTTTTGCCCAATAATAATGAGGAATTATGGAAACGAGTTCATCAATAAATCATAACAAAATTAGTAATAAAATGGAAATGTAACTGGATCGGTCGTACACTAAGATAAAACGATGATGGCATTAAAAAGGAAACAACGAATTAAACTACAATGAGAAGGGGGGAGGGGGGGCAGGATACTAGCAATATGTAGAAGGAAAATAGAAGAACTAATGCAAGGATATTTTCAAAATAACCTCACATATATATATATATATATATATATATATATATATATATACGTATATGACAGATAAAATTAACAACGTTGACACACACAATCTTACCTCATCGCGTTATAAACATTATCTTATAATATTATTTATATATAATATATATAAATATAATATAACATTATCATTTCAATTATAATTAATTTGTACATAATACAATTAAGTAATGATGAATTAATTTTGCATTCTTAATTTTAATAATCTTTCGAAATTTCTCTTATCATTGGAATTCATCAGTAATTAAGCATTAAAAACAGTTTACTTTGTATTTAACAAACATGCGTACGATTGGAATGTTTGTATGCAAGTATGCAAATTTTGACAGTTACGTTTTAAAGGATTATACCTTGTCTCAGAATAAGAAGGAGTGATTCAAATATTGCGCCAAAATAGTACATATTTTTAAGAGATTTCAGTGGTTCTTGAACAGGCAAATTTAAAATGGACAAACGAATACCTGATATCTGCCATTTTTCATAACCTGTAAACGTTTAATTACATTTTTGCATTGTTTTGTTTAATAATATTTAATTTTAATTTTTGAATGGGTTGTACATATTAATCCAAAAAGTAACGTTTGTACAATCATACTTCCATTAAAATGATTTATATATATATATATATATATATATATATATATATATAATAAAGAAAAAGATTAATATCGTTGACAAACTACTACATTCACAACTGTTTATGTTTCATTTTTATGGTAAGTTAAATTTTTAAGCTGTGTTCCGCGTTTTAGCGGGATATTTGAATCAGTCCTTCTTATTCTGAGACAAGGTATGCCAAGTTGAAAAACAAATAAGATATTTTTGGTAGTGCTACCCTCTTTCGTCAGATTCATTAATTACCGATCTGCTCCCATACATACATACATTTATTTTATAACACAACATCTCCCACCACAATGTTAAATAAAAATGTGGACCCCACGCGTGTGTACTTAGAAATTACAGCTGGGACCAAGTTATTTGGCACCGAATCTGCGACAGTTATAATTGTGCAAAAATCAAAAATTTTCTCATATATCAGTTTCGGTATCATTTCTACATCTGAAATTTGAATTAATACATTTATTCTATTTATTTCAAGTCCATGGAAACTTTGATATTTAGATAGCCCTGGATTAACGAAAATTATCGTTTCGTCTAATTTCATTATTTTTCTAAAATATATTTTACGTTCGAATGAGATATATTTTTGCGCATTCTTATGTATAAAAATAGTACCATATTATCTAATATCTTTTCAAGCATAGAAAATTTAGATGTAATGCCTTATGCCCATTTTTATGCGCGTGCTTTTGAAAAGGTCTAAATTTTTTTTTTACTTATTGAATATTCTTGTATTTAAATTTACAAAAGAGAACATTTCTTTTATTTTTAATGGATATTTATACTTCGTTTATAAGTAATTTTAATTTTTTTTAACAAATTTTTAAACGTATTATAAATATAAATTTGATTTTCAATAAATCTTAATGTTCCTGTTCTGAAATTGATTTATTATATTTGTATGAATGTTATTTAAAACTAGATGAGTGAACCTAGTTGATTAAAAGAACTCATGCTCAACCTACAAAATTTAAACGAAAGAAAATTTTATTTATTTATTCACATACGAGGGTCGGTCACAGCAATTAGTATAGTGGGAATAAGGAGTTAGTTATACAATATAAAATTTTATATAATTTCATTAAATTAATTGCAGATAATAAAAACTTTTATATTGTAGTTAACCTGTTTATTTACTTTTTTAAATATGTAATGGAATTTACTACTTTCTATAAATTATAGGATAAAAAACATTTTTAAAGCATATTGCATTGAATACGCGCTAACGTCAATATAATACTTTCCCTTACTATTAATATAATTACTCTCAGAACATAATATCTACTTTTTCTAATACGCTTACATAACGAGATTTTTTATCAACAACGAAGTGATTGAATATTAAGAAATGAGTTTATTTTTGGTAATGACAAACTGATGTAATGTAAAGGAATACTTTTTTTTCTGAAATAGATACTGACAATGTTGTTCACCTTTGCTAATATTTTCGTAAATTGGTGTGTTTACCTCCATTTGCCTTTTTATACAATATTCAACCGGGTAAAAGTTCATTGTATTCCCACAAGTACTGTTACATACACTGGCCGCTATAAATACATGAACACCCAGTAAATGTTGATATATTTTAGTAAAATTTTAGGAAAGGTTTTATTCCTACTAAGAAATGCTGAAAATATCGGAAAATTACATTCGACTACTGAAGGTAACATTGGCAATAAACTAAAAAATATTTTTTGTTTTTCTGTTCACATTATTTACTTAAGTATCACAGTAAAGTACATGTGGGTGTTTCAGAAGGAATTTCGAATGCATATATTTATTAAATTTATTAAGACATACGAATATGGAGCTTTACACACATATTTACGAACCTCTCAAGTTCAGATTACATATGTTCAATATGTCCTCCATCAGCGGCACGAACAATATCGCAACGATACTCAAATTCCTCCCATACTCGGGCAAGCATGTACTTCGTCACTGATGTTATGGCAGTACGGATCCGGTTCTTTAACTCTTCCAGGTTCTGTGGGAGTGGTGGTACATAAACGTTGTCTTTAACGAAACCCCACAGGAAGAAGTCACAGGGTGTCAAATCCGGTGACCGTGGAGCCAGCTGAGACATGCTAAGACGCCAGCTCCTTGACGACCAATCCAACGGTTCGGTAGAATTTCATTCAGATATTCATGCACTTGGCGACTCCAGTGAGGGGCTGCCCCGTCTTGTTGAAAAATGAAGTTGTCTTCGTGCAGCCTCGGAAACAACCAGTTTTGTAACATAGCGAGATACTGCTGACCGTTAACCGTTTCCATCAAAGAAGAATGGGCCGTAAACAGATGATCGGGATATCGCACAAAACACATTGATTTTCTTCTGTAGACCCCAAATTCGAACATTTTGTTTGTTTACGGGACTACTAACATGGAAACTCGCTTCATTACTGAACACGATACGCTGCGCGAAAGTGTTATTATTGTCAATAGCATTATGAATCTCGTTACAAAATGCCACACGTTTCCGTTTGTCATCAGAACGCGGAGCTTATAACAACTGTAACTTGTATGGGCTTCATAACCAACCGACGTCTCAAAACACCAAATTGTTGTTGTAGACAGTTGTAACTACTTTAACATTTGTAAATATTCTGTTGGCGATGTTTTTAATTTGACAAGGAGTTTCAGATTAATTCGCTGCTCGATTTTTATGTCAACCATTATCACGGCATTGCTAAGTAACAGTGTCATCTGCAATTAATGCTCGAAAGTAAACTCAAGCAGACACAGAGACGAAATTACGGGTTGTTGCTTGGAAATCATCAAGGTGTATAACATTCCAATGACAGCCCCGCCCGATGCGGCTGCGCGATGCAAGGTGCACAGTCTCGTTATTTAATTAGTATACCTCGTATATGTATACAATCCTTTTATTACTTGAACTATATTAGTGGTGAGAACATCTGCCGAATTTAAAGATTATTTTATGAATGGAGGTAAAGAGCAACATTTGGTGATGAAATTACTTCCAACGGCCAATTGAAATTTTATTTCAGAACATGTCTTTAAATTATGGTGTCACTATAAATATGTCCGAATTTTTAAAACCACTTTCGTACTTTATAATAACTTATTTATTTTCAAGAAAACAAGCACGTCATATAATGTAATCTTAAATTCATATAAAAATTCTAGTAACTTTCATAAATAATAATTTTTACTGCCACATCTGAAACTCTAAAGTGCAGAGGAATAAATATTCCTCTGCATTTTAAAGATACTATATTTCTTGTTTTTATTCAGCCACGATAACTATCAAGGGAGTCTTAGGAAAAGACATAACCTTGTTATAAATGAACCAATTAACAAACGAACTATAAGCATATATCAGAGTATAATGAAAATCTATCTGCATGCATATATTTAGACTGCATATCGTGTTTGTGGAGTTTAATTTTTGCATTCCTTTGAATATCTCTCAATCCGTTCTTTTTAATTGCCACATATATTTCCGTTGCTTCACAATTTACTGTGTTCGTACGCTGTAATTTTCTAAATAACTGGTGAGCACATCTAATAATCTTCTTATACTGTCACTGTTAACAAGGAATAAAACTTCGTGTATAAAGAAACCATTAAATAACACAAATTGCACGAGTGTCGACCAATAAATTATTTCGAATTAAAAGACTACAAATTGTCCAGATTTTTTAACAATGTTGCTTAAAATGTAAAGAAAAACGACTTGTTTTCCCATTCTCATTATAGGTTAACTTTTAAACAAGTTAATAGTTTTAATACAAACCTATAAAGCCCTTCCTTTGATACATCTTTTTTCAATAATTACAATAAACAGGAGAATAATTGAAAAGTGTGCTGTGTACGAGGGAGCGTTTTTATATTCGTGGAATGGGGGACAAGGGGTGGAAATAAAAAAACCAAATTATTTTTCTTTTTCAATATATTCACCTGCAAGACGGATACATTTTTCACATCTTTCAATTAATTTATTTATACCCTCATAAAAAAATGATTTCTCTTTATCTGCAAAATACGCCGATACTGCCTCCTTGACTTCATCATCGGCAGTAAATTTTTTACCCCGCAGCTCTTTTTTCATTTTCGGAAACAGGTAATAAGCACTCGGGGCCAGGTCTGGGCTGTAGGGTGGGTGATTCACAATTTCGAAGCCCACCTTATGCAGGGCAGCTAACGCGACGCGGCTCGTGTGGACGGGCGCGTTGTCGTGCAAAAGCAGAACACCTTTTGTCAATTTTCCCCGTCTTTTCTCTTTAATGGCTTCTTTTAGTCGCTCTAATATTGAAGCGTAATATTCTCCGGTTATAGAAACACCTTTATCTTTATAATCAATCAACAATATTCCTTCCGAGTCCCAAAATACCGTTGCCATGAGTTTCCCAGCTGATTGTGACACTTTAAATTTCTTGGGAGGTGCTGTGCCCTTTTTATGCCACTGCATGGAGTCTTGTTTGGACTCAGGTTCATAATGATGAACCCAAGTTTCGTCTCCAGTAACAATTCCACTCAATACACCATCCTTGTCTTCATTACAGAGCTCCAAAAATGCACGCGAACACTCTACGCGCTGTTGTTTTTGCGGCGGCCTGAGCATTCTCGGCACCCATCTTGCGCTGACCTTAGACATGCCGAGATGGTTGTGTAGGATTTTAAAAATTGTCGTATCGGATACTCCGACTATTTCTGCGAGTTGTTTTGTTCTTTAGTCGAGCATCTTCGAGTACAATTTGTTCAACTTTTTGGATAAGTGCTGGCGTGGTCACCTCAATGCTCCTGCCCGGCCTCGGGTCGTCTTCAAGGGATTCCCTTCCTTGTTTAAATAAACTATGCCACTTGTACACCATGGTTTTTCCTGGACAAGAGTCGCCGTAAACCAATGACATCTCATTCATTATGGTCGCGACTGATTTTCCATGCCTGGCAAGGAACTTTATAACGGCACGATATTCGATTTTTTCCATATTTCACTTTTCACTCCTGATTATGTTACTTGGTTGACGATAGCTCAAAGACTAACTGTCTAATAACAATGAAACTACGTATTTATACTAATCATGAGTGGCTGCACAGGCCACGCCCCCAATGCGCCTACTCACCCCTCTACAACCCGCTCATTCCGCGAATATAAAAACGCTCCCTCGTAAGTACAAAAATTGGAGTTTAGAAACTTTTGATATAAATACATTCTAAATACCACTGGAAATGTCCTCTAATGATGGCAAGTGCCAAAAATACATTTTGTAGAGTACCGTGTTATTTTTCTAAAGAATAGTTTAGCAATAAGTGTCAGTTACATTTGATAGATGATTGGGTATTCATTTGTAGTTAGTATTATTTATACGATTTGTTGTGCAATGTCTAAAGTAAAAAGTTGTCCAAGACATTTCATTTTCAATAGCTCGCCATTTTAACAGTTGTCATGACTCAACCTGTAACTACTTAACAGATGACAAGTAAAAACTACGCCATTAATAAAAATGGAACGATATACGCTTCAACAACGCATCGAAATTATTAAAATTCAGTACAAAAATGGTAAAAATTTCGCGGTCACAGTTCGCAAAACTAAAGCCTTTTTGGGTCGTCGTGAAGCACCTTTTCGGCCAGTAATTGTGAAACTGGTGGAAAAATTTGAGCTGTTGGGACAAGTTAGTGATGTGAAGTGCACGTCACTCAAGAACAACTGAGAATATTGCTGTTGTAGACCATAGTGTTGAGGAAAACCCAGGTTTGTCCATTTCTCGTCGATCTTTGGAATTGGGCATTACACCGTATTTTGCATAAAGACTTAGGTCTTAAGGCTTTTAAAGTTCAATTAACATAAGAACTCACGCCTACCGACCGTCAACAACATCGTGTCTTTGCTGATTGGGTCCTTAAAAATGCAAGAAACTGATCCGGAATTTTATCAAAAAATCATCTTGAGTGATGAGGCCCATTTTCACCTCGAAGGGTACGTTAACAAGCAGAATTGTCGCATTCGAGGCTTGAAAAACCCAAGAATTATTATTGAAAAGCCTCTCCATCCTCAACGTGTGACTGTTTGGTGCCGTTTTTGGTCTGGCGTGGTCATTGCACCTTTTTCCGAAAATGAGGCTGGAGCAAATATTACGGTGAAAGGTTTGCGCTATCGAACGATGATTAATAATTTTGTATGGCCAGAATTAAAAGATATTGATGTGGACGGCGTTTATTTTTAACAAGACGGTGCTATGTGCCACACAACTAACGATACCATGGCTCTTTTGCGTGAAAAGTTTCCTAACCGTGTGATTTCTCAAAGAAACGATCACAATTGGCCACCTAGATCTTGTGATTTAACACCTTTAGACTTTTTTCTTTGGGGCGGCCATTTGGCTGATATTGTTTTCCATTATTAATGGTATACTCTCCTTTACAATTAAATAAACATCCGATGATTTCGTTTAAAAATACTCGTTTTTTACGTTAGTTAAAAGTTTATGGAATGAAAAATAAGTGAAAAATATTTATATTTGGCCAGGTAACTCGCCAAAACTACATTTAATCGAAAATGTATGAAATAGTTGAAAACGAATCCGACCCTAGCTGATTTAAAACAACATAACATATTGAAGATACTTGGCACAATAATGAGAATTTGAAAGAACTAAATACGTCATGTATCAGAAGCATACCTGATTTAACAAAATATTAATTCATATTATTTAAAAATGTATATTAATCTTCACAAGTCATTACTTTGTCTGCAAAAGAAAATTTTGACTGCAAATACATAAAACTAAAATTTCTCGTTCTACGAATATCAGGACATGCAATTTCTTTTCCTCTTGTTCCTTGCCTTCCACCGTAACACTAAATGATTTATTGCTCTATTTAACCATCTTAAAGAATTAACGTAACTTGTGATGCATATGTATTCATAATCTCCATTATCACTTAATATATTCAAAAGAGGTTTTAAATCGTTTAAATGTGCACTTTACCGTAGTCTGTCACTAACGTTAACAATGCATAATAGATGGACTAAACGTGATATACACATATAAGAATATAAGTCTTAAATGTATAAGGGAAAATTTAGTTTTGCTTTTTTCTAAAACATTTATAACCGTATACCGCTTTTTCAAAATCATTTACAACGGCAATTAAGTACTAAAAGAGGCAGTTTAATGGCTGAAACTTACAGAATGCCGAATGAATTCTAAGTTTATATCATTCCCTTGTAAAAACAACAACAAACAGAACCGGACGGGCGACATTCTTACATCATCATTCTCTATTACCATTACTGACACAGTTTTACTAACATTACCTATATTATGTGATCTTTCTACGCACAATTATCGAAAAGTATACGGAATGAATGAAAATTGACCACACTGCCGTCATGAATACATAATTCGTAAACATGAACATACAAACAATGACTTTAGACAGAAGTTCGATCACATTTTAGACTATATCCTTTTGAATGACTGCGTATTTGTATGTATGTATGTAAGTACTTGTAAAAGCAGTGGGATGAAGGCTTGTGTAATGCCCTCATTGTTTTTCGACCACAAACGAACCATAACGGTAGCTGCTCTTGTTGTTTAATTTTAAAGTAATTTTCCCTCTACTTCGGATATGCTTGCACTGCGTATAAAATTAGTTAAATTATTTAATGAAAGTAAATACGTTTTAAATTATACTTGCTATACTCATCAGAACGCAACCACGTCTAATATCATAAGTACGGGAAAGTAGCAAAAAGTGTTTATTTATTAAAGTTTTGACGTTTCTACAATGCATTGTCTGCATTTAAATGCATTTTGTTTCCTTACCTAACGACATATGATGTATTTATAGTCTTTGAATTATTAATAGAACGCAGAACAATTTCTTTTCAAAGCATAAATTCCTAATTTATATTTCTTCGGGTTTGTAAATATTTTTTTAATTCTTCATTTAAAAAAATTAACATTAAAAAAATTAATATTATTTCTTAAATTTAATAAAGCGTCACCATATACAGTACGATAAAAACGACAAAACATTGGTACACCGGAAAAATTAGTTCTAAAATGTTTCAACTTTACATGTACTTGACATTTGTCAGTGGCGTTGCTTAAGGGTAACGTAGATTCTGGTGTATTTCATTATTTATATTATTTTATATTTTTTTTAATACTTATAATTGATTTTGTATATATTTAACATAATGTAAAATATTTAGGAAAAGTAGAGTTGACAAAGTTTTATGAAATGATGTTCATTTTCCAAACAAATACATATGTATTATTCTTTCCAAATTTTCAAAAGTATTCTGTAGTGTTTCATAAGTAATATTCGCAATTTCATTCGGAATTTGTGTCTGTAGTTTCTCGATATTTCGCAGTCTATTGTGGTAAATTTTATTTTTTTAATGATCTAATTAAATACAAATGTAATAGATCAGTAACCAGGATTGGGGGAGGGGAATCTTTGACTTTCACTACTTATTAATCTTTGCGGAAAGAAGTTTTCTAAATATTACAGCGCACCAGCAGCTGTAACAGCACAGTCAATCGATTGATCTTGATTTAAAAATGGTTTCGAAATTACTTCTCTGTACGTCATACGAGTAATTGTTTCATTGAAAAAAAATAAGACCAATAAGTCGTCTTTGAGACATTACCACCCACACACCCATCTTAATAGGCTGTAAACTAGTTTCAATGAAAGTACGTGAATTTTTTACCAAGTGCGAAAATTTTGTGAGTTTATATAGCCAGATAAATGAAACCAAGCATTATCTGAGAAAGTCTCGTTCAATGAATTATTAACGGTAAGAAACCATTGAAAATATTGTACTTGTACATTAGAATCTCCTTAAAGAAGTTGCAGTACTACACTTATTTCATAGGGGTGAAAGTATAATTGTTTCTGTACTACTATATACAATGGTCTTGCAAAAAAGATAGTTTATACATACAGTGCTACTCGAAAATTCTAGAACAAATAATAGATAAAAGAATAAGATCAGTAATAGAGGATAAATTAGACGAAAGCCAAATCGAATTTGGAAGTGGGAGGAGCATACAGTATAAAGCAGATAATAGAAAAGGCAACCCAAGAAGAGAAGAGAATGTTTAGCATTTATAGACTTAGAGAAAGCCTTCGACAAAGTACCAAAAAAAAACTATGGAATATAGTATTTTAAGAAGAAGAAGGTGTAGCAAGAAAATAGTAAAAATAATTACAAATATATATAAGAATAGCACCAACGCAGTTATTACTAATAACATGACATCATAACCTATCAGAACAGAATCAGGAATTCGGCAAGAAGGAAGCCTGAGCCCAATGTTATTCATAATACTCATGGATGAAATAATCAAAAAGTTCTCGGAAAAAGTAAAAAATTCACCGTAGGATATTGTCGAGATGGTGGGGCCACCTACACCAAATGGACGATACAAGGCCAGTAAAAGAAATATGGAAAGCCCACATTCAAAAAGTTAGGAAGAGAGAAAGAACGAAACAGACTTCGAACGAAGTCATAACAAAGATTATCAAGAAAGGGAGGACGAGAACGGAAGCTAGGGAAATGGCAAAGATTAGAAATGAATGGAGAACATTCACAAGAAGTATACCCGACACCGCTAGTGGTACAAGGGACTACTAATAGATTATATATATATACATATATATATATATATATATATATATATATATACATATAAATCGAGTATTGAAAACTGTAAGAAAGAAGCTACCAATGCACGGGAAAAGCAAATATTAATGACACAGCGGCAAAACTAAATTATCCCCTATCATTTAAAAACACACTACCATTATATTATGCAGAAAAATTAGCTTTTAAAACGTAATAAAACAAAGTACATATATTTCGAATCATTTGATTTACAAAATTAAACGATCTTATTTTCAAGACTTCTTTGTAATTATTAATCTAAAGGTGTTTCAAATTTCGCGGTTTTTTTTTAAATAAATTAAACACATAATTTGCATTCATTTTCAAAAAATTTTTATTGGTATTTGAAGTATCAGTTATGATATTTATATGCGAAAAATATCTGCCAAATGGCCTTGTTTTTATAAACCTAACTTTTCATGTAACCCCAAAGAAAATAGTCTAATCAAATCACATGATCTTAGTGGCCAATTAATATCACCGTTTCTTGAGATTACACGTATAGGAATTTTTTCTCTCAATAAATCAAATCATTCGTGCGCAAAGTGAGGTGTAGCGCCATCCTGTTGAAACCACATATCCTCTAGATCAATATTCATTAATTCAGGCCATAAAAATGCAGTTATCATCCGACGAAATCGATCACCATTGACAGTTACAGCTTCAACAGCAGCATTTTCAAAGAAGTAAGATCCAATTACACCACCTGACCATAATGCACACCAAACAGTAACTCGTTTAGGATGCATAGGTTTCTTATGCATAATTCGTGGATTTTCTTCACCCCAGATACAGCAATTTTGTTTATTAACATAGCCACCAAGTTCAAAATGTGCCTCATCGGAAAACATTATTTTTTGAGAAAAATCAGCTGGTTGTTCATTGATGAAATTGACAAATTAACGACGTTTTAAATGATCTAATGGCTTCAGTTCCTGTGTTATTTGAACCATATATGCCTTTGGAGCTAAATCCTTGTGTAAAATACACCATGTTGTTGATCCACTAAGTCCAAGTTGTTGTGAACGTCGTCTAATGGACATTTCAGGATTTTCAGCAACACTTTCAAGAACCAAACCAATATTTTCTTGTGAACGGCCACTACGACTGTATTTTACACTTTTTTGATCTTCCACGGAACAGGGTCTCTTGAAATTTTTTAATAATTCGACCAATGGTGCTTTCAGATGGGCGATTATGTAAACCATAAAATTCACGTAATTCTCTAAAAACTCTTTTCACAGAACGCTGATTTTCATAAAACAATTCAACAATTTGAACGCGTTATTGTACCGTGTACGAAGCCATTTGTATAAATGTCATACATCACACTTTTTAAATACCCACATACAGACGAATTCAGTGCGCCATCTATATTCTATTTAATCTTAAAGAAAACCGCGCAATTTGAAACGCCCTTCATTAAGTGAACACAATATTCGAAATTTCAATTAAGGAATAAAAATTAATTACATTCTTATAGCAAAGATTACTTTTTACCGATATTATTACTATCGACTTAATTAATTAATTAAAATGAAATTACTTCCGTTATGGATACAAAAAGTTTAAAGGGTATGATTTCAATAGCCAATCCAATAAAACAAATATAGTTAGGTATCCTAAAAACTGGAAAAAATTCACTTCGTAATGCTACTTAGTTTATTATTTACTTTGTATTTTTTCATGGACAACAAATATTACACATATTGTGTTTATAGATACTTATGCATTCAACAACACTTAACTTTGTTACCTTAGTTATCTTTCGCACAGTTTTTCACCAGAAACTACATAACTATTTCAACCTTCGCACATTGTATATTAGATTTACACAATAATTAAGGTAGTAGATGCTATTTTTGTTCGTTCAAAACATTGTTTAGCGCATTTTACAGTATGTACTAATATTACAGATATTTTCATTGTGCTTTTTTGAAGGCTGACGTATTTAGTTTTATAAGTATGTAAAAGTATATCCGTGCTTGCAATAATAGATACAACGTTCACGATTTCTCGTGAAACGTTAACACAAGAACAGTTTAACAATTCAAAGCCAATCAGAAATAATGGTAATGAACCTTTTACTTTCTTTGCTAAATAAATATTACCATATACTTTCGCGTCTTTGTTTCTCAACTATAATTACATATTCAAATTTTTTAGCTCTAAGCGAATTATAGATACGCTCTTCCATATATACAAAGGGTACTAGGAAAGTTTTGCAATACAGCTTTGTTTATTTAATTTTTCAAAGTAATTTTCTCTACACTCAATACACCTCTCCACCCTCCGAAACCAGTTCTGCCAAGTTTCACTAGGGAGTAAAGCACATTCGTTGTCCTAAGCCTGCAGAAGGTCCTCATCACTGGAAAACCGCCTGTCTTTTAACTTCATTTTCACATGCGGGAACAGTGCAAAGGCGCAGGGAGCAAGATCTGGACTGAGGGTGCTCGAGAGGTTTCAATCCTGTCGTGGTCAAATATTCGATGTAGGCTTTGGCGTGGTGAGCTGGAGCATTATCGTGATGGAGGAACCAGGTGTCCATTCTTGATTTTGTACGCAGGTTCTTCATAGATCCCATGACTTTAGGCAGGCACTGTTCAGCATACCACTTAGCTGTGACTGGGGATTTTCTGACAACTACGGGTGTGTCCTCATCATCAAAGACCCAAACTTTGTTTTGAGCTTTGGTCGGCACATCGTAATAGTACAGCCTGTACTACATACCTGTCACGATGTTGTTCACATACCGAGATTGTCCCTTATTGAACATTTATAGCGTCTCCCGGTCCCAAGTCACACATCGTGTCATCTGCTCTTCAGTCAGTCGATTCGGCACCCAAAGAGGACAAAGTTTCTTCACGTGCAAATGATCATGCAGAATCGAAGGAATTGCTGGTGCATTTAGGCCTGAAGTACCCTCTATCTGTTGGTAGGTCACTCGCCTGTTCTCGCCAAGCATTTTTCTCACAGTAGTAACGTTTTCCTCCATAACTGACGTTCGTGGCCTTCCCGACCTCTCAGCATCCTCCACAGTTAAATTTCCTCTTTGGAATTCTCTATACCACCTGAATATCGTTGTGCGATGTGGACAAACATCACCTAGTGCGAGAGTCATTTCTTCGAAGCACTGGTCTATGTTCAAACCACCCACAAAATTATAACGCAAAACTGCCCTTGTCTTATTTCGTAACCACGATGCCATCGCAAACATTTTACACTCTCACTGCTAATGAATAACTGAGCCCATCGACATGGCGCGGCGGCTACTATTCACGTATGAACATGTCTCAATATGCAGCAACAAGCAGCTTGATACGTTCATTGTTGCGTCATAAAACTTTCCTAGTACCCTTTGTATATGTACTAGTAGACAAAGTGGGCACTGTTAACAAATACATGTATTGTGTGCATTTGCTGTTAGTAGAAGATTTGCATACATATAAATAACATATATAAGTGATAAGTGAAAACGTAATGTATGTAACATGATAATTTAGGTTACATTCGTCCTCAAAGCGCACAAATAAATGAAATCATATCTACGAAAATTAACTCTATATCTAGCACATTTATATGGATCTCAATTTTTACTACCGTGTATTTACTCACTCATCACGTAGTTAATATTGCCATCTTGAGATTCGACAAATTAATGAAACTGCAATAATGAATGAGGTGATGCGAGTAGTATTTTTCTATGTGAATTAAATTATTTGTACCACATATAGCAATGAATAATTTCGACATTTGACATTGTAATTTTAAGTACTGTATGTGCAGCGATCTACAGTATTTATCTCAATTTGTTTAATAAGAGATAGACTTGTTTTGTATGAATATGTAGATAATATTTCTCTTTTGCCAATTTACTTAAAAATACGACATTTAAACTACACCAGAGATGCCTCTTTTTCGTGGGAGAAAAACTACGTAACTACTCATACGCCAAAGGACGACCTAGATGAACTATTTTTTAGCGCGCGTTTCTAAATATGGTATTTACAATACATAAAATATTTGTTTATTTAAAACTAACAGTGTTGGAATTTTATATCTTTACTCAATAAAGTAGAAAAAAAAATGAAATTTATGTAAAGAGCCTATTATACCGTGCTTTCATATTAAAATGCTACAAACACCGTATCATATTATATTCGGATCTAAATACCGAATGCCGATCAGAATGTAAAGTGGTGGGGCGCGAGTCAGTCGAATCACAACAACGACTGACAACAGATTACAGTTTAAGTAGTTGTTCGTGTCGCCTACAGTCAAATTAGTGGTGAGGCTGCGGCTAGTACGATCAGTAGTCAGTTATAGTCGTGATTCAAATGACTCGCGCCCCACCACTTTACATTCTGATCGGTATTCGGCAGCTAGACCCGAATATAATGTGGTTCAGTTTTCGTAGCGAGGTAAAATGAATGTACGGTATATTATTTTTATTGTCTACAATTTCATGCAGCAGCACTTATGTAGTAGGTATGCAATAAAACTAGGACCGGGAAAATTCCACTCGGTGTATAAATAAAGGATTCATTGAAATCACTTAAAGCATCTGTAAGCCAGTCGTTCTTTACTTTTACGTATATATACGTAAAGGTATACACATGTTTAGTTAGGATAAGTTTCTTTATACACATTTTTATTTTTAGTCTTGTGTAGTTCACCTTTGCAAGTAGATCGTGTCCATCTTCTTAAGTTTTCGAATAATAAATAAAACAATTTAAAAAAAAATATCAAAATGTATCGACAAAATTATAATAAAACGTTCCATAACCTCCGTCTGACAAAGAGAAATCCAATATAGTCTAGCAAATGTGCAGAAAGCAAAGCAAGGCTTATCATTCAACTTACAAATACCAGGTGTACCGGAAAGTCATTACCGGCTTTTTCGTAAAAAACTACATAATTTTCAAGAAAATGGAAAAATTTATTTATTCAAAGTATTGACCAATTGATTCTACACATCTTGCCCATCCTTCAGGCAATTTATGGATGGCATCAAAAAAAACTGTTAGTCCTTTGAGAAAAACCATTCATCTATCAATTTTCTAACTTGTCCGAGGTTGGCAAAGTGCTGCTCTGCGAAAAGGGTGCGATATTATGTCCCATCCAAGTGCTTTCAACGCTTCCTTGATCGGTTTTGCTGTATGAGACGGAGCGTTATCGTGCTGTAAAATCACTTTACCGTGTCTTCAGGCCCATTCTGAACGTTTTTCTATCAATGGATAGTTCAAATTGACAATTTGTTGTCGGTAGTGATCAGTATTAACTGTTTCACCAGATTCCAACAGTTCGTAATACACCACGCCACTCTGGTCCCATCGAACATATAGCATTGTATTGCGACCAAAATGATTTGGCCTTTGGAGTTAAGGGGCCGGCTTCGCCTGGTGATAATCATTATCTTTTGCGCTTAAGGGTTTCGAAATAAATCCAAGTTTCATCATCCATCACTATTCGACGCAGGAATGACTTCCGATCATAGCTTTGAAGCAGTATTTCACAGATGATTTTTTGATTTTCCATTTGCCTGTCATTCAAAAACCTCGAAAACACAACTGAGGCATAATCAACCGTAGCGCAATTAAATGCAAGCATATTATAAATTGATAAATTGATTGACGCAGCAGAATATGCTCTAAATGTCGTAACTTCTCCGGTTTATTGCTTTTATAAATCTGTTGTAGTAATAGTGGTATCACTTGGCAGAGTCTAATTCTCTAGATATTCGATTTATTGGGACATTATAAACATAGACTGTGTGATGGAAGGGCATCTAGATACACGTATTCTGAACAACAAGAAAAGAAGCAGGTATCTAGCTTATTATTAAGGTATTTGAAACTAAACTTAAGCAAAAACACTTTACGTCGTGCAGACAATGAAAACCCAGAAGTTGCAAGCGTTAAAAGTACGTGTAAGCAGATTTATTAATATTTAACTTAAACAAAAGATAATTGATGAATTTTTTCTATTCAGTTAGTACGAAATTCGGTATGTAGATTCCAAACAACACAGTAATATTGAAGATCTCACCAACCAAGGCGATGATGGCAATAACATTTCTGAAATTTCGCGTCTGGCGTTGCGCAAAACCACACAACCTATTGACTTTGTAAATTAGGTCGTCAATGAGAGGCAAATGTCAAATCTGAATCAAAGAGGACACCCAAATCTCTGATAAGATCCACTCACCCCAGCAAATAAACCTTCATAAAATGTAAATAGTCTATGCATCCCTTTTTCCTCCTACTAAAAGAGATAGTTTTACATTTTTCATGGGCTTAAGATATTTTTAAAAGTAAATTATTTGCTTTTACTTACATTTTCATATAAAACAGTAAAAGACCGCTTTATTACTTTTGGATTATGGTTTTTACAGTTTGAAACATAACAATAAAGAATCATTATGTTAATAATTACAGAAGTATTTTAGTTTCAACTTTGACTACGCAAGGGTATAACAAGTATAATATAACCTCATATAACAAAATGTAAATTAAAATACAATGATAACACAATTAACTGCAATATTATTTCCACTAACGCCAACGTAACACCTGGACGAATAATAAGCCAAGTTTCTTCCCCCATCCCACAAGCTTCACCAACCTGAACTTCATATAACCTGCTATAACACGACTTGTATAACAGCATTGCATAATATGTTACGTCACTGTTCCACAAAGAATTAGTTTTCGTGGATAGAAGTTTAATTTAACTAAACGATTAATTGCAGGATTTTCAAAACCTAATATTTCTGATTTATAATACTTTTTCATATAATAAAACATAATGTGGTATTTATACACATTTTATTTTTGAATTATATCAAATGAATTTAAGGTAAATTCTGTATTAAATTGTTACATAGAAATATTCACTAGTTACTTCCCAATTCGCCGTTTGTTGTACTGCATTAATTTCAATAATGCTACTGTCTTAGATAAGTATAATATTTCAATATAATTACAATTATTAAAACACAACCAAATTAAGACATACTTCAAAAACAGAGTTAAACGGTCCCTTATTTTCTCATTCTTGATGAAAATAATCTATGACCAGAGTTGGGATGTCTTCCCGCGGGCCAGGGTCGTACTGAGTACGCAGCGCCCCCACTAGTATAACGTAATAAAACAGATGATGTATAGAATTATAAGTTAGTACCGAGCGGATCTTTATATAAGGCGAACGTATAATTATTAAGTATGATGGACGTGCGTAGGGGAAAAACGAGTCCATTGGTTGACGCAGTGCAAAAGTTTATTGATGAATTTCCCGATTTATATTATAATAGCTGTCATATACTGTAAAGTTTTCGATAAACCGTTAATGAGCTGGAACATACGCGTCTGTAAAAATCATATAGAGTATACAACACCAAAGTAAGAAAAGTAAAATACCACCAAAATACGCAATTAATATTTGATTTACTGTTTATGATAATCGCCTGTGATTTAAGACTTCTACTCATTAGGCAACCGTTTCATGACTTCTGAAGCAAATATAATCCCAATTGGAAGCTACCATCCTAGAGAGCGTTATAAAGCCATTTGCCAACTGTGCGTAACAGTATTGAAAACATTATCAAAGCTGTATTACAAAATAAACAGTGTGTGATTGTGTCGACGAAATGAGAGATGGAAAAACATTTAATTTTGAATATTACAGTACCTGTTCTACATCATGTTAAAGAGACATTTCCCATTTTATTAGCGAGTAAAAGATTAGAAAAGTGCACTGACGAAGCAATTACGAAAGTAGTGCTGGATACGCTAAAAAATATCAACTTTCAGTTAACCAATTATTAATGTTTGTGAGTAATGATGCAGAGACAATGCGTAGTGTAGGCCGTTTTCTTAGAGACAAGTGTGAGAGACTTTTACTTGTAACGTGTAAAATTCATGCTGTACACCTTGTGGTACAAAGTATACGACAATATTATTCAGTCGTTGATGCATTATTTTCAGGTACCATAAGTGTTTTTGAAATCTTTCAAACGAATTCGAGAATTCCACAGACGGCTCCCCGGTATTCCTGAGCCACCAGAGCCAATTCCCACACATTGGAAAACATTGAATTGAAAGCGGCTTTCTATCATTGCGAGAATCTCTAACAAATAAAATCTGTGATTCTACCATTCGAACCTAACGAACTAGCAGAAATTAAGGAAAGCCAGAAAACATTCGAAAAACGTCCATTGAAACCGATTTAAAACAAATTTGCGACATTTATAAAGATTTATTTGATCCAACAGAAAAATTTCAAAGCAGTGGGATGTTGCTTGAGTCAATACAATTTGTGAACGATGTATACTCACTAATATGTGCTACAACTAACGAAAAATATGTGTGTTGTAGAAAAGTTCGAAAGTGTTATAAACAAAGATTTCGATTCTACCAGATTAAGACAAATTTGTAATGGTGCCTGTATAGATCCGTTTGTTCATACACTCACCTTGTTGCGATCTTGGTCAGCGGGAAATATATCCCAATTCTCTCTATGGCTTTCAAAACAAGTTATAATTTCCAATTTAATGTTTTACCCAACATTTTCTGTGACAAAAACATTTATTAAACAGTTATTCTATTACATTTTTTACTATGTAAAGTATCGAAAGAAAAGTCGAACAAAAACTTACGCAAAATTTGTTGACAATTATTGTTATTACTTTACCCTGTATTCGTTCATAATTTAATAGAATTAATAAATTAATCTAAGAAACAACAACAAGCAGGCTACATAACCTAACAATTTAAAATAACTATATATATGTATATATATATATATATATATATATATATATATATATATATATATATATATATAACAAGCAGGCTACATAACCTAACAATTTAAAATAACTATATATATGTACATATATATATATATATATATATATATATATATGTATATACATATATATATACCTAGTCCTGCCATAAATACTGATATAAAGGTTTTTAAGTACAAAAAGAAAACTGCAAGTTGGATTTAAATTATTTTTTGATAGTTTATTTTGGCAATAGTAAGCTACAAAATACAATGCAAATTACTCGAAATGGCCGCCATTTGCCTTAATACAACGCCGAAGTCTGCAGGGCCACTCATCAATCGCTGTACGGACGATATCCATGGGAAAATTGTCGACTGCTTCTGTTAACGCTTGCTTCAATGATTCCAGGTTGCGATGGGGTCTTCTACAGACCATGCCTTCTAATATTGACCACAGTTTGTAGTCGAGCGAATTTAGGTCTGGGCTTGCTGACGGCCAATAGTCAGTACTAATAAACTCAGGTACATGATTTTCAAGCCATTGCTGAGTTGTTTTGGCCTTGTGAGCGGGCGCAGAATCTTATTGGAATATCCATGGTTGGTTTTGGAGCATGGTGTAGTTCAGGGGCTCCACTACATTGCTTAAAATGTCTCGTTGATAGTTTTTGGTCGCTGTTTTAACACCTTTTTCACAAAAATGCAAGGAAGTGACACCGTCATAGGATACTCCCCACCAAACCATCACTGAAGCAGGAAAATGACCTCGCTGAATCCTTGGCACCACTTCACTGGCTTCCTTGGAGGACCGTGCATACACCCTATCATTCTGCTTGTTAAAAATTTCTTCCACGATAAAAATTTTTTCATCAGAAAACAGAATTTTTTTGTAACGCTCTTTGCCGTACAACGATATCAGGTGTCTGCATTTTTTCTTACTATTCTTTTTTAATTCAACGTTAAGGCGCTGTCCTGTTTGTCGTTTGAAAGCTCTAAGTCCTAGGTCTTGTTTAATGATACGGCTCATGGTTCTCGGAGCAATACCCATTTCACGAGCCATGATTTTCTGTTTGCAGACAGGATGTCGATTGATGCGGGACCTCACAGCATTGATGGTCTGTAGTGTACGAACTATGCAAGGCCTGCCGGATCTTTTACGGTCGATTACATTTCCAGTATCAATGAATAACTTAACAGTATGATACACAAACACACGCGTAATATTTAACGGTTTCAAAAAATCAAAAATACGGGCTCTTTCTATTCCACACTTATGAAGTGCAATAACTGCAATACGGCTCTCTTTATCTGACCATTCCATAATGACGACTCACGCTATAGTGAAATTGTTCGGCACTTTTGTAAAGCATATATCAAATGTCAGAACTGCCAACATAAAATGTTTGTGCTTTCAAGTTATCATCTGCAAAAAGGTGCGTTTACACTTGTATCAATACTTATGGCAGGACTAGGTATATATATATATATAGATAAACGAACCGTGATTACGTCATGTTTACATGTCTCGCTTTTCTGCATATTAGACGTAAATTTTGTCGTATGTTTAAGACACGTGATAAATTTTCTTCTGTGTTTAATATTCGAATGAAAAAAAATTGCATTATAGGTATACTTGTTTGCATTACTTAACTCAAGTGTATATTGATATGAATCACAAGGTCAGCAAAAAGAACTGCATGTGTTTATTATTTCTTATTTTGTGTAAAACTACGTCAATTAATTAAATCAGTCATATTTTGAATAATTATATATGATTTAAAGGTACATATATTCGATGTAATTTACAGTATGTCAAAGTTCAGCTGAGACGTAGTAATCCCAGTGCTTAGTAGAGAAAAGCATGTTTTCAAATAACTTCTATCCATAAAACGTATTCTGAAACTCATTCATTGTAAACGTTTACTCTTTATTAAAACAGACTATATTTTTGTACATTTCGATATTTCTTGGAAAAACTGTACATAGAAAGATATCTTACCTTAGTTCATAATTAACACATTTTTTGTCGGAAACAACGTAAATTAATCAAATTAATATCGAAGGTTAGATGTTTGTTTTTATCAATAATAAGGAAAATGTGAAACAAAATAAATACCAAATTAACACTAGCAGCTTTAGATGATACTTAAAAAGGAATGGAACACAGTACTTACAAATCGGTACCATAATTAGGTATTATTTTTTCTGTTTCTTTAAATTTTGATAAGCTGGCAAAGTTAGTTTTTGGATTCGCCGTGGGTTCTTGCTATAAAACACATAAAAAGCTTTGTGCATCCATTCAGAGTAACCATAGTACAACAATAAATTTTGCTGGAAGAATAGCATTTTATCGGTGGTTCAACGAGTATCAAAATAATATCAATGTTCTTGTCTTGACCATCTTTCATTTATCAAATTGTCTTAATTTACAAAATTTCAGAACTTTGGCTACTTAAGATCCCCATGAATTTAGAAAAACAAGTTATCATTTTCTAAAATTGCAAGTTTGACTGGAAGTGTCTAGGCGAAGGCTTGTATTAATATTTTTCTATGAAATAATTACTGGTGAACAATATCATACAATATTAAACGAATTTATGCCACATGATTTCCTTCAACAAGATAATGACCCAATACATACTAGTAGATATATTTCGATAACATCTAAGAGAATTTTTTAATAATAAACTGATTAATGAAAATTTATGACCTGACCCTCTCCAGTCCTTACACAGTTAGATTTGTATTTATTTTGGCAACTTAAAAATAATTTTCAGAAATAGATTGCATAATTTCATAAATTTAATTTCGAAAAGTTGCATGAAATTAATCTGATACGTAGACTTCCGCGGTCATGATTCATATTATCTTCTTCTGGACTTCGCTAGAAGTCCAAAAGAAGCTATCTTCTTCTGGGCTTCCGGGCTGGAACCGCGTCACTGGTATAACCGCTAGGTTATACCAGTGACGCGGTTGCAGCCCGGAAGCCCAGAAGAAGATAGTTTGCATGAAATTGTTTGACAAAAGATTCCTAATATTACCGTACACAATTATCAGCGTATTATTAAAAGAAAAGTTAAGAGGAAAGTAAATATTTGCTTGGAATACAATATATAATGTGTGTTTTCGTTTATATAAATAAAGTACTGTTATTAATTAATATTGATCATCTATAGTTTTAATGTTCTCATGGAATCTTTCCCACCGTTCTTCACTAAAATCACGTAGGTTTTCTGGAAATAGATCTAAGCGGTTATGGAAATAGTAAACTTTTACACATATGCTGAGGTTACAACCGAAATCATCAAAATTGAAAGTCATGTTTTTCACAATCGATGTAATTTTCTGCCTTAAGATTTCTAAGAAAATTTTGCACTTGAACAAATAAACACCAAGCATTAGAGTCAATCTCGTTCATTCATGCGGTAAATTGTGGTTCTTTAACGAGCTGTCTTATCTGAAGACCATCAAGGTAATTTTGATGGAGCCTATGGTTGATTAACTTAATCACTTAAGGTTGATATATAACCACTTTCCAAACGAATTTTCGTATTCTGTATACGTATTTCGACAACTAAGTTATCATCAGCAGCAGATAGTTAAACAGTCGAAAGCCAAAACGTACAAGTGCGACACTGTTCAATTATCTGCTTATGATGACAACTTACTTGTCGAAATACGTATACAAAATACGAAAATTAATGTGAAAAGGGGTTATATATCAACCTTAAGTTATTGTGAAAACCATCAACGATTCCGACATTCAGTTTTCGGTACTAATCTCAGAAAATTTACGTGTCAAATAATCAAAACGAAATCCAACCAAAGATTCGTTTTTTCTTTGAATCATGATATTTTTTCAAAACTAATTTCTGCTAACCCACTACTGAGCCTTAACTCTGCTGTCCCAAAGACATAAAAGAAACAAGGATATTTTATTAATCCAAAGAGGAAGTTCACCATTTTTAGATCGACACAGTAATTTCTGCTAACCCACTATTGAGCCTTAACTCTGCTGTCCCAAAGACATAAAAGAAACAAGGATATTTTATTAATCCAAAGAGGAAGTTCACCATTTTTAGATCGACACAAACTATCCACTTATATTCTTCATACTTACTTTTTCCAATTTTACGATCATAGGTAATATCCAGTAACTCAAAGTGGCTAATTAAATTCTAGTTTAAAGTAAGAAACTTCAATTTTGACCTCAAGGACATTATCATCATTACTTTTGGATTTAATCAATACTAAAGCCAACTAGTCTGTATCTCAAAAAATAAACCCGCTACGAGAAAAGGATCAGCATATCAAAGATGTTCGAAATCTGTACTACTTTTCGAAATCAAAAATTTAATTTTATTCTGCAATGTAATATAATAAAATAAAAATGTTTTCCACAGTAATTTAACAAAAAATAAAACGAAGAAATAATGGAAATAACTGCCTTTTCTTCGATATTTTGATAGTAATATTCTTTTAATTTTATCGTATGAGAGAGAATAACTGCGACTAGTGTATCTAAATTTAGACACTCAAATGTAGATTAAAGAATAAATCTTTCCGTGTGTCAGTATTGCAATAGAGCCTCAGAAAAATGAGTCAAAGACACCAAAATCATCACATAACTGATTCAAGTTGAGCAAAATGCATTCATTCAACTACTGTCTTTGGTCACCTATGAGCAATGCATTGAGCATATTTACCAAATATTTAAAAAATATTAAAGTAAAAGATTATTTCAAAAAATATACTTTTTATACAAAAATTATTTCAACACATTTATCTATTGAATAAAAGCAGTTTGGTGTTTAAAATAAAATTATAGCTTCTTATCGCAAAATCGTCTTTAGTACAAGGAAGAAAGTAGACTTATTAATATAATATGAATATATTGGGTCTGGGAAAAAGTTCGTGGCGTTTTTTCAGTAAAATTCAACTGGTCCCCGCATGGCGCGTGGACGAATTCATTTAAACCGAATATGCTCCATTATTATCGACAATGTTTCGCCATTTTTTTTGGTAGATCCATGATCCCATCGGTGAAAAACTTCTGTGGTTTCTGGTCGAAAAACTGAATCAAGTAGTTTTCACAGGCTTCTTTTGAAACCAACTTAATTCCATTGAGAGAGTTCTGCAGAGATCGAAACAGATGATAGTCAGAGGGTGCTATATCCGGACTGTAAGGTGGGTGCATCAAAACTTCCCAACCAAACTCTCTCAGTTTTTGACGGGTCATCAAAGAAGTGTGTGGTCGGGCGTTGTCATGATGGAAGACAACACCTTTCCTATTAATCAATTCGGGCCGTTTTCTTTCAATTGCCTGGCGTAATCTCTCTAGTTGTGCACAGTAGAGTTGAGAATCAATCGTCTGACCAGTTGGAAGTAGCTCGTAGTGGACGATTCCCCTCCAGTCCCACCATACACACAGCATCACTTTTTTTGGCGTCAATGTTGGCTTAGCGAACGCTTGTGACGGCTCACCATCCTTTATCCACGATCTTTTACGCTTCCGATTATCGTACGTAATCCATTTTTCATCTCCGGTTATTAAACGTTTCAGAAACGGATCGATTTCATTCCGTTTCAGCAGCGCATCGCAGATGTTAATTCGGTCAATCATGTTTTTCACGCTCAACTCATGAGGAACCCATACGTCAAGCTTTTTTTTGTAACCAGCTTTGTGTAAATGGTTCAAAACAGTTTTGTGGTCAATGCCTAGCTCCATGCCAATATCGACACTGCCGATATGCTTATCTTGTTGGACTTTTTCAAGAATTTCATCAGATTTTTCAGTGATTGGACGACCGCAGCGTGACTCATCTTTCACATTGAAATTTCCAGAACGAAAGCGAGCGAACCATTTCCGCGCAACAGATTTCGATAAAGTACCTTCACCGTACACCCCACAAATTTTATCACAAGCCTGCGCAGCGTTCTTCCCCTTATCATAATAATATTGCAGAATATAGCGAAATTTCTCATTATTCTTCTCCATTTTCAAGTGCGAATAACTTTCCAACCACTGCACCGATTACAATGTTTCTACGCTCAAACTAACGTTCGGAAGGTCATCTAAAAAACGAGCCCTCGGTGGTGTCGCTGTGACTTGTTGTTCTTTAGTTATCGGCAACCAATGCCATCTATCGGGAAAAACGCCACGAACTTTTTCCCAGACCCAATATAAAGTAGTATGAGAACTTGTAGTTCATTTCTCAGATAGAAGTGATACCACTTCCACTTCTATCGCTTTAACTGAATTCAACAGTACGTCTGTTGACTAAGCAAACAGGGACGTATGCATGTAAACACGTTCAATTGCAAAATAACGCGTAGTTAATCAAAAGTACTGCATAAAAACCAGTCAACCGCTCCCATAGTCAATATTTTTTAGATTTACTTTATTGCACATGATTTGCATTCATTCGCTGAATTTTCTGATTTGCGTTTTTTAATTACTTTATAATGTGTTCGTGATTGTAATAGTAGACATATTGTAATATAATATGCATTAGCAACTTCAAAATCAATGTTCAAGTAGTACTTTTTTGTTGCAAAATAGACTTGTAAGTAAATTACTGTCATTCATGGTATATTAAATACCGTTTGTGAGAACAAAAAGAAACAATCAATTACATGTCTAGCTTATATCAATTAATGCCATTGATTGATAAGTTTTGTTATTTAAATAATTTGCTCTAGCAATGATATGAACCTTAAATTTAGATTTTAGCAAGTTATTGTTGTGTAATAATAATAATAGATGGCACACAAAATCATTGCATTTTTATTTGAAAAAGTGAGCTATACCTTTTTAGGCTTGGCGTAAGATACAGGACTAATAAATAAAGTTTAAGAATGCCTCAAATCTGATTTTATTATAAAAACAGGTAAAAAATTTTAAAAACTAATACTATCAATAAATAATTCCTTATTTCCTTGTAATGAAATCAAATATTGAAAAGAACAATCTTCTTCACTAAAATCACCTAGGTTTTCTGGAAATAGATCTAAATGGTTATGGAAATAGTGAACTTTTACACATATGCTGAGGTTACAACCGAAATCATCAAAATTGGAAAGCATGTTCTTCACAATCGATGTAATTTTCTGCCTTAAACTTTCTTAGAAAATTTTGCACTTCTTGAACAAATAAACACCAAGCATTAGATTCAATCTCGTTAATTCATGCGGTAAATTGTAGTTGGACTTTAACGAGCTGTTTTATCTGAAAACCATCAAGTTAATTTTGATGGAGCCTATGGTAGATTAACTTAATCACTTAAGGTTGATATATAACCCCTTTCCAAATGAATTTTCGTATTCTGTATACGTATTTCGACAACTAAGCTATCATCATCAGCAGATAGTTAAACAGTCAAAAGCCAAAATTAATAATAATAATAATAGATGGCACACAAAATCGTTGCATTTTTATTTAAAAGAGTAATCTATGCCTTTTTAGTCTTGGCGTAAGGTATAGGACTAATAAATAAAGTTTAACAATGCCTCAAATCTGATTTTATTATAAAAACAGGTAAAAAATTTTAAAAACTAATACTATCAATAAATAAATTCTTATTTCCTTGTAATGAAATCAAATATTGAAAAGAACAATCTTTTCTTTTTAATTTTGTTACAAAAATATATAATACTGTCTTAGTCCGGTGCATTCACTTAACAATAAAATCCCATCATTCTATCTCTCATCTGTGATAAACATCTTAATTCGAAAAAGTTCACAAATGGTTCCTTCATCAACTCTGAAATTCGGTCACTGTAATATTGTATTATAAGCAACTTCCTCTTTTCTTCTGCGTATTTTGAACGTAGATTCCTTGTGGAGACACATACTTCTTTAAACGTTTCACTTAGATCCACAATCCTCACCAAGGATTCCGGATCTAAATAGCTACAACAAATGCAATAAATAAATAACAAAGATAGAATAGGCTACCGAAATAAGGGCAGCGCAAACCACAAACGTAACATTGATACTTATATAAGCAATTTAAGAAAGATATGGATCAGTAGTTTTCTAATTAAAAGAAAAAAATTGTTAAAAATATTGGTGGCGTCTCTTGTACCTCCCCTAGCATTCTTGCCGTATTCAATTACATTAATAATAAAACAGTAACCGTACAGTTAATTATTTAATATCTGTTACCATGTATCGTCATTAAAATTTTTATTAATCGCGCCATCTCTCAACTAATAGCGTGATTTCTGTTTTCGTATTTGCCGAATTTTTAATCTTATTTAAAAGTGTGCAAAACTTTTAATTTGACTTTATATAAGAAGCAAAACGGGATGATGCCAGGCAACGTGTCTAACTTGTAAAGTTGGATAATCGTATCTGCCCGACAGGAGTGGGAAGTCGACTCGATAGCTCGGATTCGCTCATATCGTATGGGGCAGACGTGATTATTTAATTCTATTAATTTATGCGCTCTACCATTGAATACAATATTGAACATTCAGTAAATTACAAATCAAATCCATTAAATTTCAAGAAGGATACCTTCCACGCATGATAGTAATAAAATTGTGCAGCAAGAAGAGGTTTAAATATGACGTTACCGTTACATTAATAAACCGCTGCGCGTTGTTCGTCGTCGAAAGTCGGCAAAAGTCGGCAAAAGTAAGCTCGAAGCCATCAAACCTATTTCAACATTTAAATAGAAATCTGACAAACGAAAAAGACAATCCTATGGAATTCTTTGAAAAAACTAAGCTTCTTCCACAAGGAGCAAGCCAATTGTGCATCAACAGGTATTACTATTTGTGGATAAGTATCGCCAAAAGAAAGCATGAAGCTGTTAAAGCTATTCAAACATTTAAATAACAATCAGTCAGACAAAAAAGACAAGTATGTGAAATTCTTTGATAGAAACCTAAAGTCCTTCCGCAGCGAGCAAACCGCTTTTGCACCAGCAAATACTGCTAAATAGTTAGTTATTAATATTTGAATGATTCTTTTTAACGTTTATCTATTTGGCAAATCGCTGAGAATTAAAGTATTTGTCAGCATACCCTCTGGCAACCTTGTTGCCGACTTAGCGAGAAAATATTCCCTTGTTCTGTCGTTCAATACATTCGTGTATTGTACGACAGAGGGAGGCAATGTTTTTTCATTATTTTTCTGTATCGAAAAGGTACGACAACCCCGACAAAGGAATCGTCCGTTAATAACATAAGTTCACCTGGTAATAGCTGTTATTCCTTGAAACATCCGTAGTAAACAGGATGTTATTAATATTTGAATGATTCCTTCTAACATTCATATTAAAAATGATTGACTGTAACGTACGGTATGTACATGAAAATTCCGATTTCTTCTATTTATCAACATTGTTGGTTTTCACTCTGAAATTAGTTCCACTTATCAGTCGATTTATGGTTTTGTACTAGATTTGTAGTCATCGTTAACATTTTATCAGAAACTTTCAAATAATTCAATCGTCTTTTGATCAATATTATTTACGATATGTTTTGTAAACATAAACGGCGAACGGAGCAATATTTAGAGAACAAACATTACATACAGATCAGACTACTTTGCTAACAGAGAATGTTGTTTATTCCGTCCAAGCACATATTGATCGAAATCGAAAAACATCTTTATGAAAATTATCACCATAAACTGATAATTTTAATAAAACGACATAATTGAAAGCAGGTTCAATGCATTTGAGTATGTACAGAGTATTCCTGGTGATATATTTAAACTGTCCAGGCTTATTGGTGAAGTGTGTGGACTATAAATATTCGAAATATCGAGACACCAAGTTCGAACCTCACGCAGAACATTTTCGAGTGTTAAAAAATTAGGGAAGACAAAAACCAGATGAATTACCAGCTATAGTGACGAATTCGGCAAGAAACAACAGTCTTTATTAGGACTATTCAGAAGACAGCAGTAGAGTAACTGCTGAAAGGTCGGAATACTTAAATTCCACAAGCGATGGAAACAACCCAAACAACTGCTTGAACCCTTGTATTTTGATAAGAAATTAATATTTGTACGTTTCGATTAAAATTTATAGTACATGCAAAAAGCGGTACGCGTTTCTAGAATATAATTAACTAACTGTCAATCCGAATTTGCGCCACTTTAATTTAGTGATATGGCGAGCTTCCATTATAAGAATCGCTGTTAGAAAAATTATTTTTATAGACCAGTATATTTTTCTATTATTTTTTTTAATATTTGACCTATTCTAAAATAAACTTACTTCATAATCTCAATAAGCAATTCTACAGGAAGATCGGTGAAATCAACCATTCTGACTGAGTTCTTTCGAGTCGGACACTTTCGAATCTGTAAAAGAAACAAGTTACAAATTGACGTAATTCGGATACTTAAAAAACCAGCTTTTTATTAAACGTATGTATGAGCCAATATCTAATATAAATAACATAAACATATTCCTTTCAAATTAGTATAGACCGTCAAAAAAAAAACACCTCTGATGAGCCATAATTTCTCTGTGAAATGTCACTTGCATCTAATGTCAGATGTGTTTATACAATTGTGTGGTTAAGTGTCTAATGTTTTAATGTTAATGTTCTTTTCATACTTACATTATCACATACACAATAAATGAAAATTAAATTATGAACTGCATATTACTATTGCGAATTGACTACTAAGAACATAATAACATACAAAGATATAAACGCTTTAACTAAAAAGCTACTTCAAAAAATGTTAAAGATTTGCCTTGGGAAATAACAATAAATTTAATAATAACTTTCTATTTTCGTTGTTTATGTATGTTCTGTGATGTACACATTACACTCTTCTGGCTTTCTTAAAACGTGTTATAAAGGGTATGGCAATTAAATAGCGAAACTGCGCTCCTTCCATCACGCAGCCTCATCGGGCAAGGCTGTAATTAGAATGTCATTGACCTTAATGCTCCCCAAGCAATAAGCCGTTATTTCGTCTCTCTGTCTGCTTTAGTTTACTTTCAAGTTTTAATTGTAGAGGACGCTATTACTTAGTGGTGCCATGATAATGGTTGACATAATAATCGAGCAGCGCATTAACCCGAAGGCAATTCTGATCGGTTTTTTTCGATATCAAGGATGTTATCATGACTGGGCGTCTGAGAGTCAAACCGTTAATCAGAAATACTATCAAGAAGTTCTAATCAAGCTGAGGGAAAGAGTATGGAAGAAAAGATCGGATTTGTGGAAGAACGACTTGTGGATTCTGCACCAGGACAAGGCACAAGCTCACAATGCCGTCTCTGTGAAGCATTTTTCAGCGAATAAACGCATTATTGTGCTTGATTGATCCGTATTCGCTAGATCTTGCACCATTAAAAGGAACTCATTTTCAATCTGTTGAACATGTACAAGCAAGAACGACAGAGTTATTGAAAAGGCTGACATTGAACTACAGCATTGTTTTGAACAATGGAATACACGTATACAGCGATGCATAGGTAGAGGAGGAGAGTATGTTGAAGGGGATAAAAGTTAAATATAAGTTCATTTGCAATAAATTTCTCACCCAATCTCGCTATTTAATTACCTCACTTCCTATGTAATTAAACTGATATTAATGCGAAACTAATAGAAATAAGGATATTGCAAATATTTAACCGATCTTATCGACTTTGTACATCTGCAAAATGAAAACGCTGTTTAAAAGGGTGTTTATTTACATTTATTACCCTAAACACTTTGCATCTCTTCTCTCTACCACACGCTTTATAAAATGCCTGGAGGAAGTACGCATTTCCAATATATTTTATGAATAAACAAATTTGAAAAATATAAGCCCAAATTTTGTTTAATTACCCATCAATATTGAATTAGTTAAATGCTGTTTTCAGAGAAAAATGGTACTATTGTTAAGGTAAAAAAAAGTTCTTACACTATGACAATGAAGCAATCCCAGTGGTATAATTAATATTGTCGAACACAATACATACATTAAGTCCGTTCCATAGTAATTATTTCCAAACTCAAATGAGTGATTTCGAGGTAGAAATTTATAAGAGAAACAAAGTTTTTCCATTACAACAGTGGAATAATTGCAGTGACAAAGTTATATTAATTATGCCACAAAGTAGTCTAACATTCATCATTAAATCAATGTTCCAATAATAAAAGTGCGAAAACGAGGTTTTGAAGAAAAGTAAAAGAAAAAGACGAAAGAATTTACTATAAAACCAGACGAAAGGAAAATATTGAAAGACCAGTTAACATTTGCTTAAAAATTTAACATTTAATTTATATTAACGACGTTTCGGGCGAGTGATGACCTTTTACAAATTATTTATATATTTCCAATTGTGAACTATGTTATATACACACACACACACATATATATATATACAGCAGAGACCGCTTATAATGAACCCGGTTATATTGAATTCTCGGTTATTATAAACCGTTTTAGATGGCCAAATAAATCGTCCCTTAAGTTCAATGTATTTTTTTTCGCTTGTAATGAACTCGCACATATTGAACTTTCGCATATAATGAACCCTATTTTATATTTCAACCGAAAACAATGTGCCGCTTATAATGAACTTTCTTTATCGCTCGATTGGGAATCCCCCGAAAACTCCGTTACATCAAAAACGCGATGCTTGTCAGTTTTTCCCCTTCAGTCTGTCTCACAAATTAGTCACGTTATGTTGTCCGTTCGTGTTACAGTATTTACAAATTGTAGCTTATGGGTATATAAACATGGCGCCAAGTGATAATCAAAAACAAAAGCGCAAAGTTTTCACTTTAGAAAGTATTAAATTATTAAAAAATTACAAAGTGGTTTAAAACAAGCTGATGTATGTAAGAATCTGAATTTAAACAAGTCGACGATTTGTATGATTTGGAAAGAAAGAGATAAAATACTCAAGAATTGTTATGAACAAAAAAATTCTAATGCCAAAAAAATTAGAAAACCAGCTCACGATAAAGTGGATAAAGGGCTTTTGTTATGGTTTTCTCAGCAAAGAGGTAAGAATGCCACGATTACCGGTACTTTACTGCAAGCAAAAGCAGAAGACTTGGGAAGCAAAGTGGACGATAGCGATTTCAAATGTAGTCGAAGCTGGATCGAAAGATTTAAAAAACGCCACGATATCAACAGTGGAAAGTTGTAGGCGAAGCAGCGTCAGTTAATATGGAAGTAGTAGGCTAATGCCCAACAGAACGTTGAAATTTAAGGGCGATAGTTGCATTGGTGGAAAACTATCAAAAGAAAGGCTCACGGTTTTGGTTGCAGCATATTTTACAGGCACAGAAAAAAGAAAGTTACTTATTATTGGCAAGTCCCAAAACCCACGTTGTTTTCGCGGCAAACGATTGCCTGTAAAATACAGTTCTAATAAAAAAGCATGGATGACGTTAGATATCTTTTGTAACGAATTGCGCGATTGAGATAATGAATTAAGGAGAAAAATTCTATTACTAGTAGACAATTATCCAGCGCACCCTGAGGTAAAGAATTTGAAATTCATTAAATTGGTATTTATACCTCCTAATATCAGGTCCAAATTACAACCAATGGATCAAGGCGTTATCCACAGTTTGAAGAGCAATTATCGACGAATTCTTCTTTCAAAAATAATGATTAATAGCAGTGTAGAAGGCAGTCGTATTAGTCTCCTTGATGCGGTGAACTGTATTCACATGGCATGGCAAAACGTCACAGCAAAAACAATAACAAATTGTTTCAAACATGCAGGATTTCTTAAGCATCAAAACAAAATCGATGACGATGATGAAATCCCCTTAAGTGAGTGGCTAAAGAGAAGTGATCTTGATAATGTTGAAAATAATGGTGATGGTCTACCTCTAACTATAGAAATGGATGCTAATTTTGAAGACTATGTGCGTATCGATGAGAATGTTATGTGTACTGAAACTTTGTTAGATGACGATATTGTTGCTTGGGTACGTTCAAAATCAGCAACTAATACGAGCGACAGTGAGAATGAAGAAGAGAATAATGAAGCTGAAGGTAGTGCTGCTAATGCGTCATTACCGCAAGTGCCCATTGTAAAAGTTGTGCAAAATATAGATGTTGTACGTAATTTTTTACAAATGAATGAAGGTCCAGATAACATTTTGAACAGCCTGGCTAATGTAGAAATGTATTTGAATGATATTTACGTAACTTTGTCTTATAAACAGTCTAAAATAAGTAACTATTTTAAACAATTTGTTAAATAATAATTTTTTGTTCATTTAAATTATCAGTATACAATACAAGAATCGTTTGTACTAATTTATTTTTCAAATTTATTTTTTGTTAGATATAATGAACTTCGGCTATAATGAACCATTTTTAGTGGCCAGTAGTAGTTCATTATAACCGTACACTACTGTATATATATATATATATATATATATATATATATATAATCATATATATATTTTTTTTGCAAAAAAAAATTTTTTTTGTTAAAAGTATATTCTTTTGTTTAACATTGGAAAATTTACAAACGCACGAACATTTTTAAATTAACGAATTTTTTTTTAATTGTGTACTTGCCAAAAGACTTATTCCTTTTAAATGTTTCCAGTTGAGGCTTTCTAAATGCAACATCTGCTTTTTTAGTTCTTTATTTAAGATATTAAGTTGTTATAAATATCATTGAGATTGGCAATGTCACTTCTATCATTTATTGTGTTTTGGTATTTTCAATCCACCCAATGATATTTATAATAACTTAATATCTATAATTAAAAGTATATGCAAATGTTTGCTGCACTTATGGTGTTGTCTTCTAAATCCTACGAGTTTTCAAAGTACTCATATGTTAATTAAACCACTGTTGGCAAACTTAAAAATTTAAAACTATAAAAGTGCATACGTTAAATATTTAGCTTTAGCATATCTTGCAATGCAAACATATTATGAATATAAGTACTTATGTAAGTTCATGTAATCGTTTTTATTAAATAACACTGGCGGTTACACTTGACAATTAAGAAAAGTGGATTAGGTTAGGACATACTTAAAAATTTCGTGACCAACTGAGATGTTTTTTCAATTTACGATATTAAATGATTAACAATAAGCATTTTTTTTTCCTTATTTTAAACTTATTGTTTACTGTGTAAAGTATTTCCACATTTCCACATAGTATTTTGTTGTATGAAATTGAAAATATTTAAATTTACTTTGCTAAAATTATTTTATTGAAACAATGAATGTAGGTATACAAATTACATTATCAAACATTAAATAATTTAATTCCTTGAAGAAAATTTATGTCTGCAATTAGTAATTTCTTTTGAACAACTAGTTACTTTTTCTGCGTTCATTTTTTGTCAATTTTTTATTTAGACTTTGTAAATGTTTTTCTTAATTTGACTGTTAATTCGATACCCATATGGCACGATAGAAGACATACACAATAAACTCTTCAATTATGAGTAGAAATAATATAATTTTTCACATTTCAATTACAAATATTAATCGGTCCTCACAAAAGAGATTATCCACGCAAAACAGAAAGGGGAAAATGTATTTAAATTGAGGAATAAATTAGAATCTTTAGTTTTTGAGAAGTTATAAACGTTCTTTAATTATTATAAGATAACGAAGCCGTTATACTAGTTACGAGAAATACTTATTCAACAACAGTTAAGCAAAGAGAAAGTATTTTTTTAAACTAGTTTATCGTTATTAAATACGGAAGACTCAAGTACCTACATTTATTGTGTTTTGAGAAAAAAATTTGGGAAAAAGTTAAAATACACAAATATCTATACAAAACCTTTTACACAAATGTTAGTATTAAACACGCACTGCTTGAAGACACAATTTTAAATGAACAGTTGAAGACGAGTTGAAAATGTATATACATTTCCAAATTTTAAAACAGCCCGGAAGAGAGGGGGGAGGGATCTAAGTAAATTTACTAGTAATAAACATAAGGATTAAGGACAAGGGCTATTTACATGTATATATGTATGTATTCTACAAACTTCATTAAAATAATATAATATTTAGAAATAAATACGCCGCAATAGGGAAATAACATACACTCCGCGCAACATGAATAGGACCAACTGCATATATGATATTTGTAGTTGGTATAAACATGGTCGCGCGCTGGAATTGTTATTTTCGAAAATAAGAGGGTTGATAAAAAGATGTATGTAGGTATCAAATATAATTTTTGTAAAAATCAGTGCAAATGTACGTTACTAATGACAATAAGTAGAGTAATTAAACGCCACTTGAATAATTTAATCTACAAAATAAAAGATTCGTTTGCAATAACAAAATACTTTATTGTTCAATAATGAGTACTTTTGCCATTATTTCTTATAACCTCAAATAGTCGGGATGGAATGGAATTATACAGGGTTCTCAAGTAGTCAACGGGAAGTTCCGCCCAACTTCGTTTCAGCGCCTGCTCTAGTTCGTCAGCGCAACTGAATTGGGTAGCATTGGAGTACAATTTACGCGACAACCATCCCCAAACATTTTCTATGATGTTCAGGTCGGGGGAGAGCGATGGCCAATCGAGAACCTCCATGCCTTGTTCTTGAAACCAGCGTCGAACAATGCGCGCGGTGTGAATACTGGCATTATCCTGTTGGAAAATAAATGGCCCACCTGCCATAACGTTGGAAAATTTGTCTTTCACCTGTTGCAGCAGCTGGACGTACTTTTCCGAATTCTGTCTGCCCTTCACTATTACTAAATCAACAGGTCCGTTATAGGAAACAGCTCCCCATACCATGACTGAACCAACATCGGCTCGCCTTCGTGACTGAATCACTTCATCTTTACGTAAATCGTGGAAATAATAAGAAAACCCATCCGGGCCATCTAAATTAAACTTCTTCTCGTCACTGAAAATAACAGTTTGCCATTCTCTTGTCCACCCCATTTTTGCTTGAGCAAACTGAAGACGTGCAGTGCGCTGAAATTCCCTTAAAGGAGGCCGTCGTTTAATTTTCAAACGTTTTAAATGCGGACAGGTCTTCAGTAACTTCTGTACAGTTCTTACCGATGCATTCGTTCCAACGTTATTCGCGATTTGTCTTGCCGTTAATGCCGAATTCGCGTAATATGGCTCGACGTTCTCTCTTAGTTGTAACGGATGTTGTTCGCCCTTTAAAACGTTTTCCATAATTCTTCGGCATTTTAATAAAATTGTTCACAACCTGGTGTGATCGAAATTATTTTCTTTGCAGTAGCCCTTAAAATACCCTTCTTGATGGAACGCTTTAATTTTTCCAATTTCTTCCATACTTAAGCACTTCTGTGTTCCCATCGTTGCACAATACCCTTAATTACAGATGTTTGTTTATCCGGATACACGTTGTAACTCGACACTCATCCGGTAGCTTAATTAAATACTGATCGTATCCAACCGGCGCGGTGCATTTTATATATATGTGCTACTTACGTCACCCAATGCATAACGTTAGGCACTATTGCGCAATAATGCGTATTATTTGCCATATCATACCATTACAAACTTGCATTGTATTTTTAGTAAATGAATTGTTTTTCAAACCACCGAAAGCTTGCAACAAGTCGGGTGGTCCTATTCATGTTGCGCGGAGTGTATGTATTTATTAAAGACTCTAATGAATTTGTATTATAAATGATATAAATTCCTTTGAAGACACTGGCTAACTGAATAATTAAAAAAGATAAGAGACGCAAAATATCGTTACCACAATATTTGTGTCCTGAATACGTATTTCGACAACTACGTTGTCATCATCAGCAGAAAATTAAACACGTTAGCCTGCAGTAAAGCTGCACAGAATAAACTGCGAAACAAAAAAAAACATAAAAAAGTATATTTAAATAATTTACTATTTGATTCGTACAAGCACGAGACAGATCCTTGAATACATTATTTTAGTTTTTCACAATATTTATGCTCTCGTAGCTGTATAATGTACGATAATTGTTTATATTTTTGATTAATTTAAAACAATCCCTGGTTATATTATGATTAGTTTCTAGCTAAGGCTTCAGAAACGAGTGGTTTCGCAGTAGCGCACGTCTCAGTTACTATCAATATTAAACATAATAATTACTTACTATTTTAGTTTCTTTTTTTGTGTTTTTGATGTAGAGTGACGCAGAAATTCGCTGTAGTATTGTGTCATTAGTATGCCCTCCAGTGCTGCCACAGTCATACCCAGGTGAAAATATGTTGTTGTATTTGGAAGAGAAGCGTTCTGCGTCTAATGATGTGATGTTCGTAAATTTAAAAAGGACGTTTGCATCATATTCACACTCTTGGTTTTCAGTTAAACTCTTGTCTATACGCACTACAATTTGAAAATCGGGATTCTTATTTATAACCGCACACAATTTATCGGTTGTTAATCTTCCTATACTATCTGTTAGATTTCCTAACGAGGCTTTGAGATAATATACTATATTTAGCGCTTCATGTAATGACAGCTTGATGTTCTCTAATTTGGAAATAGTAACTAAAGAAATTGAATAATTTTCGGAAATTTGCTCTATTTGAGTATGGATTTCGGTATCTGAAACCAGCTGCTGACTTACTGAAATTGCTTGAATATCTTGAGGATTTAAATTTAAGATACAAGGTTTAGTAATGTGTAAAAATATTTCATAATATAAAACGACTTTAAACCGCGTTACCTATATCGTCAGTACCGACTGTGGTGGCTGCTGAGGAATGTCCGGACAAGCCTGTTTAAACTCACCAATGCGTTTTGGAGATTTAATAAAAACTTTTATGGTAGAAACTATAAATTGGTCTACTTTTGGATAACTGTTTCCAATAAATTTACCTACAAGATAACATGCATGGAGCAAACAGGTTACATTAAGCAATTGAGGATAAGATTGTTTTAGTAACTTTCTAACTTTAATCATATTTGAACCCCATCTAACCAACAGTACAAGTTGGGTTGCCGATATGTTGAACTTCCTAAAGGTATGTTTTATAGTTTCTGCTATGCTTTCCACGCTTCTGTAATATTCTACTATGTAAAAGGAGAACCAAGGAAATCTCGCCTCTTTTTAAAGTGTGCACTAACACATTTAAAATACAATTCTTTCTTGCATCCGTTGGTTCATCTAGCGTCAGCCATATTTTTTAATCTGGTAACTCTGCTTTTTGATCCGTAATCGTGTTTAGCACCCGAGGAAAATTATACTGTAATTGACGTCTTGTTGGCAATCTCCATTCCGGAACATATTTCCCCCAAAAGTTTCGAAGTTCTTCATTGTCTACAATATTTTGCGGAATGTTGCACACACAATATAAAAATAAAGTCATATAGAACTTTATAATATGGTACATCACGTTGCGCATTTAACCGGTGTTGTTTGCTATTAACATGTCTTTTACACACAAAAATACTGTACGGGTAAAATGTTGATATTGCAAACAACACATTTAATAATAGTGCCAGTGGATTCTAATGTCGAAAATCGATTATGAAGTCTATTAACACACGTTGAACATAACAAAGAATACCGTCGATTCACCATCATCAATCTAATCCGGCATTCATACACATACCATACGCATATACATAAATCTCGACTTCAGGTATATCCGACCGCTTTCGAAATATATCATCGCCGCCAATGAGTGCGCACTCATTTGACCAATATATTTCGAATTACAGCCTCAACAGTTTATTTCATAAACACAAAATTTCCTATTTACCTCAGCATTATCTTTCGCGTTTACTAAAAAAATTTAATAGAATTCTAGAGAGAAAGGTAATTCAAAAGTTAGGTAAATTTTGTGCAAAAGTTAGGTCTGCCGTCCATATAAACGGTTTCAACAGAATATGAAAAATGCAAATTATTAAAACATGTAAAAACAGTTATTCTATGTCAAGCATCGTTTACAAATAAAAATGGTCCTTCTTTGTTTCTTTGTGAAGATTTTCCAAAAATAGACTTCCTTCTGATCCCTCGTAATAACTGGTAGTTGAGCTCTTCGGCACATGTAGATGTCATGTGTAGTAATGCCTTCAAAATGACTATTTGTTTAAACTTCTTGATGTACCAGTATTGCAGATTTCTCGTGTAGATTGGTTGAATCTTTTCCTTTAACACTGTTGCTGTTTATTTAATTATCTAATTTGGTTAACTTAATCATTGAAGGTAACCCTTTTCCACATTAATTTTCGTATTCTGTATACGTACTTCAACGACTAAGTTGTCATCATCAGCAGATAATTAAACAGTGTCGCACCAGGAAAACTACGGCAAAATACCCATACGAAAACAAATTCCGCACACGAACCGTATCGTTGAAAGCCAAAACGCACACTCTCAGTGTGCGTTTCAGCCCAATACCTCAATTATTCTGTTTTTTTTTAATACAAAATTGTTATGTCCTTATTAAAAAACATGATAGATATAGCTACTATGAATAATATTGCCAATTTTTTTGAAGGGTAGCTTTATGGGCGTATATTTTCTAAATTCAGTAATTGCTTATCTCCATGGTCATGAAATTATATCTACATAAAATATTTTTAATTATTTCGAAATAATATATAGAAAACTTCACAGAAAAAAGCTTACTGGCATTATGTGGAACTTATAAGTATTTAAAAACCGTTATTTAATGTGTGAGTATAGAAAAAAATTATATAAAGCGTTAATTACCAAAACCGTAAAACTAGTTAAAATTATATTAAAATGTGAATTTTAATTTTTAAACAATACAAATTGAAAAAAATCTAAATGTATATAATTAAATTTTGACTTACCCAGTTCTTAATTCTTCTGTATTGAACTTGTAGCGAAAAATATAAGATTAGCCTGTTATCTAAAATGTAAATATACTTTACGCTCGGCTTCTAACTTATTACAGATAGTATTATAAACATACTAATAAGTAATTATTTTCATGCTGAGTGAACTGTATTTCTTTTGTTGAACTTGTCTTAATGTAGATACTTTTAAAGTCGAATTGTTAATGTTATATTTACACAATATCACAGAATTATTTCAATTAAAAACCCAACCCAACCCAACATTAGATTTGATAACCGGTCCCCTATGCATAGACACAAAAAATATTAAAACGTTAATATGTTCTAAGAATATAAAACACCCACCTGTAAGTAAACAAAATATGGCGCAAATAAAATCAAATAAAGAAATGCTGCATTTAATGTGTCCAAACACTACACGTAAATACTTTTCCTAATATTGTTCAGTTATTCTAACATATTAAACAATAGGAGTTCGAAAAGAAGACTTGACAAAAAAAAATTTTTTGAAAACTTTTTTATTTTCCAACATAGTCGTCTTGCAATCCAAAACATCTAGGTTAACAACTTTCTAATTTTTGACATGTTCAGCAAACTGAAAATGTGTTCCCTTTTATGCACTTTTCACTTTTGGGAACAGGTAGAAGTCACATGGTGCGAAATCTGGCGAATATGGAGGATGATCAAGCACAGTAATGCTCTTGTCCGCTAAAAACTGCTTCACAAGTAGAGCACCATTTTTGCACAAACTTTTTTTTATGTTTAATTCATCATGCAAAATGTGTCTTATTGTTTCTTCGTTAATGTTACCATACCAGCAATCATCCGAATGCTCGGACGTCGATCTGTCTGCCCATTTTCTTTAATTTTCTGAACTCTCCTTTCAGTTCTTGAAGTCACAGACTGACAGGCAGTGTGCGTTTTGGTTAAGACCAACAATCGGTGGATTCGCAACGAACATTTCGAAGATTTTTAAGAAAATAAAGAAAATACTAATGTACCGCCAATTAGGAAGATTAAAATGACCATTATATTTTTGAAATTTGATCGATAATAGCACGCTTACAAAACGATGGCAGCTAATCTGCAACGACCTTTTCGAAGAATTTTAAGAAAATAAAAAGAATACTAATCGAGCAGAAAAAAACATATCGCATTTAACATGTGGTAGTATGAAAAAATTTTATTCCTTCATTAAGAAATATCTTAAATAATATTCCTTCAATACTGATATATAATTTACCAATAATGTTTGATATCACCATGACCAAGACGTTCATCATCTTCGACCTCTTTCCGACCTTCAGAAAACAGTTTGTGCCATTCAGAAACTCGCGCACGTGGCAAAACATTATCACCAAATACCTGCGTTAGCATTTATAAACGTTCTGTTGGCAATTTTTTTAATATGACAAGGAATTTCAGATAATTGGCTGCTCGATTTTTATATCAACCATTATCACGGCACTACTAACTACTACAGTGTCCTCTGCAATTAACACTCGAAAGTCAACTAAAGCACACAGAGACACGAAACTACGGGTTGTTGCTTCTCAAGGTCAACGACATTCCAATTACAACCCCGTTTGATACGGCTGCGCATTGGAAGGAGCGCAGTCTCGTTATTTAATTTGCCATACCTCGTACATCAATGCAAAGCAAGTTGCCTTAAATGTGTACAATGGTTTAATAAATATAAATGGATTATATATTTTGAAAAACTTAATAAAAACTTCACAACTTACTAAAATATCGCAATCGATTATTCGAGACATGGTGAATATTGATGTTTCTGAAAAAAAGTGATACGATAGTGAACAAGTTAAGAAAATAACGGTGAAAGATGTTGGAATAGTTGGACATGAGGTATTCTCGCTTTAAAGCAAAAATGATATAACTACAGTTGATAGCTTACGAGTTGCGTTAATGACTAAGAATATTGAATATTCAAAGTCAACATTGTGAAGACTGTTAAAAGCAAATGAATTCAAGTACAAGGAAATTAATAGGAGTCACTGGATAATGGGAAGTTCGAGAATCCGTAAGTAGCAGTATGTTTATTTACTTGATATCTACATGCATAGACAACCAAGAAAAAGTATTTATTGCCTTGCAATGTAGTAATATAATAGTATCATCAAAATAGACTCAAATGATAATTCATATCAGCGCACCGCATACAAATAGCTGGCTTTAAGGAACTGTTTTCCTGTCTGCAAAAAACATGAAAAATTGTTCTTCAGACTACAACACATGTCAGTATCAATATCCGAATATTGGTTTGAAAATAATTTAATGTCAAACTTGAATACAAATAGTATAATTGTTCTTAATAATGTTCCTTTCCATGTTCGTTTACAAAAAAATACTTAAGAGCAGCAATGTGATAATGACGTTTTCTTTGAAAATTCTTACTCAAAAAAGCAATTACTTGTACATGAAATCATTTGAATTCTTAACGAAATATGCAATAGATACCATCGCCAGAAGAGGAAACATAAGCTGCGTTTGCCACCGCATTACTGTATTTGTAATCCTATTGACACAACTCAAAAAGAAAGCTTACGAAGAAAAAATATATCGCCGAAATTCAGTGAGAATGTTATTGAACTAAGAAAAGAAGAACTAAAAATATATCGGTTAACACACGGTGCGGTGCAAATGATTATCTTGCTAAATTGAAACAAAATACAAAGAGTTACAAAGGATGCAGCCGAAGGTCATAATAATTTAAATAATGACGAAGATTCCACAGTCACAGTTTCAGGACGATACAGATATTTTTTATAGTAAATTTTAAATATTGTCATCGTTTTTGTTTATATGTTTGCTTAGTTACTCATACAACTTACAGAATAAATTAGTATGCAAAATATATGCTTGTATTTCACATAGCTCATGTGACATTTCCTGTAAATATATATTTATATTATAATTCACGTATACGTTTGTTATTTATAATAAAATATTGACGAGTCGGGTCTATAGCGTATTTGTATATCCGTCAGTTTTATTGCACTCCACCCACCGTGTTCAACCTACTATGGTTTGCCGTTCGCACTGCACTATAGAGATTAAATTTGATTGATTATATATTTGAACACTACCCGAAAAAAATAACACGTCTCCCCCCATTTACAAGTCTGAACTGGTCAACTAAATCCTACGCTCGTGCAGCGTCGGTTATTGCAGATAGAAGTCCTTATTTACATTACTAAATTTAATTTCCAGAGGTTCCTATGTAGAATTAAAGTCAAATCCGTCACCTAAAATACTAAAAAATACGTCGCGTTAAAAAAATGTCCACGCTTCATAAGTTCTACCCCAAATTTTTGAATTAAGTGTGAGTAATCTGGTGATTCCGAGAACGTATTATTTACCAATGATACATAAACAATAAAACCAATTGTTTCAGGTATTAATTCATCGATCTATCTGATCTCAAAAATACGAGTGAATGAGTTCAAAAATTTGACTCAAAAACTAGAAAGTTTACCAGTTGTACATTTCTTTGAAAATGCTCAAATAATTAAATATTGTGAACGAGGAAATTTTAGTGTCTTTCGACCAAACATCACTACTTTCGTTTGGACCTATTCATGAAACTTTAAAATATTTAGAAGGTTTACTTTATAAAAATAAGATTGAACCAGAAAAAATAAATGAATATTTGAATTTGAAAACTCTTTGAATGTCTCAAAATTGTTTTCAATCCGGTTTCAATTCTACGAACAGAAAGAAGGAAGCGCAATGGGTAATTGTCTATCGACAGCCATTACGTTAATGTCATTTTCAGATGGCATTTAAAAATAACGCCAAATATTTTCAAAAAGTATAGATTACGTAGATACACAGCGTGTTAGATAAATAACAACTTTTTAGATATACCAAATGTACCGTAAAGTCATTACCAGTTTTTTCGTAAAAAAGCTACAGAATTTTCAAGAAAATGGAAAAATTAATTTAATCAAAGTACCGGTCATTTGACTCTATACATCTTGCCCATCTTTCAGATAATTTATGGATGCCATCCCAAAAAAACTGTTTGTTCTTCGAGCAAAACCATTCATCGAGGCGTTTTCTAACTTCTTCGAAATTGACGAAGTGCTGCTCTGCAAGCGCGTATTTCATTAATACGAAAAAGTGATAGTCGGGTAGGGCAAGGTCTGGAGAGTACGGCAGATACGATATTGTGTCCCATCCAAGTGCTTTCAACGTTTCCTTGACCGATTTTGCTGTTTGAGAAGACGCATTATCGTGCTGTTAAATCACTTTACCGTGTCTTCGGGCTCATTTTGGACGTTTTTCTATCAATGCATAGTTCCAATTGATAATTTGTTGTCGGTAGCGATTTTTATTAACTGTTTCACCAGGTTTCAACAGTTCGTAATACACCACGCCACTCTGGCCCCACCAAACACAGACCATTATCTTGCGACCCAAGACTATTTGGTCTTGGAGTTGATAAGCCGACTTCACCAGGTGATAACCATGATTTTTATGCTTAGGGTTTTCGAAATAAATCTATTTTTCATCACCCGTCACTATTTGATGCATAAATTACTTCCGATCATACCTTTGAAGCATTATTTCACAGATGATTTTTTGATTTTCCAATTGCCTGTCATTCAATTGATGTGACACCCATTTTCCCATCCTTTGGACTTTTCCCATTGCTCGTAGTCGGTCGCTAATCGTTTCTTGGAACACATTTAACGCTTCTGCCAATTGTTTTTGAGTTTGGGTTCGGTCTTCATCCAATAACTCTTGCACTTTCGCATCTTCAAACTTTTTCGGTCTACCAGAGCGTTCTTTGCCTCGCACATCGAAATCACCACTTTTGAATTGTCGAAACCACGCCTCACATGTTTTTATGGTTGGAGCATGCTCACCGTAAGTTTCTACCCCAGTAAATGATAACTTTCAGCGGTTTTTTTCTTTTATTTAAATAAGAAAAGTAATGCCGCAAATGCACATTTTCAGACACGAAACGCGACATTTTCAAAGAGGTATAAATCTATGACGGTGTTACTTTCGCGAAATATAACATGAATGACTTTGAAGCTTGATGTCAGTAGAATAAAATGACATATGTGTCAAACCATAACATTGCACTACATCTATTAGAAAAACTGGTAATGACTTTCCGGTACACCTGATACAATAAAACACACATTTTATTATGGAAGTTAATATTTATTCAAAATAGTTTCCATTAGAATCAACGCAACTTCTAGAATAGTTAACTGTATAGATTTTGTAATTTCCTTTTTCGGAATGATGTTTAGCACAGGCGTCACGGCTACTTGAATGGCTGCAATGTCTTCATAAAACGCTCCATTCATAATAATTTTCAAATAAAGGAGTAGGGTGATACATCGGGTGAATATGATGGATAATGGGTGTCAGAAATTTGTTTTTTGGTAAAAAATTCACGAACTCTTACTTTTAACAAAAATAACTGTTTTTCCTCTGAGTATTCGGGTCTAAGTCGAAGAATTCTCGACCACAGACGATGAAAAAATACCTTTAAGTATTATCGATTAACAGTTTGATCTAGAACAAATTTTTTTGTGGACTATACCCTTTAAACCATATAAAGTAATCAACATTGTCGTGAAAATTCTGAAAACGTAATTCCTTTTTGTGACGCGCCTTTCGACTTCCATTCTGAACACTATCCTATATATTTGTAATATATATAATATAATATAATCTCTGTATAGTTGGGATGATAATACAAAAACAATCTTTCATAAAACAGTTATCTTAGACTGTTTACAATCATCACATCACGTTTTAGACGAATGTTTATATCAAGTGAAAATACCTTCACGTGCGGGTCACGTTATAAAACGTTTATTTTGAATTCCTCTAAATTGCGGATAATTGGATATGGGACGTACTTAAAAATAATCATAAAAGTTACAAATAAACTTTGTAATTGTTGTGTCAACAATATTACAAGAAAGAAATGTATATTCGATTTAAAAATAATTAAAATTTAATTAACTTGAATATGCATGTGTACCATAGATGTGAATATCTAGTTCGGTCAAGTAGGTAGACCTTCTATGACGTTATATAAGAGGCCCGATTACGATAAGAAGGCACTCGTTTTAAAAGTCACATTTGTCATATAACTTGGATGTCACTATGTTATTTTTGCAATATATAAACAGGCCTGACCTTAAAATAAATTAAAAAATTGTTTATGTACCAAAACAAACGAAAACATGAATATTTTTTCCATATTATTCATATCAAATAGAGGAAAATGAAATTATCGCCTATTCCATTATGTAACCTTGTTATTAATACTTCCACTGTCGATATTTTATTGTATCATTTGCTACTAATGAAGTGAAAAAAATACAACACGCAAACAGGATTCAGAAATTTAATTACAGTAAAATAATATAAAAAGAACCTATGAAGATAAATAAAAATGAAGACGCTAATTAATTTGATAAGTCTACAGTGGCTTCTGCAATTTTTCGTCTTACCATATGATTAATATATTTGACCAAAAATTTCATTTTCTGTTACAGCAAATAATGTATATTATATAGTATGCAGATATTAAAGTAATTGCTTATAATAAGAAAGACAGTTTAAGAAAAATACGGATTACGTATATATATACACAGTGTGTATGTACATACGTAAACACACATTGTATTGTATTTGCAAGTTAATATTTATTCAAAAGAGGTTCCATTAGAATCAATACGTGGATTGTTCCTTAAGTTTTACATAGTGTGACATAGAGGGCGCCACTAATCATATGTCAGTACTAAAAATTAACCTCCGTCTTTAGTTAACCTAAATCCAAAGCTTCAGTGCGATACGTGTAGTGTTGTAGCTACAACGAACTGTTAAAAAAGACAAGTTAATTGAAAAATGGGACTAAACCCAGAACATTTTCGTGGAATAATTTTTTTTAATTTTCGAAGTCAATTATCTTAACAAAAATGCCTCGCAGAGTTAGTTTCTGTTTTCGAAAATGAAGCACCAAGTCAGTCAAAAACTTCTCCTTGGCATGGAGAATTCAAACGTAGACAGATTAGTCTAAGCAACGATCCAAGAGGAAAACGTCGATGCTATGCGCAAGATCATTAACGAAAACCGACATGTGACATATCGCCAAATTGAAGCATTATTGGGAATTTCAAAGACCTCAATTCAAAAAGTTTTACATAAAGAATTGTGTGTCTAGTGACCGAAGAACAGAAAACAGCTAGGGTGAATTGGTGTCAAAAAACTCTAAGTCACTTAAACGCCGGAAACTCTAAAAACATGTGCAACATTACTAGTAGTGATGAATCTTGGATTTACTCATATGAGCTAGAAAATAAACACCAGTCATCTGTTTGGGTATTCCAAGGTGAAGAAAAGCCAACAAAAGTCATCCGTTCTCGAGTGTCTCCAATTCCTCTACAAGTTCAAAGAACTGTTACTGCCGAATAGTATACAACCATTTGTTTGCCACAATTGATCGCTAAGCTTTGAAACACCAACCCCGAACGATGAATGATCCTTCACCAAGATAATGAAAGTTCGCACACAACACGCAAGACAATTGAATTTTTAGCACAACAAAACGTTGAATTGTTGGACCATCCTCCGTACAGTTCGAACCTAAGTCCCAACGATTTCTTTACCTTTCCGAGAATCAAGGGTCGAGAGTTCCAGTCGTCCGAAGGAGCAGTCGATGCCTTCAAAAACGCTATTTTGACTATATCAACAAATAAGTGGAACTGCTTCCAGAGTTGGTTCCTGGAGAATACTTAGAAAAACAATGAAGTCTTTAAAAGCGATCTATTGTCTTATTCCAGTACAAGTGGCATACGTAGCTGCATAGATTTTATTATCTCATTTTTCAGAGTATTGTTTAGAACCTGTGTTACGGCTACTTAAACGGCTGCAATGTCTTCATAAAACGCTGCTTTCATAGCAATTTTCAATTTAGGGAAACAAAAATAGTAACAGAGTGACACATTGGGGGAATATGATGGATAGTCGACGACACAAAATTGTTTTTCATTAAAAAATTCACGAACTTTTACTTTTAATAAAAATAGCTGTTTTCCCGCTGAATATTCGGGTCTACATCGAAAAAGTCTCGACCACAAACGATGGACAACGCCTGAATAGTATTTGCGATTAACAGTCTGAAATTCTCGAACAAATTCTTTGTGGACAATACTTTTGCAATCATAAAAAGTAATCAACAAAATCTTGTTTGTTGACTTCTGAAAACATAATTTCTATGACTGTGGCTCCCCTTTCGACTTCCATTCTGCAGATAGATGCTTAGTTTTAGGATCATATTTAAAGCACTATGTTTTATCACTAGTTTTAATGGAATCAATAAAATTTGAATCGTTTTCCACAGTTTCAATGATATCTTTAGAACACTCTACACGAGCGGTTTCTTGGTCTTCATTTAACTGATGTATAGAATGTGCACAAATTACCCAAATCTTGAGTTAAAATTACCCAAATGAAAAAAGTAATGGAATTTAATTCTTCAGCCAACAATCTCACAGTCATATTTCCATCAACGGCAATGATTTCACGGAATTTTTCAACTAATTCAGCACGATTTGCAGCTTCTGAAGGCCCAGATCGTCATTTAAATCTCCGCAACCATTTTTAAATCATGTAAACTACCTATAAACATGTGCACGAGAAATACAATCACTAGAAACTTCTTTTTTCCAAGCTTAGAACAAAATTTAATATTTGCTCTTTGTTCCATTGTGTTTTTACGGCACAGGCACCAAATATAGTCTCATTAAAATGCGTGTAAGTTTGGCACTTATTAGTCGATTAACATGAACGTTTAAAATAAGGAACTACCTTTCTCATAGTGCCATTGTTAAATAAATGACGCTATATGTTCTGTGATTGAAATTAAAAGTTTTGTTATTTATCTAACTTTCTGCGTAGGTGATTTTTTTTTTTGAGATTTTTGACACACATGAATGTGAATTAGACGAATTCATTAAACAGTCAAATTCTAAATTCCCGATGATTAAATTCACTGTCGAAAAATGACGGTTTATCCTTTCTTAGATACACTAGTAATTACAAATATTCATAAAATAGAAATTGACATTTTCCGAAAAGAAACAAATGGTCGGTTTGTATGCTGAATTTGACGTCTTATTTTAAAGTTAATGTAAATAAAAAAGTATTAGGCATAGAAATATATTTCAATATAATATATAACGGATATTTTTTAGTATCAATTTTTATTTATTCTTAGCATGAAGTTCCCACATACATAAAAATAAAGCGAAACTAAATTAAAAGAATAAATTATCTGAAATTTTTATACGAAACAAAAGAAAAAAACAAACACATTGAATCATCTCTTACAATAATATATGCTCAATTCTGCGTCTGACTGTATGTATTTAGTAATTACATTGTTAAATAATTACATATTCTGCTATTTACGTAAAAAATATATAAATAAACATAATAACAATTCAAAAACTAGAACAAATAAAAAATATTATAAGTAGCGCATTTTTTAATTAAAAGCCGTGGAAAGGTAGGATATCCTTGTCGTATTATGAACGTAATTAGTCCAAAAATAAATATTATCTCAGAAAAAACGTGAGAATATATCGACGAAAATGTAATATTAAAATTCATTCTTAAAGGGCAACAAATATTATAGGTGTGAGCTATTTATTGAAAATCACGCTTTGAAAAAATGATCCGGTTATTTCTAATGATTAATATATGATCGAAATTATATATCCTTTACCAATCTCATATTTAAATAAACTGGATCATTGTCGACCGGTTGTAATTCTAACTGAGATACCTTGCGCAAATAAATAAATAAAAAGAAACGTACATTTCAACAAAATCTGGTCTAGCACGTGCTATATTAAATGTGTTTCAAGCAGGACGAGTTTTTTTTTAATTGCATAAATTTCGATCTATTACACACTAACTGTGCATAAACAATAGAAATTTTAATATTTTGAATGATACAATAGCAATGTAACTAAGCAACATAAACAAATACATATTTTGAACACTTACCAAGTTTGCTTAAAAAAATTTATTTCGCAATACTGCTATGCATGTTTAAAGTATGTAGTCAAATGTTGGATGAAATTATTTTTTGCAGCTTGCTTTATATTTGTACGCTTACATGTATTGTAAACGTGAACACGGTACAAAAAAAATCAAACAAATATATATACAGGCAAACAGATAAATTTTGATTAAGTGAATAAATCAGTTGAGTCGTCCGTTATTTTGTTTTTTTTAGTCGTAAATTTTAACATTTGAGAGACTTATTATTAATTATAAATTATAATACGCCGTAAACAGATTGTAAAAGTATTTAAATGTACGGGTACTTGCGAAGAACCAAAAATTTATCTTCTAAACATGTACTATGTGGTAAAAGAAAATGATTCGCCCAATAAAAGTATATATTTTTAAACCCAAAATTTTGTATCAATGTTTATGGTGTTGAGAATTATAAATTATTAAATTTTCGTGAAAAATTCATTCTCTATGTAAACGAATACATTCTACTAAAAACTCGTAATTCAGTGCTTATTGCATTGTTATAATTAAGCAAAAATTAATAGAAATATCATGCCATATCGGAGAGGAATCGAACTCGAGCCTTCTGCTTACCGGGCACGTGCTATACCATTGAGCTATCAAGGAGTGAGATTCAATTCTTTAATCGCGCCATAAATTTCATTATGGAAACAGATCTTTAATTGATTCTTGGACTTTGCACGACTCTGTCTACGACCATCGCAGGTCTGCAAACAAAAAGAAACGATATTGTTCCATTCTTCATCCCAATTTATCCGTATATTATACCATTCTAATCTAATGCACGATGCCAATTAGTGAAAGGTAACATTAGTCTTGAACGATAGGGAATCAACCTAAACAAACAAATAAGGCGACATTTAGAGCTCATTATTATTCTGTGATCTGTCTTTGCCAAAAAAATATTTTCAAAAAACCTGAAAATACTATACCGATCCTTAAGTTACTTAGTTTCCTTTATAGTTTTTCTACGTCGTGCAAAGCCTCTGCTGCGATGTTGCTTACCTTCTTTAATTAGCGAATTCACGAAATGTAATACCAATCTTATGTAGTCCAACAAAAACACATTTTTCCAAAGACCTTTAAGTACTATACCGATTCCTAAGGACAAACATTTTTAGTTTCTTATATAGTTCTTTCACGTCATTCAAAGCCTCTTCGACGATGTTGCTTACTTACCTTCTCGAAGCCTATCACTCAAACAACGAATAACTGCATCAATATTTCTTTGCATCCGCCTAGCGAATTCACGAAATGCAATACTGGCTTTATGTAGTCCAACAAAAAAGCATTTTCTAAAGACCTTGAGGTACGATACCAACCCTTAAGGACAAACGATCTTAGTTTCCTATATGGTTCTTCCACATCCTTCAAAGCCTCTTCGACGATGTTGCTTACCTTCTTAAAGCCTATCACTCCAGCAACGAACAATTGCAGCAATATTTCTTTGTATCCACCTAATGAATTCACGAAAATCAATGAGGCTCGTGTAGTTCAACGGTACGACCCCTGTCAAAATCATTTAATTGGCGATAATGTGGTTGCCTTCGAACTTTTAGCATTTTTATAACCAAACTAACTCATTCAAAATAAACAATTGCTGCTTTCTTTATCATTTATTATTCTCAACATAGTAAACACTTGTATAAAATTTGGTTTAAAAATATATAGGTTTACTGGGTGATTCATTTCTTTTATCACATAATATGTCTCTGCATTTTTTAAAAATAATTATATAATTTTTGGAGGCGTTGTGAATTAGTAGGATGATGACTAGTCTATTAGTGTCAACATTCTAGGTTCGATTCCTGATGTTGCCAATGTCACCGAAGGATTTTTTCGCCATCCTCCGCTACAACCCCACGTTAATAAAATGGGTACCGGGAGGTTACTCTTTGGGATAATAATAGACGCTCAGTTCGTAAGGCTTGCATTGTTAAAGTCCTCCTATGCTGAACCACCTTGCCTTGATAAACCATACCCTGTTATACCTTCTGATTCTTCAACACCTGTTACAAGTTTTGATCAATAAGGTTGATATATAACCCCTTTCCACAATTAACTATTTGTCAATTCTGTATACGCCAAGATGTGCACATCTTGGTTTTCAACGGTGCGGATCGCGTACGGAGTTTGTTTTTTCGTACAATTTTTTCGCCGTGTTTTACCAGGTGCGACACTTTGAAATTATCTGCTGATGATGACAACTTGGTTGTCGAAATGCGTATACAGAATTGACAAATAGTTAATTGTGGAAAGGGGTTATATATCAACCTTATTGATCAAGTCAATCAACCACAGGCTCCATCAAATTCAACTACCTGTTACAAGGAACTGTTATTATATTATTATTACATAATTATCTTGGAAAATGTCTTTGGTCTTAAAAAATATTTTGAACAAGGCTTTCAATTTCGCCCTCCAAAGAAGCTAGAAATAATTCAGAATCTTTTCCAGTCAAAGCATTTTACATTACAGTAAACTCTTCTTTATTTTTCAATACTTACTTTTAAATTTGAATAGTAAATTTTGGGCCACCCAGATCTTCACAAATATTCTTGAATTTTCAAAAATATTACTTATATTTGAATAAATACATCTATAAAATAAAATTAAGGCAATCGACAGAGGACTCCTAACAAGGTATTGTAGACTCTAGATTCTACGATATAGAAGAGGACATTGCGATATACTATACCAATATATATCGCAAATTTTGTTTGACAATAAAATCCCTCCTGATACTTCTTTCTTTCCTTTTTGTCCCCGATGTGTGATAATATCCGATTTATTGACATATAGATGAGAAAAATATGATTTGTTTTCAATTTTTCAATTATTTTTCATTATGCATTTTAAATTAAACCATTTCACCAACCCTTTTTTCTGTAGGACCTGCCGACACTATTTTATTTAAGGTTTCACAAAGAAACAAAACCCTACTTGTAAAATTAATTTTTTTAGTGTATATTATTAGTAATTAGAATTACAACAAATATTCTATATTTCGTATATTTTATTGATACACGTCATTACTACTACATCCCAAATAGTAAGAAGTGTCACAATCCATTTATCCTTCCATGAAAGCAGTAAACTTTGATTTTATTTGCAAGCTAATATGTTTCTTCATTATTCGCAGTACACCTCTTCAATTTGTTGATAACGTATCTATAACGAGGCATTCCATTTCCAAAACTATACTAATATACACAGTCTGTCACAAAGAAAACCGAACTTTTTTTTAAATAGTAATTCTTAGTGGCGCCATCTATTAAAAAAAATATGCGTAGGTAAGGTAGATCTTTCACCAAAATATCATGAAAAACAGTCGTATGGACTTAAGTGACGACGAATATCCTGGTGCAAAAAAATCTGTGGTTATCGAAAGTAACATCGAACTTGTACGTGAATTTATCAGAAATGATCCGAAATCCTCATTGCGATGCGTGGAAATAGAATTAAATATTTTCAAAGGAGACTTATAGACTTAAGAAAGACTTAAAAAAAGATGAAAACTTCAAGTATTCTATTACAACTGGCGATGAGACGTAGTGTTTAAACATGATCCAGAGACCAAGCGTCAAAGCTGTGAATGGAAGCATCCAAGCGAAGAAAGAACGAAAAAAAGCCGTTTGGAGAAATCAAAAGTGAAGACAATGTTGATTTGTTTTTATGATTCGAAAGGCATAGTGCACAAAGAGTTTGAACCAACTAGTCAAACAATCAATGCTGTATCTTATCTTGGTGTTATGAAGCCTTTTGGCACGTATTCGTCGTGCGTGCCCTCAATATCGTGATAATGCACCATCTCATCGCTCGACGCTTATCACTGATTATCTAACTACAAATAGCATTTTAACCATCAACCATTCACCGAATTTGGCCCCTTGTGATTTCTACCTATTCTCCAAACTACATTTGCCGATGAAGGGACAACCTTATGCCGACGCCGAAGCCATTAAAAAGGCGTCGACATCGATCTTGAAGGACACTTCTAAAGATGAACTTAAAAATTCATTCGACATGTTAATTGACCGTGCAAAACGTTGTATTGAAGCCGAAGGCGACTACTTTGAATAAAATAAATGATTTTGATCAAAATAGTAAGATTTGTTTTTATTTTAAAAAAGTTCTGTTTTCTCTACGACAGACTGTGTATTATTAATCTCTGCACATATGGTATACTTTTTTTAATTTAATGCTTTTAGTATATAATCCCAGTATAGTTGGTATGATAATATAAAAATAATCTTTCACAAAACAGTTATCTTAGACTGTTTTCAGTTATCACATCACGTGTGAAACGAATGTTTACATCAAGTGCAAATACTTTCACGTGCGCGTCACGTTATAAAACGTTTATTTTGAATTCCTCTAAATTGCGGATAATTGGATATGGGACGTACTTAAAAATAATCATAAAAGTTACAAATAAACTTTATAATTGGTATGTCAACAATATTACAAGAAAGTATATTCGATTCAAAAAATATTTATAATTTAATTAACTAAAATATGCATATGTACATATGAATATCTAATTCGGCCAAGTAGGTACACCTCCTATGACGTTACAACAGAGGCCTGACTACGATAAGAAGGCACTTGTTTTTGGAGTCACATTTATCATGTGACTTAGATTATCACTAAATTATTTTTGCAATATTTAAACAGGCGTGACCCTAGAATAATCAAAACAAATTAAAACATGAGTAATTTACCCATATTATTCATATCAAATAGAGGAAAGCGAAGTTCATTATGTAACCTTGTTATTAATACTTCCACTGTTGATATTTTATTGTATCATTTGCTACTAATGAAGTGAAAAAAATACAACACGAAAACAGGATTTAGAAGTTTAATTACAGTAAAATAAACAAAAAGAACCTATGAAGATAAGTCAAAATGAAGACGCTAATTAATTTGATAAGTCTACAGTGGCTTCTGCAATTTTTCATCTTACAATATGATTAATATATTTTACCAAAAATTTAATTTTTCCAGTCACAGGAAATAATATATGTACATATATTACATAGTGTATAGATAATAAAGTAATTGTCCATAATAAAAGAAAAAATTTAGGAAAAATTGACTACATTATCACTCTTTTTCTAGCTATAAATTTTATTCTTTTATGTTGGGAGTATCGACCATTCCAGATAATAAAACACTTAATTCATATTAACGACGTTTCAGGACATTTTTTTCCTATTTTTCGAGTTGTTATAACAGCAAAGTATTTACAACCTCAAGCTTTTTTAGTTACTGTCATCATCAGAGTATTCATAATCAGTATCATAATCACTAATATCATTTTCATTACTTACTTGTATATTCTTCGGTTCTTGTATCTATAAGAATCTCATTTTGTAAGTAAAGTTCAGGTTTTATTTTTTTATATTATTACGACGTCTGTCCCAGTCTCTTTTGCAATTTTCGTAAATTTATAGGCACATATGTATTTATTTTTATTTTCCAACTGATAAAGTTGTTGTTTTAACATATTCAGATGAAACTTTATATTCTTGTTCATTAACTAATTCAATATATCATATTTTTTACTATTTGAGCAAAGCGCGCGATCTGTTTGAATACTATGGTGCGCATTATCTGTTACTACTACAGAATTTGGTGGTAAAAAACAATTTATCGCGCTTATCTATGAGTTACTTGTTATGGGGGTGATATTCTGTCCTTGGAATTGAAAGCATACCTAATTAAAAAAAGCCTTCACAACTTCAGCGATTTTATAACCTCCTAACGAACGCATTACCACTGGAATAACTTTAGAAAGATAAGATTTGAAATATTGTTTATTAATTAATAATAATTTCAGTATAGTTATAATATTGTCGTAATGTAAAGTTTTATCAAGATGTGGTAGTACCTTTTCTACTCTGTGTTCATTTGCTGAAATGTATTTTGTTTGTTTTGTTTATATTGTTTCTTTAACAATGTCTATATATTGTATAATAACCTAGAATATAAAGTGTAATTTAAAATTTATTATTACCTATTGCAAGTGCTATTAATTGATTAATAGCACTCTCTTATACACACTGTTACTGCTACAAAGGTTAAATAATAATAAGAAAACTGGCCTGTCTTTCGAGCTGTTATATTAGGCGTGGTCATTCCATTACTACGCACTACATCAAGGCCGAATTAGAAGTCTGAGCAGTACCTGCCCGGTTTCCCGTAATTTTGGGGCATTCCTTGTTTCATAGATTATGAATACTTTTCGCTTTTGAATATTCTAAGCCAGTCCGATACTTTTTCCTTTTTGAAAAACGGTTAATTTTATTTAAACAAAGTGATTTTATCGGATAGCTTAGTTTCTTTTATTATATTAGCTATATTTAGATAATAACACTGCATTTAGCAAAAAAAGATATACATATGAAAATTACGTCCAGTTATCCTGGTGTACGACTATTTTTCCCTCACTGTACATGCAAATCCAATTAGTAAAGCTTCGCGCAGATTGTAAGAAAAGAATTGAATTTATTCTAAGGAAAATAGAGTACAGGAAAAGATGAAAAAGTGTAAATATTACACTTCATTTTGGTCTAAATACACATGGGGTAAGAAATATCTATAAAAAATAACTAGAGATGCCAATTTCGAGGTGCGCTTCACTGGCGTATCAGACCAACCCGCAGGCTTCTCCTTTCCGATCTGGAGTCTTCGTAATTTCGTTCGCGATATTAAATATTAGCACGAGGGTAGTTTGATAAGTAGTGAGAAAGCAAAAGAAAAGCGAATTTTTTAAATACAAAATAATTTTTATTTTTCAATATATTCTCCTAAAAGAGCAATACATTTATTCCAACGGTGCTCCAATGCCCTTATGCCATCTCTAAAATGCGATTCCGGAAGGCTTGCAAAATACTCATTTACGAAGATGATAAGCTTGTCGTTAGACGAAAATTTCTCTCCACCTAGTGCCGTTTTCAATTTTGGAAAAAGATGGAAGTCGGAAGGGGCTAGATCCGGCGAATAAGGGGCATGCGGTACTAATTGGAAATGCAACTCGTGGATTTTGGACATCGCAACTGTGCTGGTATGCGAGGGAGCGTTGTCTTGGTGAAACAAAATCTTTTTCTCTGCCATTGCTGGCCGTTTAGCACAAATCTCAACATTTAATTTTTGTAGAAGCTCTGCATAATATTGTCCGTTTATTGTGGCACCTTTCTGAAGGTAATCAATGAGCAAAATGACCTTTGAATCCCAAAAAATTGATACCATCACCTTATTTGCGGAGTGGTTTTCGCTTTCTTTGGAGGTGCAGAACCACGTTCTAACCATTGTTCCGACTGTTGTTTAGTTTCGGGTGTACTGTAGTGTATCCAAGTTTCATCGCATGTAACAAATCGCCTACAAAAATCAACAGGATTCCGCTTATAAAGGTCCAAACACTCATTGGAAATGCGCAAACGAGTGAACTTTTGATCATCGCGGCACCCATCTTGCCGAAAGCTTGGAAAGGCCCAATTCTTTCGTTAAAATGTGGTGTACGCGTACTGTTGAAATGTTTACCATGTCTGCTATCTCTCTCACTTTGAGTCGTCGATCTTGCGTAATAAAATTATGGATTTTTATAATCATTTCCTTAGAAGTCACGATTTTGGGTGCTCCAGAGCGCGCTTCATCAACACAGCTTGTTCTACCACGTTTAAATTCATTTACCCATCTACTTATTGTGGCGGATGATGGAGCAGATTCACCTAATGTTTCCCGTAACTCATATTTTATTCATACCCTTAATTACGAAGTATTTAATCACCGCACGATACTCTGCTTTTTCCATTTTAACAAAACAACATGTTGCTCCTTTTTCAATCAGTTGTCAAAAATAAACTAATCAACCGATTTATCTAAATATCGGAATGTAAACATATAAATCGGCAACCTAAATTACAGTGCATTTGTTTTACCAATTAGAGCGCCACCTATGTGTCATTCTCACTACTTGTCAAACTATCCTCGTATATTGAGAGCGACGGGTATTTGTTTCGCAACAAACTGTTACTATATATAATAACCATAATAATAATATCTCAGTTAGGTGTATCGAGGAAACGGCCATATTCAACCAAACAAATAATTTAATAAATGGATATCCTGATTTAATTTACAATTGCCCAACATATTTCAAATGTACTGGACAAAAAACCACTGTGAAGAATACAAATCATATATCAAAAAAAAACTAGCGTAAAATCGAACAACGAATTTTAATTTTATTTATGTGTAACAATGACTTTGTGTAATCTCCTGTTTACTTTACTATTCAATGAATCATTTTCTTCATTCTGGGATAAATACGCGAAATATCCGTTACCTAGTCGGACAGCGTTACAAAATTTTCTACCATCTGTCCGTGAACCTACTGAACATAGTATTAAATCCGAATTTAAAAATACAAAACTGTGGTTATGTGTGGACAAAACAAGAGATCGTAAAAAATTCTATTGTTAATGTCATGGTATTTATAGTGAGACCACTTCAATCGCCATCTTCAATTTTACTAGCTTCCAGAATAGTATAATGTACTGCCGAAGTAATTTCAAACTTAGTTTTAAATACATTGGAAAATTTTTTGAAATTTTGAATTTTCAATAAATGAACTGTTAATGGTTTTAAGTGACGGAGCTGCAAACATGCTTTCTGTAGCCCAGTCTCTTGAAAAACGTTTTGCTCACTTGTTACTTATTATGTGTAAAGAAAATCATGCTTTCAGTCTTGTGACAAAAACTATTTGACTGTGTTATCCTGAGACAGACGCTCCAATAGCGCATACAAAAGCAGTGCTTGTCAAATTCCCAAAACATGTGCACGAATTTCATAGACCATATCACGGTATCTCTGAACCACCAGAGCAAATTCTGACACCTTGGGAAACATGGTTTCAGGCAGCGTTTTACTATTATAAATGTTTTGAGGACACGAAGAACGTAGTTTTAAAATTCTATCCAAAAGAAGCTGCAGATATCAAGCAAAGCTAGTCAAAATTTCAAGATAGTCAGGTTAAAACAGATTTAAAAACTATTAAGAACAATTATTTCGAACTAATGGAGACAACAGCAAATTAGAAGGTCTATCGCTGCCGTTAATTGAATATTTCAAAATAATGAAAGATGTTCACGGATTATGCACGATAGAAAACACAAAAAATTTTTGGGTTATATAGATGTCTGAAAATGTTTTAGACAAGGATTCAGATTTTGCCACATCAAGACAAATTTGTAAATGCGTCTACAAATTCGTTAAATTATTTTAAAGATTATTTTAATTTCGTAAATATATCATCACTAGAAATAGAAGACTCGTTTACCACACATAAACACATTTTTCCCAACGCCTCACTCGGTATGCTGAAACAACTATAGAAACATCCCTAATGTTGCAAATATTTAACCGATTTTATCAACTTTGTAACGGCAAACGTTTAAAACGGCAAGTGTTCCACCACGATTTATTAATTCTTACTAATTTCTTTTATGTACATACGATAAAGCGCACGCCTATGACGCGCACCTCAATTTGGCTTCTCTAGAAATATCTACCAGTAAAGAGAATGTTAAGAAATTGTATCGCTGATTAAGTGTTAGCATTACGTATTTTCCTTAAATGGTGCTGGATACCTTCTCTACCCACGTAACTATACACTCATGCATGTTACGTATAAATGTGTAGAATTACACGTCATTTGTTTATAGTTTCTTGACGATTTTATAACACACCCAAGATGCGACACATGTTTACATTGAAAATAATTTACAATAAGGAATAATTAATCTCGTCAATTTAAATAACTTTCTGTCGCAATTCAACACTTAATCCGTAATAAACTTTAAATTTACGAGAATCGAAAGTTTTTGGATCTTTCCAAATAAAAGGAAAGGTTGTACATAAAAATCAGCTGTTACAATGCTAATATTTTTTTAAAACTTTCCAATAATATTTATTACAAACTGTTATGTTTTGTATTAGAAAATATACAAGATTCTAACATCGAAATTTTAAAAAAATACTTTAAAATTCGAAAAACCATGTACTTACACAACAATTCTTATAACTTTTATGTAACTTATGATCCTCAGGGTAGGTTCTTTTGCAAAGCTATACCTAACATCCAATTTCATTTAATATTTTACAAATAAATAAAACAACACATTAAAAATAAATCTCTTAATTATTAATCTGGTACGTAGACTTCCGTGGTCGTGGTCCATACTATCTTCTTCTGGGCTTCCGGGTTAGAACCGCGTCACTGGAATAACTGCCGACGTTTTTTCAGTTTCATTACGACAGACAGTAGTAGTAGTAGTTGAGCCTTGAAGATGTCCCATACGAGTGGGTACGAAACGTAGGCAGTTATACTAGTGACGCGGTTCCAGCCCGGAAGCCCAGAAGAAGAAATCTCTTAATTGATTCAGAATCGATATTTTTGTAATTTTGTACGATAAATCAAGTAAACTCATCTTACAATTACATTTATTATTATTTACAATAAATTAGATAAATGTATATACATAATTAGTTAATTTTTTTTTTATAATAATAAATAATAATAAATCTTTATTGCCCAAAAGATTTTCCAATTATAAGACAAAAACATGAAAAGTAAATACAAACAAATAAGACAATTAATTATAAATGTAAAATATAAAGCAAAAATGCAATCCGTTCTTGATTTTCGGAACTGTAAAGAAATCGTTTGACTTAGGTCTGGATTGTGCGGAGAGTGGTTCAACAATTCGACGTTTTGTTGCGTTAACAATTCAATTCGTGCTGTATGCGAACTTGCATTGTCTTGCCAGACGACTGGCGTTTATTCATTTTCTAGCTCGTATAAGTAAATCCAAGATTCGTCACCAATAACAATGTTGTATACGTTTTTAGGATTTCCGGCGTTAAAGCGATCTAGAGTTTTTAGACACCAATTCACCCTATCCGCTTTCTGTTCTTCGGTCAACAGATGCGGTATCCAACGGAAAACTATTTTTTTACACAAAATTATTTATGCAAAGTTTTTTGATTTGAGGTCTTTAAAATCCCCAATAATGCTTCAACCGGGCGATATGTCACATATCGATCTTCATTGATGATCTTGTGAACAGCATCGACGTTCTCCTGAGTGACTGCCGTTTTTAGTGTATCTGCTCTTGAATCGTCGCTAGGAATAATCCGCCCACGTTTGAATTCTCCATACAAACGAGAAATTGTTGAATGTTGTGGTGCTTCACTGTCGAAAACAAAAACCAACTCGGTGAAGCAATCTTGAGATAATTGTCTTCGAAATTTATAAAAAATTATTCCGCGAAAATGTTCTCGGTTTAATTCCATTTTTCAACTAGCTTGTCAACTTTGACAATTCGTTGTAGCTACAACACTACACGTATCGCACTGAAACCTTGGATTTAGGTTAACTAGAGATTGGAGGTTAATTTTCAGTACTGACGTTTGATTAGTGGCGCCCCCTATGTCCCACTATGCAAAACTTAAAAGACATCCCACATACATCTTATAAAAATGATGTATACGAAAACTTTTGTGACATTGAATGTTAAAATATTTCGTTTGTAATTTTAAATCATAACAGTTAATATTATTATTAGAGGTTTTTAGAGTTCTTTTAATGTGGATAAATGGTTTTATAATAGTCGGATGTTCACATTTGATGATATTCAACATTGACGGAATGCACGAACATTTTAGTGCCTGATTGTAAATAAAGTTGAAAACATTGTAATTCAGGAGCATTAATCTAATAAGCCTATAATAATATTGTTACTACTTTCTCTTTTTCTCTTTTCGCATATATTATCAAGGTACTTTTGCAAAATTTAAAATGTTGGTTGCAAACAGTTACATAAATACAGAATATATTGCTTTCTTGTCTATCTGTAGTACTCAAGCAGACATTTTTAAATACCGCAATGTTTTTAAATTGTCGAAGGACGAAAATAACTACATTTCAAGTCATATTTCCTTTTACTACGCCATATATTAATTTTAAAAATGAAGCCTATATCTATTAGAAATTATTTGTTAATTTCTTGAATGAAATAAAATTATTTCTAACTTTTGTCACTAACATTGTCAACTTAAGACACCTGCGAAATTTAATTGTTATTGTTTTTTTTACATCTAACATACTCTAATATGTATATATGTATGTATGTATATATACATATGTAAAAGTTCTAGAGTATTATAACATTCCGGAGAAAAGCACAAGTTTAATTTTAACGCACATATTTTTGCAGTAGCACGTTCAACATTCTTCAATGAATGAATGTATGCACTCACTCAGTTTATGGCAAAAGTTATTACAGCCCATGACGCAATAATGGTGCAGCAAAAGTAAATTTTCATCACCTTTTATCACATTACTTTCCGCATATCATTCATCTCCTCTTTTGTGAATTTATTCCCCGTAGCGTAAAATTATATACCTCGCTGTATTCTGTTCATAATTCAATATCCCGTGATTTACATGCAAGAATGCAATACACTTAGAATACTTCGATATGTTTCCCACCGTGTATTGCACAGAGCCGTATTAACGTGATGAATGTACACTACATATAGGTATATAAGAAGATACGGATTCTTAAATTAATAAATACACAGAACGTTACAATTTCTACTAATTTTTTTAATTAATGTACAGTCAGCAAAATAATTTATGTCCTACCACTAAAGCAAATTATGTAGAGCGGTCTATACAGCTTGTATTTTACAAAAAAAAACACTTTGAAGCGGTCGTTATTGTTCGCTGTGTTTATATATTACGTGGGCAAGGTGAAAAGTTCTCGGCCTGACAATGAAAAACTGCGATTTAAATCTAAAAAAATTATTTTATTTTTCTACATAATCTCCCTTGAGTTCAACACACTTGGTCCAGCGTTTTTCTAACATCAATATTCCTTCCCGGAAGTGAGAGTCTGGAAGGCTGTCAAAATATTCTTCTACGGTCCTTTCAACTTCTTCTTTGGATGTGAATCGCTTTCCAGAAAAAAAATTTTTCAAATTTGGGAGTAGATGGAAGCCTGGTTAGAGTAGTATGCGCCTGTAATTGTTCTGCCTTTTTCAAGGTAATAAATTAACAAGATTCCTTTTGCATCCCAAAACACGCTGGTCATGACTTTTCCGGCAGATGCGATCGACTTCGCTTGCTTTGGCGCTGAACCACCGGCTTCCACCCACTGCTTCAACTGCTGTTTCGTTTCTGACGTGCAGTGGTAGACCCATGTCTCATCCATGGTGACAAATCGCCGCACAAAATCGGTCGGATTCTTGTTAAATCGGTCCAAAGAATGTTCCGAAAATCGTTTGCGCATTTGCTTTTGATCAACATTCGGCAAATGCGGCACCCATCTTGCGCAGAGCTTTCTCATCTCTAATTCTTTGTGCAAAATGTTTCGCACCCTTTCTTCCGATATCCCCACAGCCTCAGCTATCTCACTCACTTTCACTCGCCTATCGTCCAACACAATATCATGTACTTTTTCGATGATTTCTGGTGCGGTTGCGGTTTTTGGCCGTCCTTCACGTGGGTCATCTTCGAGGGACGTACAATCACGTTTAAATTCAGCTGCCCACTTTTTAACGGTTGACATCGAAGGAGCAAACTCCCCGTACATTTTGTCAACTTCGGATGAATTTCCATAGGGGTTAAACCATCCTAAACCAAGAATTTTATAACAGCACGATATTCAAGTTTATCCATTTAAAAAAATAACACGCACGACGTCTACTACAAACATTCTTGCAAACAAACTTCTTGTGAGAACAAGTTGAAAGTTTTCATATGAACTAAAGACAGATGCAGCCATGCATTTCAATGAAAAACACAAACTTAGGAATTTGTTTGTATTTTGAAAGTCAATTTCGATTTCTGGTCATTTACTTACTTATATTGTAACGATGTTCGTCGTTAAGACTTAATTGACCTGTTCATGTGGGCGAACCTTTGTGATAAAAATGAACTCGCTAAGCCAAAATGGTTTGAATGCAAACTTTTGGAGGGCCAGGTATGTATCTTAACTACTAAAATTGTGATATATTTTGTGTACTCGACCCCACGCTCATCTTTGGCTGGCGCTAGAAAGCTTCGTCACGATTTTCAAATTTTTGTCATATTCCGGAGGATATGACCGATTTTTGGCGGACATTTTACTGACTACACCCTCCTTTCCCCAATTTTCTGTCTCCAAAACGCCGGGTCGCACTTGAGGTGGCCGCCTTTAGTGGACAAATTCAGCGGTTGAAGGGCGAGAGCACACTTGAGGTGCTCACCTTCTCCAGACCCAGTTTCTCTTCTTATCACTCCCCGGTTTCTCCGTACCAAGACGGGTGGAAACCCGCCGCCAGAGCATCGCTTTTTTTGCTTTATTTGTTCCCTTTTATTGTTGTCTATCTATGCATGTATATACATATATCTTATTGTTACGCACCTGAGTTTGTATATACATATATCTTGTTATTCACCTGAGATTGTATTCCCAGGGTGCTAATTTGGTCTTCCCCGCTGGCGGTGGAGTTTGAGCTATGTAGTCCTAACGCAGTCATTCCACAACATTCAGCCCGTTGAGAAGGGTCAAATACTCCTACCACACGACGTAGCTGTGCAGCAGATCTCATGAACACCAATTTATTCACGTCCTTTGTCTTTTAACAACAATGATTGACCTGATCTTTTACTACTTTCCGCACACCCCATATCAGTACTTACCTCCTTTTTTCTATCTGAAGTTAGCAGTTTAGTAATTTCTAGTGAGTTTTCCTACTCTATGTTTATGTCATTAACCTTCCGTTGACGTGCAGTGTACAGAACTTGTTTTGTGATTAATATCCATTATTTATACTTATATGCTAGCCTTCATCAGTCTTTTTAAAGTCTTCAGTTCGCATATACGCAGCGAAAATGCCGTTTTCATAGTAGTATTTGTTGTTTACATAGTAGCTAGCATATTTTTATTATAATTATTAGAATTGTGTGAGACACTGTCTAATTTCACTTCTAAGAGGAAGTAAATATTAGGTGATATGTATGGAGGGAAGTGAAGGATCAGGTCACTCATTGTTGCGCACATTGTATAATACATACATAAACTGACTTTTTTTTCCTTTTTTTTATTTCACATGTTACAAGCATAATACGAGCGAAAGACAATCTCCATCGTGTCTCGCTGAAAAGTTTTCCACTAAATTAACGCATTGCAAGTCAGTGGGTTTTTTTGTTTTATTTTAAGAGAAGCAATAGGAAAACTTCACAGAGGGATAACGTTAAGAAATCTTTTAAATGCGACAACTTGATTATAATACGAGGATAGTTTGACAAGTAGTGAGAATGGAAAAGAAAAACGAATTTTTTAAATACAAAATAATTTTTATTTTTCAATATATTCTCCTAAAAGAGCAATACATTTATTCCAACCGTGCTCCAATGCCCTTATGCCATCTCTAAAATGCGATTCCGGAAGGCTTGCAAAATACTCATTTACGAAGATGATAAGCTCGTCGTTAGACGAAAATTTCTTTCCACCTAGAACCGTTTTCAATTTTGGAAAAAGTGGAAGTCGGAAGGGGCTAGATTCGGCGAATAAGGCGCATGCGGTATTAATTGGAAATGCAACTCGTGGATTTTGGACATCGCAACTGTGCTGGTATGTAAGGGAGCGTTGTCTTGGTGAAACAGAATCTTTTTCTTTGCCATTCCTGGCAGTTTAGCACGTATCTCAACATTTAATTTTTGTAGAAGTTCTGCATAATATTGTCCGTTTATTGTGGCACCTTTCTGAAGGTAATCAATGAACAAAATGCCCTTTAAATCCCAAAAAATTGATGCCATCACCTTGTTTGCCGATAAAGTAGTTTTCGCTTTCTTTGGGGGTGCAGAACCACGTTCTAACCGTTGTGTCGACTTTTGTTTAGTTTCGGGTGTACTGTAGTGTATCCAAGTTTCACCGCAAGTAACAAATCGCCAATCGGATTTTGCTTATAAAGGTCCAAACACTCATTACAAATGCGCAAACGAGTGAACTTTTGATCAGTCGTAAGCAATCGCGGCACCCATCTTGCCGAAAGCTTGGAAAGGCCCAATTCTTTTGTTAAAATGTGGTGTACGCGTTCTGTTGAAATGTTTACCATGTGTGCTATCTCTCTCACTTTGAGTCATCGATCTTGCGTCATAATATTATGGATTTTTATAATCAATTCCTTAGAAGTCACGATTTTGTGTGCTCGAAAGCGCGCTTCATCAACACAGCTTGTTCTACCACGTTTAAATTCACTTACCCATCTACTTATTGTGGCGGATGATGGAGCAGATTCACCTAATGTTTCCCGTAACTCATCTTTTATTCATACCCTTAATTACGAAGTATTTAATCACCGCACGATACTCTGCTTTTTCCATTTTAACAAAACGACGTGTTGCTTCTTTTTCAATCTGCTGTCAAAAATAAACTAATCAACCGATTTATCTAAATATCGGAATGTAAACGTATAAATAGGCAACCTAAATTACAGTGCATTTGTTTTACCAATTAAAGCGCCACCTATGTGCCATTCTCACTATTTGTCAAACTATCCTTGTAATTAATGCCTAAGTTATAGAGAAAAGAAAGAGAAATTTTATTTCTCTTGTAGTGTAAACCATGTTCAATGCATAATAAACGAAATGATGTTAGTTTTCGAGATATCTTTTATCTTGATTATCGTGAAAAGGAGCGAAATGCTATTTCTTTTTATGTAACGTAAACCATGCTATCTGCTTCTGGGTTTCCGGGCTGGAACCGCGTCACTAGTATATCTGCCAGTGCAGTAGTTCAGCCCTGAAGATGTCCCATACAAATGGGTACGAAACGTCGGCAGATATACTAGTGACGCGGTTCCAGCCCGGAAACCCAGAAGCAGATAGCATGGACCACGACCGCGGAAGTCTACGTACCAAATTAACGTAAACCATGTTCATTGCAATAAGCGTAAACATGCTAGTTACATGCAAATAAAAGCTGTTGAATTTAAAACTCCAGTAATACGATAATTTTTTGTGATATATGAAATACTATTAAATGATTGTCTATTGTCTTTTTTTACGATGCGATATTTGTTTTAATATGTAAACAATAATGTATTGGTTTTCTTGTAACAAATTTGTATTGTACTTACTCTGTCATACGGTTCATCCAATGGGCTAGAAACACGAACAAAACATCCTTTAAATCCGAAAATACATACTTAAAGTTAAATGCATTTGTAAGTAGATTACTTGCCGAGTATTAATTTTAAATCGACATTTGCATGTTTTTTTTTTCTTTTCAAAACACCTGACAAATGCCGACTAAAATTTTACCGGTTGAATAATAGTTATTGTGACATGACAGTAATTGCTGTTTCAATAATCTGTTGTCACCACATACGTGGATGTTGGTTATCTGATTTTAAAGTCGTCAACGTTAGACACATTCAGAAAGTACCAACTGAATTCACCCTTTCAGGATAGAACAGCTCTACCAATTCAAAGCGATGTGTGGAGCGGAATCACCTGCAGTTGAACAAGTGCATATACTTATAAACGGAAAAAATTATAAGTGTAATATTAATATTGTTGTTTTCTCTTTTACCAGTAACAAGTAAGATCTCCTAAAGTGATTCTGATTCTTGTTGAACGCGAAAATATTTTATTTTTACCCTATATAAATAAAGGGGGGGGTGTATATGCATTCCTTTCGTAATATGAATCGCCCTGAAAATTATTATTATAAAGGACGTAATACAAAGGGTATCAGGCTCAGTTATTCATTAGCAGTGAGAGTGTAAAGTGCTTGCGATGGCATCGTGGTCACGATATGAGATAATGGCAGTTTTGCGTTATAATTTCGTGTGCGATATAAACATAGACCAGTGCTTCGAAGAAATGACTCTTACACTAGGTGATGTTTGTCCACATTGCACAACGATATTCAAGTGGTATAGAGAATTTCAAAGTGTGGAGGGTGCTCAGAGGCCGGGAAGGCCACGAACGTCAGTTACAGAGGAAAACGTTACTACTGTGAGGAAAATGATTGGCGAGGACAGGCGAGTGACCTACCAACAGATAGAGGATACTTCAGGCCTAAATGTACCAGCAATTTGTTCGATTCTGCACGTGAAGAAACTTTAATCTGTCTGGGTGCCGTATCGACTGACTGAAGAGCCGATGACATGACATGTGACTTGGTGCCGGGAGATGCTAAAAAAGTTTAATAACGGACAATCTCGGTATGTGAACAACATCATGACAGGTGACGAGACTTGGCTGTACTATTACGATGTGCCGACCAAAGCTCAAAACAAAGTTTGGGTCTTTGATGATGAGGACACACCTGTAGTTGTTAGAAAATCTCGATCTGTAAAGAAGAAAATGATAGCTGTATTGTTCAAGTCTAGTGGAATTGTGGAACGCGTCGTATTGGACACACAGAAGACAGTCACAGCTAAGTGATATACGGAACAGTGCCTGCCTAAAGTCATTTGATCTATGAACAACCTGCGGACAAAATCAAGAATGGACACCTGATTCCTCCATCACGATAATGCTCCAGCTCACCGCGCCAAGCCTGCACCGTATATTTGACCACGACAGAATTGAAACTTCTGGAGCACCCTCCCTACAGTCCAGATCTTGCTGCCTGCGACTTTGCAGTGTTCCCGCATGTGAAAATGAAGCTAAAAGGGAGGCGGTTTTCCAGTGATGAGGACGAGTGTGCTTTACTCCCTAGTGAAACTTGAAGAACTGGTTTAAAGATTGGCTTCGGACGATGGAGAGGTGTATTTAGTGTAGAAGAAATTACTTTGGAAAAATTAAATAAGCAAAGCTCTATTGCAAAACTTTCCTAGTACCTTTTGTATCTTTATGTAATTATAAAGTCGTATATTTAATCCAGTTTGCGAGCCGGTGCATTGTGTTAAAATATAATAAATTGTTACATCACCCCAGGTCCTTGTATTTTATTATTATAATAAGTCGCTCAACAGAATATAAAGAAAGGATCGGTAACAAAAAATCGCGAAATTTACTTATTAAGATAACATATTATTTCTTGAAATATTTGATAGACTCAGAAGCATATGTAAGTACTTTGAAAATGATAAAAAATTATATAGAATCATTGCATAGTTAAGCTATAAGGTAAATATAAAAATTACAAATGCTATAACATGTATCTATGTTAGCTTCAATGAATATCAGTGTAAAATCAGTAAAATTACTTCCTTCCCTATCGATAGTTCGACGACCCCACAAAACTTTTTGCTGCAAGGTAATCAATTGAATCATGTTTTATGAACACAGAAATTTATAAAGTCTATGTAAATACATTTCGGACATAAATATAAACAAACTACTTCTCATTTTAATAGGCAGTTAAAATATCTATACTAATACAAAAACGACTTAATATTAAAAATATCTAAAATTAAACCCAAAATAAATTTAAATATTTTAAAATTAATTAGTTTGTTTAATTTATTACGATTTTTCACTGCATAATTTGAATCACCAACACATGCATTCTTAAACAATTTTAACATGAATGTATTGACAACAGTCACTTCCTTAAAAGGAGATAGTTCTTATAAATTCATATAATATTATGACACATCTGATGTATTTTTTAGAGCTCATTGTATAAATACGTGTGACCTCGCAATGGCGTTGAAACATCACGCATTACAATTGTTTCAGTTTCGTTCGCGGAATACAAATCTTTACATTTGTGTTTTCAAACTGACATTGACATTGTAAATTGTAACATTTCTGCTTTGAACTACTTTACAAGGACAAGGGTACCAAATATTTACACCACTAATGAATAAAGAAAAATTCGTCCGACTCAATGCGACCTAGTTCCTATTTTATGAGATAATATTACGATGATGTCATTTGCATAGTTTACATTTTTTTATGACATGATTAAAATATCTTTGAACTTTGTTGTTGCAGGTGGTCACATTTCTACTCCCGTTTGTGTTGTCAAACGAATCGTGGAACACTCCTTCTCAGGCACAATACCATATTCAAACAGACGAAGGTCCAGAAAGATACTTTCAATATCAAACGCAAAGCGGTCAATATAGGAAAGAGAAGCGATTAGAAGATGGTACTATTATCGGTTCGTATGCTTGGATCGATGCCAACGGACAGCTTTGGTTAAGAGAATATATAGCCGATAATGATGGTTATAGAATATTGAAATCGAAGAGCATTTACGTTGGAAAAGATACACCGATTGAACGGGCCGTCAAAGCCGCAAAATATGTACCCGCTTCGTCAGGTGTTCTAGTTAAACCGAATACTAGTCCATCACTTAGTTCTCCTTCCCCGTCTTACTCCTATACATCACCAATTAAACCTCTGAACACATATTTACCATCGAGTTATCAACCTCAGGTTCAAATAAATCCAAACTCGGGAATCGGATTCGGCTCAACGCACTTGCCAGCAGATGTATCTACTTTAGTAACTTCTACACAGTCACCTTTAGCAGGCACGACACCTACGGTTCATATACCTTCGACAACACCATCCCCATCGTACCTTCCATCCGCTACAGAATCTAATGTTCCAAGTACAACTCACTTAAATACTTATTTACAACCAGGCAACACTTATGCATCCTCCACTCCATCCAACTTATATGTACCAGCTCCCGCATCTTCTACGGTTACACCACCATTAACTTCAAACGCTGTAGATTATTCCGATTACAGTAGTGCTCCTCAATATGAACACTATAGCAAGCCTTTTGTCAATCCTTATATTTACCAGAATGGTCCTACCTATCCTATTGACAAGAAAGGACATACGTTTAATGGTTATACGAACAAAATTGGAAACGGATATGATCCTCAGTATCCAGAATATGATGGAGTTTCGGTGACAAACGATGGTTTTAGGTACTACATACCTAGAGCTTATCACGAAGAACAAAATTTACCCGAAAATACGAAAAGTGGAAGCTTTGGGTACATAGATCCATTTGGTATACGAAGAGTTATTTACTATAACGCTGCACCTGGCACCGGTTTTCAACATAGGAAAAATAATAGGTACAATTTTAAATTATTAATTTAGTTATCAAAAGCTCAGTGCGCACCAGATGCGTAGTAAGGACAACCAACAGAAAACTCCTTTAGTGTACTAGATCATAAACAAAGCATGTACTAGATACTATCATCTCTACCAATGATTCCGGTTATTCCCTTAAATGTTAAAGTTATTATTCTTCCCTGTAATTATGTCACCACCTTTATTTCTTGCACCTATATTTGTTAATTTAAAGAGTTTCACAAGTAGTTCGTTACATCCCAAACAAACAAGACCAAATGTTCAGCAAACTTTACTTATTACGTTGTCTAACGCTTTTAAATTAAATATAAACTTGTATACCAGGTTGTTCAATAATTTTGTCGTTCGATAAGAAAAACACGATTTTATTGTTTGAAATATATTTTATTATTCAATATAACCTCCTTGACCTTCAATACACTTGTTCCAGTGATATTCTAATGCAGAAATTCCATCCCTGAAGTGAGAATCCGGAAGGCTGTCGAAATACGCTTCCACGGCTGCTATTACTTCTTCGTTCGATGAAAATCGTTTTACGCGCATGAATTATTTGAGAGAAGTCAACGGGAGCTAAATCTGGCTAATAGGGTGGATACTGCAACAATTCGTACTTTAATTCACATTTTTGCGATGGTTTTTTTGAGCAGTGTGAGAGAGTGCGTTTTCTTGATGAAATATGATTTTTTTCTTCTGTAAATCGGGTCTTTTCTCACGCATTTTTACATCCAGCTGATCTAAAAGGTTACAATAATAATCTGAGTTTATTGTTTTATTAGTTTAGAGGTAATCCATAAACATAATTCATTTTGCATCCCAAAAAACTGATGCTAACACCTTCTCGGCCGTTTGTTTGTCCCTTAAATGTTAAAGTTCTTTTCAATCAATAGAATGTCTTTCATTTTATGAGGTGTTTATTTGTGCGAGCCCTCTGACAGACATATCAAGCATTCTTACGATACGATCGGAGTGTGCGCGAACTTCCACAGTTACCAGGCGTACCGGAAAGTCATTATCGGTTTTTCTAACACATGTCGCTAGGTCTTTAGTATGCAATGTTATGATTTGACACATATGTCATTTTATTCTATTGATATCAACCTTCAAAGCTATGCATATTATATTTTGCGAAAGTAACACCGTCATAGACATACCTCTTTGAAAATGTCGAGTTGTCGTGCCTGAAAAAGTCCATTTACTTTTCTTATTTAATCAAAAGAAAAAAGCTGCTGAAAGTCATCGTGTGCTGGTAGAAACTTGATGAGCATGCTTCAGCCATAAAAACATGTGAGGCGTGATTTAGATAATTCAAAAGGATTGATTTCGATGTGCCAGACAAAGAATGTTCTGGAAGACCGAACAAATTTGAAGATGCGAAACTATAGGAGTTATTAGATGAAGACCCTACCCAAACTCAAAAACAATTGGCAGAAGCGTTAAATGTGCCCCAAGAATTGATTAGCGACAGATTACGGGCAATTGGAAAAATCTAAAAGATGGGAAAATGGGTGCCACATCGATTGAATGACAGCCAAATGGAAAATCAAAAAATCGCCTATGAAATGCTGCTTCAATGTAATTTCTGCATCGAATAGTGACGGGTAATGAAAAATGGATTTGTTTCGAAATCCCTAAGCGCAAAAAATTGTCTGGTGAAGTTGGCTCATCGACTCCAAGGCCAAATCGTTTTGGTCACAAGACAATGCTCTGTGTTTGGTGGGACCAGAGTGGCGTAGTGTATTACGAATTGTTGAAACATGGTGAAACAGTTAATACTGATCGCAACCGACAACAAATTATAAATTTGAACCATGCATTGGAAGAAAAACGTCCAGAATAAGTCCGAAGACACGGTAAAGTCATTTTACAACACGGTAGCTCGCAATCTCATACAGCAAAACCGGTCAAGGAAGCGTTAAAACGCTTGGATGGGTCATAATATCGCACGCAATTTCGAAGAAGATAGAAAATGGCTTGATGAATGGTTTTGCTCAAAGGACAAACAGTTTTTCTGGAATAGCATCTATAAATTGCCTGAAAGATGGGCAAGATATGTAGAATCAAATGTCCAATACCTTGGATAAATAAATTTTTTCATTTTCTTGAAAATTATGTATTTTTTTATGAAAAAACCGGTAATGACTTGATCAATAAGGTTGATATATAACCCCTTTCCACATTAACTTTGTAAATTCTGTATACGCATCTCGACAACCAAGTTGTCATCATCAGCAGATAATTTCAAAGTGTCGCACCTGGCAAAACACGGCGAAAAACAACCGCACGAAAATCAAACTCCGTACGCGATCCACACCGTTCAAAACATAAAAAACAGAATTTACAAAGTTAATGTGGAAAGGTGTTATATATCAACCTTATTGATCAAGTCAATCAACTACAGGCTCCATCAAATTCAACGGTAATGACTTTCCAGTACAATAAGTAACGGTGAAAAGTAAATAAGATTTGTTACTATTGTTGTTCTCTTTCGTCAGAGTCACTAATTACCGATCCACCCCCGTTTTTAAAATAATTTCTGAACTGTATTTCTTCATATTTAAAATATACCCATTATTTTATAAAATCTTTATTTAAATGTAAAAATTCGAACCACATTTTCTACTAATTTTAATATTAAAAATTTTGTTTTTTTTCAGATATGTAGGACTTAACGCAACACCTTACGATCCAAGACCTTATTAATGTCGATTGAAATTAAGAAGCAGTAGTTTTTAAGAAATGATCGAATTTGACGAAACGACATTTGTGATTTAAAGTGATTCAATGTACATTATTTAACTTATTAATCTTGCCTAATATAAGTGAATAGATGAATGTGTTCGAAGTGTCGGAAGCGTTGACAACGAACAATTTTGCATTCTAATTATGTTAAGTGTTTGTAAAACTGGCAGTAATTAAAATTCTTTTATTAAAATTTGAAAACGATATAAATATTAAAATCGTACGCGGTACAATTATCTTGAGTCAGGAAAGTGTTTGTTTCATAATTTAATTGCAAACTAGTTTCTATATTGGCTAATAGGAAGGCCATTCAGAGGCGTTAGTTTGGTGAATATGCAAATGCCATTACGAGCAACAAGCTTTTTTTATTTTTTATGTTCCGGATCTATATAATTATCATTTCAAAACCAAAATAACTTAATAAAGATTTGATCTACATATAAATTATAATATTTTCATCCAACGTGTCTATATATGAAAAACTGCCAGTTAAGTGAAAGACAGAGTGCCATTGTTAGTGTAAAGGTCCCTTGAATTATTGCTTATATACATTTTCTGCTTGTTATTTATCTTCATAAATGTGTACACGCTTATTTTATAAGCTCTGGTTCTGGGACCTTCGTCAACTGCAGTAGTTATTTACATTTAACGAAATTAATGTAAAATAAACTTTGTAAATAAATTATTAATACGTCCGTCTTGTTGTTTCATTAATTTAGCGTTTTAACTTGACTTGGAATATTATGGTATTCTTTTGTTTTTTAATATGTTTGTCGTTTTGTTCCAATTATAAACTTTATTCAATTTTATTGGCAATTTCGACCATGACATAATAAAATATTTAATTTATAGTAACGACGTTTCAAGGAAGTGGGTCCCCTTTTTTCAAGTTATTCATTTTATTATTATTTTTTTACCTGCATTGCTTTTTATAGTTACATAATTTTATTTATGAATAATATTTTTTATATAAATAAATGTTTTTATTACATTTCTTTTCTGTTTAATATTATAGAATTTAAAAGCGCACATGCATTTTAACGTGTGCGTTTTTTGTCTGAAGACTTGATATAATAATAAACAGAAAAAAATATATAATAAAATGTAAATAATCACGAATATTTATTTACATAAAATAACTATTATCCACAAAGAAAACTATGTGTCTGTAAAAGTAGTGCAGTTTAAAAAAAATAAATAACTTGAAGAACGTCCTCTCTCTCCCCGAAACGTCGTTATTAAAAACTAAATGTATTTTATTATCCCAATGCTCGAAACCCCCAATAACAAAGAAGAAAGTTTATAATTAGAATATTAAATTTTATAATTTTGAATTTGAAGTATTTCGCAATTTTTTTAAACAAATTTATATATGCCAAATAAGACATTAATAATAGATAATTGGCTGTATCTACTACAGTCTGTATAACAAGAAAAAAGTAAATTGAAAAACACAAAAGAATATTTTTTCAACAACCGTTTAGATTCGCGTAAAGTAAAAGTAGTCTTCGTCGAACTGTTCTTAATACCGATCATTTTACACTGTCTACAACTATGAACCGTTTGGATGTTAGTACCAGAGTTCCCGCGGGTCAGGTTCTTACTGAATACGCAGCGCCCCCAGCAGTGTAATGTAATAAAACAGACGAAGTGTAGAATTATAAGTTAGTACCGAGCAGATCTTTATCTAAGACGAACATATAATTATTAACTGCTTCTGGCCTTCCGGGCTGGAACCGCATCACTGGTATAACTGCCGACGTTTCGTACCTACTCGTATGAGACATCTTAAGGACTCAACTACTGCTACTGTCTGTCGCACTAAACCTGATTTTGGCGCACTGAAACTGGAACTCTTCTCCAGCAGATAGTATGGACCACGACCGCGGAAGTCTACGTACCACATATAATTTTTAAGTATGACGGCTGCGCGAAATGGATAAACAAAACCATTGGTTGACGGAGTACGCAAGTTTATTCATGTGCTGGGACAAACACAAAAAAATCAACACCAAAATAAAGAAAATAACGTGCCATTAAAAATGCAATTTATGTTCAATTTACTGTTCCATGATTAGTCACCTTCGATTTGACACTTTATCTACTTGATAAGTAACCGTTTCATGACATCTGGGATAAATACAATCCCAACTGAAAGATACCATCCCGGAGAGCGTTTCAAAGCCATATGCCAACTGTGCGTAACGACATCGAAAACATGATCAAAACTTTAATAAAAGACGAACAGTTGTGATTATGTGTCGACGATACGACAGATTGAAAAAACATTCTATTTTGAATATTATAGTGCGTCTTCTAGACCCTTTTAAAGCCACATTTTCTATTGCATTAGCTAGAAAAAGAATATAAAAGTGCACCGGCGGAGCAATTATAAAGGTAGTGCTGGATACGCTAAAAAAGTTTCAACTTGCAACTATGTTTTAATGTTTGCGAGCGATGGTGCAGCGACAATATACAGCATAGACCATTTTCTTAAAGACAAGTGTGAGAGACATAACGTGTGACGTGTAAAGTTCATGCTTTACACCTTGTAGCGCAAAATATTCGATATGTTATCCAGAGGTGGATGCATTAATTTCAAGTATCATAAGAGTACTTAAGAAATCTCCCAAACGAATTCAGGAATTACACGGACGGTGCCCCGGTATTCCTGAGTCACCAGAGCCAATTCTCACTCATTGGGGAACATGGTTGAAAGCGGCTTTCTATTATTGAGGCAATTTCCGACAAATAAAATCTGCTGCTCTACGATTCAAACCCAACGAAGCTACAGCAATTATGGAAAGCCAGAAAAGTTTTGAAAGTACTTCCGTTGATACCGATTTAAAGCAAATTTACGACAATTATAAAGATTTATTTAACTCAATAGAAAAATCTCAAAACACCGGGCTGTCGTTAGTAGGGTCAATACAAATTCTAATCTATGAACACTCACTGCTATGCGCTACAAGTGACATAAAGAATACATGTAGATGCTCGAGAGCGTTATAAAGAAAGATTTCGATTTTACCAGATTATGACAAATTTGTGATGGTGGGTGTATAGATCCGCTATCTATTTCTAAAGAATATTTTAATTATGCATGTATTGCATCCGTAGATGTCGAGCGGTCTTTTTCTAAATATAATAACATCTCTTCAGTACGACGTATGTTGCTCTCCGAGACAAATGTGAAAACTTACGTCATGCTGCAGACATTTTGTCAGTCTTATCCATTTCGCGCTACGAAACAACAACTGTGAATAATGCAAGTGTGTTATTTCCAAAATAATACATAAATGGGAAAAATATTCCAACGGTAGTTTTTACAAAAGTCGCACAACACAACATACAATATTAACAGAGAAGCACGCAGCTAAATACTAAATAAATTAAAATTAATCCATTAATGTCATAATGAATAATTTAATTATTTGAAATACAATTATATCCATTTTAAATTCAGAAAAAGTGCTCATTAACATAAAAAAGAAATGCGTTCTAATAATAATAATAAGATTGCTTCATTGGGTTTATTTAGTTTCAAATTACATTTACAAATCACCAGATAATGCAAATATGAAAATAAAGTGTATTCCTTAAGATGACGCTAGATATTGCTCTTTTACACCTGTTTCCCCTTGACACATTCTTCTTTAGTGATCAGTAATAATATAAAGGAACATAAAAATGAATTTGTTCAAAAATGTTACTTTAGTGTTTTATTTACAATAAATAGTAATACTGTTTATTTGTCCAACAAGACATTCACAGATATTGCGAAAAAACAACATTAGTCTAACATCAGAAGAAGAAATGAAAATAAATTATAATATTATTACTAATGGTCAAATAATTTAGTGACTGAGAGCACGGCAAGACAAGAAATATTGGTACTAGACAAAATTTCTTTCAAGAATTAGTTTCCATAAGAAACATGAGCTATGTATCTCTTTCCGAATGTTTGCTGCCTCTATAATAGTAAATCATAGTCGTATTCTCTGTGTGCATAGATATCATTAATTGTGTAATTTAACTATTTGAAGAAGCGGCATTGGTTTCACTTGATAGAGAATTACTGAGTTAAGTAATGGATAGACCAAACAACTGATGCGTATTCCAACATACTTCGAACAAAAGCAAAATAGTCTTCACAAGGACTATATTCTTAAAAAATTTTGGAAGTTCGCAAAACAACTCCCAATAATTGGATGCCGATGAATACAATTCTTGAATATGTTGCCCAAAATCAAGACAAGAGCTAAATACTACACCAAAATCTTTAATAACAGTGTTAGTAACAAGACATTTGACGTACATCAAATAATTTGTTGGAGCATAATTAACCTTACGTGTATAAGTGAAAGAACAACATTTCAAGAAATTTAATAATTTGCATTACACCACCTTAAGAAAACATTAATATAATATTGCAAATTCTCACTATTTATAGTGCTGTAAATAGCAAAAACAATTTCACATCATCAGTATAACAGCATGACACAGCAAAGATATCAACAGGATATTACTAAAAAGGACGAAAAGCAAGGTTCGAGCTTAGATCTCTGTGGGACACCCAATGCAGGTACATATTCATAGGATGAGAATCCACTATGGAAGACGTAAGATATAATACCTGACCAATAGAGTAAAGGTTAGATGTGATATTATAAAGCTTATTAGAGAAAGACAGCCAAACAAATTTACTTTATTTAGAAGAATTTCATCATTGACAGTGTGAAATGCTTACTTACATTTTTTAATACATCAAATATTATCTAATAGTTTATATTAACAAAATCAGTCCATGCAAATGCATTCATTCAACTAGCGTTTTAATTACCTATTTGCAATGCACTGATTTGATTTTTTGAGTTTATCAAACATCTAAAAAACGTTACAGAAAAAGTTTACTGAAACACACTACTACGCACACTACTGATCGGTTTTTTTTCAATGAAATATACAAGAGCTCTCTTTCTAATTTGATATCGTTACAGCTCGATCTAAAAATATAGACCAAAGCTTATGATTTAGATCGTAATCTTCTTGTGAAAACAACTACATTGTACATAACGATAAGCCGATTTTACTGCGTTACACTGTGTTAACATAATTTGAATCGTTCTATAAAGTTATTGGTAATTTTAGATTTGATCTAAATTAACGATTTTGCATTCCTATTTGGTTACCAACATTTTATCAATGAGTAATTGTATTTCTATCTGTTGACTTAAATAAAATGCTTAAGCTTTGAAGAATAGATTTAAAAAAGAATAGTGCATTTTTCGAAGAAATGCAAAAGGTTTAGCAGGCAATAAGTATAAATAAACACTTCTTTTCTAAGTAGCATTTTCAATATGCATATATGTACATAAAATGGATAAGATCCGTTAAATATATGCAGTATCAGGTACATCGCTGCCTACTAAAAACGTTGCTTAAAAGTGTAACTATTTATTTACATTTACCACCTGCTAAGCCCTTACACATCTTCGAAGTATGCGTTACTAACATGTACTTACTTTTTATGAAATTTAATGCATTTATTAACCAAAATCGTTAGTCGAGAGAAAGAACATTAAAGTTAACAATGTTTCTATTATATAACAAATTTTTACATTGAAGTTGAGGACAATTTATAATTTTTCAAGAGCAGTTCTTAATGACTCCTAAATAATAAAGACGGTTACACTTTTAAATTTATTTTATAACTAATAATGCTGAGAGCTTTTAGCGATCGACAAATTAATAAATATTTAATATCAAATGTTCTACATTCTATATAAATACACAAATAAAACATTCTTTTGACACAGAATTAACAGATATATCCCTTTTCTTACTTTAATGAATATAAAAGTCATTTGAGGTCTTATTGTAAACTAGACCAATCAATAATAAGTAAGGGAAAGCAAAATTAACGGCGCACCTAAAACATTCGCGTGGTGGTAAATAAAATAAAGTGAAATATATAGTAAACTACAATTTATAAAACCTTATGAAATACTTACCCATTTAAGCAGCGTATTCACTGTTATCATAAAATGGATAAGACCGGTTAAATATTTGTAATATTTTCATTGTCAAGTTTAAAATGAAACGAAAAATGTACGCCCTAAATAAAATGTCACCCACCCAATTGGTCTAATTCGAGTTTGAAAAATCCATATTTCCAGTTGCTGTAACTCATTTACGCATTTCGCATATCGGCATTTCGGCCATACTTTATAATTGAATGTAATGTGGCCACTCGTTTTTTGTTAGGATATCTTAATACGACAACTTTATTCTCACTATCTAAAAGTCAAATAAAACTCATTTGAATTGAAAAGTTAAAAATAGTAAGCATCCTCGTCGTGTAGGTCAACTACTAGACATGGCGAAACCAATCAATAAACGTGGAGCTTAACCATTAAATATATCTGCCTGTTACCAGTTGTTCCTTAGCTTACCGACTAAATATCTATGGAACATCTGTGGAATAAATGCGACTGGCAACATATCGTACGAAACGGGCATTAGAAAAAGAAAAATTGAAAAACCAAAATACACGAATGTCTATGTGAGATACTATTTGTATACTACCTGTACATAATTACGTCCTTATTTGTTTTAATTACAAATTTAAAGTCAAAAGTACAGAAGACATAGTTTTAGAATACAATCTTTTAGTTGGGGTATGAGTTTAGTTAATTTATGCTTCAACTGCTCGCCTACATACAGGCAACACAATCTGCATCAGGGATGCTAAAATATGTTTAGAATTTGCCTATCTTGAACGTTCATTCTCAGTAATTACGTTTTCATATTAAAAGTGCTTAGTTTTTATAATAGGTAACTTTTTTTAATTTGAGTTAATGCTTCAATTACATCACAATTTCAGTAGAACTGTTAAAACGATAAATTTTAAAATCGTCAGTAACTCATCAAATATAGTACTTACATGAATAGTCCTTTTTGTATAATTTAGTATTACTGCATGTATGTTTATGACGATTGAGATAATATATAAAAATTATAATTTCCAACCATATACACACCAATAACAAACACAAACGAAAATTAATACTAGCGAAATACAATTAAAAACAATAATTTTCAAGACAAGTAACCACCGGCCTAAGTAAACACATACTTCGCAAAAGTATATATAAACTATACTATAAATATTTACTTGATGCTAATGACTATTTATCCTTGGGGATGTAATTTAAAAAGCTGAATTAGAAAAAAAAACTGTAATATAGGTTATGACATATTTACAAACAAAATTCGTTATGAAAAGACAGGTTAATAACAAATTTATTTGTTAAATTTTGTTTAAACTTAGAAATGTATCTAAACATTTTACCAATGAGGTAGAAATTTGTCATAACACAGTGTGAAAATAAATTCCCAAAGTATATTTATAAATTGTGATTTGTGGCAGTATCTAATAAACTATTTTGAAAATTTAAACTTACGAAATTAAAAAAATTAAATAATTAGCTATTCAAGCACCTATGCACATACGAGGATAGTTTAACAAGTAGTGAGAATGACACGTAGGTGGCGCTCTAATTGGTAAAACAAATGCACTGTAATTTCGGTTGCCTATTTATATGTTTACATTCCGATATTTAGATAAATCGGTTGATTAGTTTATTTTTGACAGCTGATTGAAAAAGAAGCAACACGTCTTTTGTTAAAATGGAAAAAGCAGAGTATCGTGCGGTGATTAAATACTTCGTAATTAAGGGTACGAAAGCTACCGAAATAAAAGATGAGTTACGGGAAACATTAGGTGAATCTGCTCCATCATCCGCCATAATAAGTAGATGGGTAAATGAATTTAAACGTGGTAGAATAAGCTGTGTTGATGAAGCGCGCTCTGGAGCACCCAAAATCGTGACTTCTAAAGAAATGATTATAAAAATCCATAATATTATGACGCAAGATCGACGACTGAAAGTGAGAGAGATAGCAGACATGGTGAACATTTCAACAGAACGCGTACACCACATTTTAACGAAAGAATTGGGCCTTTCCAAGCTTTCGGCAAGATGGGTGCCACGATTGCTTACGACTGATCAAAAGTTCAGTCGTTTGTGCATTTCCAATGAGTGTTTGGACCTTTATAAGCGGAATCCGGTTGGTTTTTGTAAGCGATTTGTTACTTGCGATGAAACTTGGATACACTACAGTACACCCGAAACTAAACAACAGTCGAAACAATGGTTAGAACGTGGTTCTGTACCTCCAAAGAAAGCGAAAACCACTTTATCGGCAAACAAGGTGATGGCATCAATTTTTTGGGATTCAAAGGTCATTTTGCTCATTGATTACCTTTAGAAAGGTGCTACAATAAACGGACAATATTATGCAGAACTTCTACAAAAATTAAATGTTGAAATTCGTGCTAAACGGCCAGGAATGGCAAAGAAAAAGATTCTGTTTCACCAAGATAACGCTCTCTCGCATACCAGCACACTTGCCATGTCCAAAATCCACGAGTTGCATTTCCAATTAGCACCGCATGCGCCTTGTTCGCCGGATCTAGCCCCTTCCGACTTCCACCTTTTTCCAAAATTGAAAACGGCAGTAGGTGGAAAGAAATTTTCGTCTAACGACGAGCTTATCATCTTCGTAAATGAGTATTTTGCAAGCCTTCCGGAATCGCATTTTAGAGATGGCATAAAGGCATTGAAATAAATGTATTGCTCTTTTAGGAGAATTGAAAAATAACACTACTTGTCAAACTACCCTCGTATAAGCAACATAATGAACACATAAGCTAGAGAGAAGGTAAAAGTTAAATTTAACATTGTAAAAAAATATAAACAGTGATAACAGTTATAAAATTGTTTTATAATAAAGTAAAGGAATATGTGCCTTTACTTTTTCTGGTTCGATCTTATTTTTATAACAGACTTAGTCGTGAGTAATTTTGAAGTTGAACTTAAACATAAGGCTACATATTTTTCAAGAATTTGAATTGGGTATGTAGATAACATTTTCGCGATGTAAATTGAAAGTAATATTGCTTTCAATTTTATCGCGTACAGAGCCTACATGACTTTATAATGTTGCCCGAGATGGTAATTGCCAAATGGGATTGTATGTAACCCAGAACGTACAAAATCATTTTTTACAGGAAAAGAAAACGGTAAATTACAAACATTAAAAATAAAAATTAAATAAAAAATAAAGTCGTTATGGGCATTTACGTCACTTTTTGCATATTTATATTGTACAATTTATGGTCTTTTTACACGCAAATTTAGACTGGAAAAATAAAGATTTATATTAGACTGTACATATTACTTCTACACTATCGTACTTTAAGACTTTCGACATTATTACGTCATACATGAAAACAGCAATATAACAAATTCCACAACTGTTCTTATCGAGTTGACGCGATGTACTAAATTCATTCTGTGATTTAACTAGACGCACACGTCTCGACTTTTTGCAACTTCGATGCCCCGATAGGTTTAGTAGTTATAAATAATAACAATCACAAGTGAATAAGCTAGTGGCTAGCGCAGTAAAAAGAATAAGTTTCTCGAAAATTACGTAAATCATGCTAATTAAATATTAACAAATGAGAATCAAATGGCTTCTCAAATTAAACATAGTAGATAACGTGTATGAAATTTTTTCTCGCTCCTTTGCTACTACAAAAGAATTTGCAATAAGATTTCCTGGGACAAGCATCTCTTAAAAATGATATAAGAACTTGTTTATCTGTAGAACTAATGCCGAAAGCATCGCCATCAAAAGTTGGTACTATCTAACTGTCGAATAAATTAAAGAATTATTGGCAATGCCAACTTTCAATTATGAGTAATTGCACGAATTTACCATTATGAACAAAATTAGCACAAGGTGACCCTATCAAGTGTACGCCTTAGCTCTTGGAACTAAAAGTGTTCCATACATAGTATCTTACTACAATTGTATATCAAAAATGGATGATCTACAACATTTCATAGTTGAAGATCGAGTAAAGGCGTGGAACAAATAAAACGAAGATTAAAATCATGGCAAGGGTTTAAACAAAGGGACACTACGAAAACGTCCATCATTATACTACAATTCTCCATAAATTAAAAGATAATATTAATGAAAAACATTAAGGAAAAGTATGATATTTCTGTTTGATAATGTACCTGTTCACAGTCACATACAAAATGTGTATAATTTCCAAGTTGACAAAAATTTGTTTGTATAATCAGATTGTCCGGACAATCCTTTTCCGTTTATATTGTATATCGTTTTACTTATTTTTTGCGGTTTTGTTAAAACCGCCCATTATAGGTTATAATGGTATAAATGTTTATTAAAATAATATTTTCATGTTCGAATCTGTATAACATTTTATGTAATTATTGCTTTTATATGTACATACATATTCTTACATATTGCTGTGAAAATAAGATGGTCTGAAATTGTGGAGATGTATGATACAAAAACCTACGCTTGAACTAACATTATATATCAAATATCATGATTCTTATACTAATATCTCAACAGAAATCCCTAGCAGTTCTAGATATACCCTATCGTCCATAAGTTTAATCGCACTACAGATACTTTTAATTGCAGAAAGACATAAAATATTTATGTTAATACAATATATTGAAATTTTGCCCAAACTAAAATCATTTTACATATTTGCACGTTATTTAACCAAAGTATTTTGTATAAACGAATGAACGCCATATTTTCTATTTCAAGAAATAATATTCAGGTAAAAAATATAATGAGGATGTCATGGAGATTATCCCTTACTCGGAATTGTTTATTGTATGGTTTATTACGTGGACGTAATAGCCAGTCCTGATATTTTTGCGCTTGTAAGGGTATATTTTATGTCTATTATACATTGAATACTCAGTATTTACGTTGTTAATGAAGTGTCAGCAAGTGCTACCGAGTGAGCGTTTTTTTTTAATTGTGTATAAAACATGGCAAGGAGAAAGCAACTAATTCTTGAACAAAGGGCAAGAATTATTGCTTTGCACGAAACAAAGCTTTCTAATAGAGTAATCGCCCGAAAACTAAAAGTTTCCGAGTATTGTGTTCGTCAAACTATAAAGAGAATGGCTGAAACTGACCAACTCGGGGACCGAAAACGCAGTAGACGACCCAGGATAACTACTAAAAGAGAAGATGAATATACGCAATCGTCGCCTTACAGCCCCGGAAGTAGCAGCACAATATAATGTACACTACGAGGCCACGGTTAGCGTAACAACAACCAAGCGCCGTTTAGCTGAAGCTGGACTTAGAGGTCGAATAGCAGTAAAAAAAAACACGTCTGTCTGCACAACATAAACAAGATTGGCCTGGACGAAAACACACAGGTACTGGACTGTCGAAGAATGGAAACAAGTCTTATGGACAGATGAATCCAAATTTGAAAGTGTTGGAAATAAACGCCGTACTTTTGTTCGTAGTCGTGTCAGGGAGAGAATGTTGTATGAATGTGTGGTTATGACAGTGAATCATGGTGGTGGAAATGTGATGGTTTGGGGTTGCTTTGCTATTTATCAGCAGGATAACGACCCCAAACACACAGCAAAGATTGTAAAAAGGTTTTTCGGCGACCAAAATGGAAGAGGAATCCTTACATTAATGAAATGGCCACCTCAAAGTTCGGACTGCAATCCGATAGAGCTGTTATGGGACTGTTTGAATCGTGAAGTGTGTAAAATACCTCCTACTAGCAAGACAGATCTTTGGGGTAAGTTGAGGAATGCAAGGAACTCTATCGATGAGGAATATCTCGACCGACTAGTTGAATGAATACCACGTGTTTGTGAAGCTGTGATCGCAGCTAGGAGTGGTTACTTTGACGAATGTAAAATTTAAGCTTAACTTATTATAATATTACTTAGATAAAAAATGTCAATTGCTTGAATTGCATGTTAATTTAGTATTTTATAAACAAATTTGCCATGAAAATAAACAGTCTCTTTAATATCATTGCGTAATTAAAATTATCTGTAGTGCGATTAAACTTATGGACGGTAGTGTACATTCAAGGAATAAGAAGAAATAGCAGATCATTGCAGGTCGAATGAATTTAGATGACAAAATCTTTGAAACACCGCAATCTATTGTTAACTTCTTTTCGAAATTCTTTGGAAATATTTTTACTTTTTCATCAGATAACACGCAGGTCTAATTATGTTAATAGTATTTTGTTATACATTTTACAGAAAGTCATTCAAAACAATAGGGAAGACTGGAGATGGTACGAACTAGCAAGCTTTAAAATTTATTGGTAGCGATCTAAACTACATTAGAATATAATATTGGTTAACCCTCCGTTTGGCACGTAGGCCCAACCAAATCTTTTTCCATTTCAATTGTATTTTAAATGTACATATTTCTAGTTGAGCTAGCGACTTGAAATTTCGTAACTTTTCCTAAAATATTACTAGCTACCATCATTGGGAGGATATTTCTCATATGAATGTATTGGAGCCGAAGGCTTAGCAGGGAAGCTAAATAAAATAAATAAATTTAATCATAATAGCAAGCGTTTGTTTTTATTTTAAAAAAGTTTTTATTTTAAAAAAGTTCTTTTTTCTCTGCGACAGACTGTCTATATTATATTTATAATAATTGCTATGAATCTAAAATATTTTCTATTGTGTTCGAATTTATTAATGGCAAAAAATGTTAATATTGATAAAAAATATTAGTCATAGGAAATTCTGTACTAATATAGTTACCTATAAACGATAAAGTAGTGGGCATTTAAAATGACTCACACGAAATATTTGATTTCAACTAGCATTTTTCCTATGTTAATTATTTTGTTCTCACTTTTAAAAAAACCTAATTGTTTCAATACGTACACGACAGAAACACGATTCAAATTTAAAATAATTTATATATCTTGTGCTCTATAAGATTGCATATGGCATATTTTATTATATACGACTACAATTGTTAGTGATACATGTATGTACGTACATACATACATACATGCATACCTACTATTAGGTTGTCAAAATAATCATGTCGCATTGTTTCTGTTTTCCATAGATCATTTATTAATATAAAAAAGTGTTAGTTACTCATTTTACATTTTAGGTTCATTTTTACTTTTATAGTATATTTTTCTCGTAAGGTAATTGGTTGTTCGTATTTCAAGTACATCGCTGTTTGTCGTAATGTCATAACCTGTTATGAATACAAGAGTCAATTAAATGTTCATATCATTAATAGATTCTTTCAAATTTCATACACTCGCAATTTGTATCTTATTTAATTTGTTTCATGACGGCTCTGCGTTGTCAAATATTTGAACTGACCCATTTATAAACCAAAACATTTATTTATCTTCGCGTCGTATTGAAACCCACTATGCATAAAATAACGCTACAAACTTACAAGTCTGAACCTGTTAAAGTGTGCCTACAATAGAGGCCCCAGTTTGATAGAGTCACATATTAATATCAAAATGAACCGTGACGAGCAACGAGCGGTGATTAAATACTTGCGTTTAAAAAAGATAACCCCAAGTCAAATTCATCAAGATTTGATCGATACAATAGGGGAATCTCCAGTATCATATGACATAGTTAAAAGGTGGTGTCGTGAGTTTAAATGTGGTAGACAGTCGTATACAGACGAACATGCAGGTGGAGTGCCAATAACCGTCATTACCCAAGAAAATGTTTAAAATATTCATGATCTCGTGCTGTAGAATCGACGTGTGACTACTAGACAACTAGTGGAAGATACTGTCTTTCATGCCATGTGGTATAAAATATAATTACGGCCGAATTAAACATGAAGAAATTGCCTGAAAGATGGGTACCATGAACGTTAACAGATGTACACAAGGAAACTCAAAAGGACATTTGCTGTCGTCTTTTAACGCGGTATATACACAACAGACAAAATTTTTGCAAGATTTGTGACAATGGATGAGTCTTGCATTCATCATTTTGATGCAGAGAACAAAACACCGAGTAAGGAGTGGGCATATCGAGGTTCACCACCGTTAAGAAAATTCAAGATGCAACCTTCAGCAGGGAAGGTCATGCTATCCATGTTTTGGAATGCCGAAGGCGTACTTTTAGTAGATTTCCTGCAAAAGGGGGACACAATTACATGCTATTATGCCAACTTAATTCCCAAATTAAGTGACGCGATAAAAGAAAAACGTCAGGGGAAGTTGCCCAAAGGTGTTCTCTTGCATCAGGATAACGCATCCAGTCACAAGTCCATAATTTCAACAGCTGCAATAACTTAGGCAGGCTTCGATTTAGTTGGACATCCGCCATATTCGACAGATTTGGCCCCCAGCGATTACCAGCTATTTCCAAAAGTTAAAGAACAGTTGCGTGATAAACGATTTCCATCAAATAATGATGTGATATGTGCGGTAAATCAGTGGTTTGCAGAGATTGAACAATTTTTTTTTCGAAGTGCATTAGAAATGCTAGAACATCGATGGGAAAAATTTGTTAAGCTTAATGGAGACTATGTAAAAAAATAAAAGCAAATTATTTGCAAATTTTTTATTGCGAGTGGGTTAGGGAAGGCGCAAAGGGATCCACCCTGTTATAATTCATTAGAATTGAATTAACAATGTGGTAACTACGTTGGAGGGTTATCAGTTCTTTCATTTGTGGCTGTTTGTCTAATTCTGCTATTATTTATGACCGCTTCCGATTACCCGCTGTTCATGGTACGTGCTGTTAAACATTCTGTTAATTAATCTACTCTTACAAATGAGCGGCATCGGAAGTACGTGATTCCTAGTTTGACACTTTGAGAAATTTCCAGAATATTCTACTACTGCTGTACGAAGCATATCACATGTAACATCGCTCTGATATTTTAAAACATTTATTGGCGGACCGAATCAGTCGCAGTCAAAAGAAAGATATGTTCTTCAGCGATGATTGGATTAGGGCTTGGCTACTTCAATAATACGTTGAAATGTAGTGTAGATTTTTGAAGAATTCATTCAACTTGAGATCACATACGTGCGAACGTGGCCACCATCTTGTTTTATGGACTCTTTTCTGCACCAGTTTAATCGTTTAGGAAGCTCTCAATAAGTATCGGGAGGTTTAGTTCTAGGTTGTAACTGACTCACTAATTATCACGCTAGTTAGCGGGTCTATCCTGTCGCTGTCCCTGCATTTCTGGACTACGAATCCGTTGAAGGATACATAGTAACCTCTAAACCACTTCATCGGAACATCTGGTTAAGCAGCGACTCGCCTACCTCCGAATACATTGCTGGGTAACACTGATGTGAAATCAACTGAGTGTCCATGTAAGATGGTTAAACATATGGAGTAGTCAGGAAATAGCTTTAATGGCTAGTTAAAGAAATATTAAGAGTAGCTAAGGTAATCGAACCTTAATTAGTTTCATCGTAAAAAGATCAAATAATCAAGGTATGTTTATATTTAGTCATCATTCTTTGTAAAGGAATAATCGAGGTATTTGTACTTTAGTTCACTCATTTTTTTAAGGACGAGTAGTTAATGTAATAAGGAAATTGAACCAGTAATTAATCGAGGAAATTTTCGTAATTATTAAGTAACCAGCTAGTACGTTTAAATTGTTGTACTACTCAAGGTTTTAAGGCCTTTTTTGCATATCATTTCGGATTAAATAAAAAAGAGAGTCGTCACTTTTGAATCGGTTAATTTTAGAACACAGAGATCATTGATACATCTCGTTCATAGTAAATTTGACCTCGTGATTACTTAGTACTTGCACAAAGTTAATGTTATTAATATATATTGTCAGTATGTTTAATTGCTTTATTTGTTTATAATTGGTATTGTAAGAGATATAGTTTTCTTTAAATCTTGAATTGAACTATCGGCCTTCAGCTGATAGGGGTATTTTATTAGATTAGTATTGGTAGCTAAAGTTATTTATTTGCCATTACAAGTCTGTGAAGTGATTATGTAGTCAGGGTAACTGCCTATTGAAATACATTATTATCACATATTTATGATATATGCGATTGTACTACAGCACCGTATTTAGGTGAACATGTATGAAAGTTAACATATTTATTTATCTGCTAATTAGTGATCAATAAATCTATAGATTGCGATAATAATCATCTGGGCTTTCTTTCATTACTGCCTTGTATAATTTGCTTCTTTTTTGTAACATTTCGTAGTCCCGAATTTTTTTTTTATTGCAAAAGCACAAAGAATGTATTAAGTATCCAACACGTACTTCAGTATTGTCAATTTAAGCTTCCTAGAGGAGGAGTCAATGTTGTGGTGCCCCCGTAAATCCTTCTGTAGAAACCCCCTTACTCTCCATGTTACGCTGACTTATTTCGTTCCTAGGAGTATCAGAGGTTATGTATGGTAAGCAATACGAACTTTTGTGTTACTATCTACATTTAAAAAAGGATTAATCAGTTATATATTTTTTACAGCTTGTTCCGTATTATTCCGCCCAATTTGGAATTACATTATTTATTTAAGTACAATCCTGGAATGTACCTCTGACTGCCAATTCCTGTTATTAGTTTTAGACGCACAAAAAGAACGAGAATAGAAAGCGTCATTGATTAAACAATTAAAACAAACATAAATTCCAATTAATAAAATAGTAATTAAAACAATATCACTGTTTAAGTAAAGCGTAAAGAGCCTCGAAACCTTGTTTATTAATAATTATTAAGTGAAAATTTCTTTTAATGACTTTACTATGATGTCTCTTCTTCAATCATTCGTGTTTCCTCTTTTATAGTAGCCGCATGAGCGCTGGGCAAGGCTGGACAAAAAATATATAAAAATGCAGCTGTCGAACTTGATGGTAGCAGCATGAGTGAATTCTCTGCATTCTAACATCATCTCATATATTTCTTCTATTTCATTTTTAAAACTTTTAAACAAATTTATTTTTGTAATTATTTTCAATTACTTTCAATGTAAATTAATTCATTTATTATTACATTAAATCTCAGTATTTAATGTATAGGTACAAATAAACTTCCTATCTATTAAATAGATATACATACATATGTCCTCTGAAATATAAATTACATTTTTTTAAATGAACTACATGTCCTTATAAGAACTCTTAATGAAAATTTTAACACTATACAGAGTAATTTCGATCTCATACCACGCCTTATTTTCTAACGTAATATTAAATTCTAAAGTTACGGCAATACGTAGTAATGCATCAAAACACTGCGCAATTCGTCAAATTTTTATTTCTGCTTAAATACGATCGACGTTCAATCACTGAATTATTTGCAAAAGTCCGTCCACATAAACCACAGCGATAAAAGATTTTTCTGCGGTTATTTAACTATGTTTATGTATTGTAACGTAGATATGTTTAAAGAGTTCGTCTGAATTTCTGTTATTGCATGTATAAATATGTATTTATGTGCCACAACGTTTTTTACAAACAATAATTATTTTATTATAATAGCTACCTGCAATTAAAAAATTACAAAAGTATATATATATACATATATATTAAGTACGCAACTAAGTTATCGCTGTTTTTTTGATGAAAATGTAACTTTATTGTAAAAAAATGTTTACAAATGAATCATTCAAAATATTGCCCATCGCTAGCGTCAACTTTTTCCCGTCTTTCTGGCAGAGCTCAAATACTGTCACGGTAGAAGTGTTCGTCTTTTGGGGCTATCCACGAAACAAGCCATTTTGAGATGTCTTCATATAAGCGGAACTGCTGATTAGCCAGACCATGTGCCATCGAACGGAACAAGTAATAATCGGACGGCGCAATATCTGGGGAATATGGCGGGTGGGATAGGACCTCCCATTTGAGCGTTTCTAAGTAGGTTTTAACGGGTTTGGCAACGTGAGGCCGAACGTTGTCATGCTGTAGAATCACTTTTTCGTTCCTCTGCTCGTATTGTGGCCGCTTTTCGCGCAGTGCTCGGCTCAATCGCATCAATTGAGTTCGATACCGTTCCCCAGTAATGGTTTCGTTCGGTTTCAACGGCTCATAATAAATAACACCGCCCTGGTCCCACCAAATACACAACAAAACCTTCGCAGCGTGAATATTCGGCCGAACCGACGACGTAGAAGCATGACCGGGTAGTCCCCATGATAATAAATCCATTTTTCATCACCCGAAACGATGCGATGAATAAAACCTTTCCTTTTTTGCCGCTGGAACAGTTGTTCACAACCGAAAAAACGACGCTCAAGTCTCTTGGCTTCAAATCATAAGGAACTCAAGTTCCTTGTTTTTGAATCATTCCCAACGCATGTAATCGCTGGAAAATGGCTTGGCGGGTAACTCCTAATGCTGAAGCAAGCTCTTTTTGCGTTTGACACGGATCCTCATCGAGCAATGCCTCCAATTCAGCGTCTTTGAAGGTTTTTGGTCTTCCTTCACGCGAATGGTCGTCAACATCGAAATCACCGTCTTTAAGGCGACGGAACCAATCACGGCACGTTGTTTCACTTAGAGCAGCATCTCCGTAAACTTTTTGGAGTTCTCTATGCGCTTCAGCCGCCATTTTCTTCGAATGAAAGAAGAAAAGCACTTCCCGCAAATGACGATTATTTGGCACAAAATCAGACATTTCACACAACCAAAAGTATATGACGCAAAAACAAAATCACTAGTGTGTCAAAACGGTTTGTTTAACATATGTCTAAGCTTGGTTCATGACGTTTTAGTTATGTCACAGTCGACCAGCACTTACTACTGGAGCCATCTCTTGAAAAACAGCGAGAACTTAGTTGCGCACCTAATATTTTTTCTGTCTTCCTATTGTTACGCTCCACATATATACAAATAATAATTCTTTATATCATGTTTTTTTAAATTAGTTTATTTTAATTTAAAAATATTTCGATTTTCAAGTCATAAATTATTATTTATTTTGACCTTTTTGTGATATATACAAATGCAGGAAACTTTTGTATTCGTCACGTACGGTTAGGCTGTAATAAAACAAACTGTCGTTGTTTTCTAGGAACAACTCTTCGAATCTCTTCTTGGAATAGTTTTGGTAATTTTTCATTGACTAACACATTTAATTTTAATTCCGCATATTGATATCTAAATGCAAGACAGATTCAAATATTAATCCTTCTATTTGTCACAGAGAATAAACGTCTATTATTCTGTCTAGATATCTATCTGCTAGGTGCTTATATTGAAATTAATATCACAATTTTAATTTACGCCTATATCTTCAGCGCGCCAATTTCTAGCGTGCCTATTCTCACTTCGGCGAAGTTGGTACCGTTAGGTTTCTAACGCAGTGTCCACGTGTTTATTTTGCGACCGCAAAATATACCCAACATCCTGGCCCAGGGTATACACACACAAACCGCAAGTATTTTACGTATCGTCCGATATATATTTTAATCTACCCCTTTTTCATATTTTCTTAAACAGCTCTATATCTTCAGATTTACCTTTTATTACAGCTTTGCAATTACGCTTCTCTTATTTTATATGCTACTCTCGATCTTATTAATTTATCTTTATTTAATATACTCAAGCTTTAAGAACTAATTTAACTTAGTGAATAAGATTTTAAAGGCAATCCTGTTGTTTTTTTCCACTAATAATCTTTCTTTCAGCTTGGCACACGTCCTGAACTTTTGATGCTCATTGTACACAGTTACTAATTATTAACTCCTTACATTACATTACTTTCTTTTTATTTGCATTTATTACATTGCTTCAGCTAGCCGGACACGTGCTCGTAAAAAGTTTACTAACCATCACTCACGTGTAAATAAATAAATATTCTCTATTAAATAATATCTCTATTATTATTTATGTAGTTGTATTAATTAAGGGGATATTTAACACTAACATGTCACACATAAAATACAGCAATTTAATAAAAGGAGGTAATACTATGTTAATTACAGGTACCTATTATAATAAAATAATTATTAATGTCGTATATGAAATAAGTAAGCAGCTAATACGCAGCATACGAGTGCAGATTGAAAAGTCCGTGGAATATGAAGTTACGTTTATTTCCCGTACTACCTCCATATATTTGGACCAGCAACGATCCAAACTCCTTATTTCTTAATATAATTCAGAATTTCAAGTTTTTTACAATAAGCATCCTAGCAACTTAAACATCGTTGTCTGTTGCAAATTTCTGACCGGCAATATATTTTTAAAACGTCGAAAAAGATAGTACTACGACGGTACTAAATCCAGCGAATAAAACGGGTACGAAAACAAATCGAAGTCTAATCCGGGCATTTTTGCTATAGCAATGACACATTGAGGGGGAGGAGGTGCATTGTACTAGCGGGAAATGATTTTTCTTAGCTAAACCAGAACGCCTTTCATTAATTTTATGCTTTCATTTATCTAATAGCGTAATATAGGTCTGTTTGGTATGGCATTTAGGAAAGTAATCAACAAGAAGAATACCGCATCACAAGAAATTGAAGCCATTACCTGTAGATAAAACAGCCATCGCTTTGCATGAGGACACTGTTTAGTTCGTTTTGTTTCGGGCATGTAATAGTGGTCTCGTCTACGGTGATAAATCGGCGCATACTATCTAGCTTGCTTTTTCGAAAATTCTTCGAACACAAAAAAATATACATTTACACTGATTTTTGATCAACACTGAGCAGTCGCGGTACTCTCCTCGCAGACAAATTCTTCATACTCAATTCTTCATTCAAAATGTATATTGTGTGTTCTTTAGAGATATTTTCAGCCGCCGTTATCTCTATCGGTGGCTGTAAACGTCTAAGAAGACGGTTTCAAGCGACGATCTTTTAACACCGTAGCATAAACATTTTCAACAATTTTCAGTGTAGTGGCAGATTTCGGACGTTCACCAACTACGTGGTGCATCTTTAACGATTTCACGACCACATTTGAACTCATCCTTCTATTAACAGTGTAAAATTAATGAATCAAGTTCCTCTAACCATCCTTCATCTCAGTATAAATATTTTTTGGTGATAAGCCTTTCGAGAAGTACTAACAGCACAAATTTCAACATAATCTATCTCATTAAAAGCTGCGAGACGCTTTTAATTAAACAGTCACAACAAAACTAATGAAAGTAGCGAACAGTTAACATTCTTAGATACACAACTTGCCAGCGCACCACAAAAACAGTCTAAAGGTAAGTGTCCACTTGAGACAAAGTCTCGAGAAAAAGTCTCGAGATTAGTTCCATTTGTTGTCCATTTGAGATCACTTGCGCTCTCGAGACAGCAGTTGGAGACTTGACAGTCACTGCAGTCTCGAGACACAGGAAATTTTGTGTACACTTGAGAGCCTACTCTCAAGTCTCAGTCGATTCTGTGACTTGGCTCCTAGTTTGAGATTTATTTTTTTCAAAATGGATTCACGCCAAATCCTAGCCTTTCTAATTGTGCGTAAAATTATGAAAAAACGGGAAGTGAAAAAGAAGGCGTGCTGGGTAAGAAAATGGGTGGATCGACGAAATGCATTGGGTGCATCTTCAACACTTGTGAACGAGTTGCGGTTGGAAGATGCACAACAGTTTAAAAATTTCATTAGGATGTCTGCAGTTCAATTTGAATTGGTTTTAAATTTGGTAAAACACGATATTATAAAGCAAGACACAAAGTTACGTGATGCAATTCCAGTCCATGATAGATTAATGGTCACACTTCGTTTTCTGGCTTCAGGTATGCTTTTCAAGCGAATGTACAAATATTTTGCTGTTGAACATTACATTTTTATATTGAAATGAATTTTCAGGAGATGCTTATTGTAGTTTGCAATACCTTTGAGAAACCTGAAAATAATATATTTGACTAAGTATTGACTAAAAATTTATCAAAACCCGGCAGCGCATTTGGGGTTGGAACTAAGGACCAAATTATTATAGTGGCCTTGTTCCGGGCGGACTTGTCCGTCTTCCCACCGGTTGCGCTAAAAAGTCAATTTAAATAGGAATAATAATAATTTTAGAGGATTATACATACCTGATTGCGTAAATTATGTATCTTCCGTTGAATTTCATTGCCGCTGCAATTTTCAAATTTTGAAGCAAATTGTTCATACATATCCATTTTTTTTTCGCGATTTCTATATAGTTTATTTTTCACATTCCACAAAAACTCCTTCTCCTCATAAAGGTCAATTAGCTTATACACTTCCTCGTCACTCCACTCGCGCTTTTCAGTCATTTTAATAAAAAATTAATTGGTATTTGTTGGTTACAAAAAATTTAACAAATATTTTAAATATAAAAGTCTCCAGTCGGGGTCTCAGCTCTTCAAACACAGACGGAAGACTGGTGACTAAGTCTCATGAACAAGAATGAACATGTCCACTTGTGACACGTGCAGTGTCTGATACTCGCATAGGTTTGTCTCTGAGAGAGCTCTCAGGCACATATACATTTGTGAGTCTGGTCTCGAGACTGCTCTCGAGACTATTTTGTCTCAAGTGGACACTTACCTTAAAGTGTGCAGTTTATCCATCGTTCTACAACTTTCCCCTCGTACGTGAAGCATAATATCCCTTTACATTAATGATTCTCAACTTGTATATTCTCCCTCCTCTCAAAGGTTAAGAATCTCTGCATCCTCTAAAAAATAGGGGACACACATCCCCAATATTTTCAAATGGATTATTTGTACTTTTTGCAGGATAAGTCAAAATATTGATACGGTAACTATCTGACCAGGTTCGTACAAAATATCGGCCATGTCTACCTGTTTATTAATTGTTCTCTTTGTTTCTTTGAGTTAAAAAGTCTTTTTTCGCACCCAAATAATATCTTTTTTGATGCTTTATTAGCATTGCAGAAAGGATGTTGAATAATATATTCTATTAGAGAAATGCTATATTACATAGATAGACTATAAGTTAACTTTTTGGACGACTAAATCCTTCAACGTTTTCCATTGAATTTGTTTGTCTCTACTGTCTCTTCATATTTTTCAGTTTTTTCTACAATGAAGATTATTAGCTATATCACGTATACTATACCTTCTTGTAACCTTGCGATTACAGCCTCTTTTCGTTTTCAGTTTATTGAAATGGAATTTTAAGTTAAATGATTATAGCAAAAGTCCCTTAGGATAATTGATAGTTAAAAGGTTTTCAAGGGTATATATAAGAGGCTTACTATTTTTACGTAGTTTTAGCCTCAAACTTAAGAACATACGAAAGCTCGAAACAATATTGTGGAGTATAATAAATATATTCAGTAATACATGGACAAGTGTTTTATTTCATTTTAGTTTTAATTTTATTATTTGTTAAAAGATCCCATTCAGGCAAAATAACCAATAGTTTAGAGAAATATATTTATAAAACACTAAATCATGTAGTTTTGCTATTAAATTCTTGGATCATTGCTCTGATTATAAGGGCATCATCGTTAGTCGGATGTTCAAATACTAGTGTATAGATTTCATGTAGAGAAAGCATGTTAAACTAATTTTATAAGCACATATTTGTCATAAAATGCAATATACTAAGATTTAAAGATATTTTCAAAATATCTTAATTTATGCAATCACTTTCCTATAGAATATGATGTATAATACAACAATTTCAAGAATATGGAAGGTTATTTTAGTTCTTATAAGCAAAAACTGGAATTTTATGTCTGTCAAATTTCACTATTTGCTATCGAATACTTAGAATACTTTACTCATTGATAAATGTAGAAAATAATGTTTCTCTTGAAATTCTACTTCCTGTTAATATTTATTACATTGCCTTTATAATAACAAATCATTTGTTTTGTGTAGAAGAATGTTATTTGTCGAAAATATTTTCAAAAAATCATAGTAAACAACACGAAAAAAAGCATTTTAAACAGTCCATTCAAATATACAACGTAACTTAGTTACTAGTAGAGAAGCGTATTTTTACGGTATTAAAATAATAAAATTATTTTATGTATTATATTTTATCATTATTTTATCTATCTGAAAAGAAAACCAAACTAAAATAATATATTGTTGCGAATTCCAACTACAGTTCTGACGTTTAAATATTTTTAAAAGTGTTATTTTTATCTACACAAGTATTTTGGATTTTCAAAACTTTTGACAATAAAAAACGTCATTAAATAGCTTATATTGTTACAAAAATTAGTTTCTAACTTAAAGTATTTTAAGACAAATAACAAACATTATTTATAATACACATTTACATTTTGCGCATATGGGAGTGAAAGAAATAAAATATTCGATATTGCTTGAGTACATCTGTACATAGCTTCTTTTGGGTTAAATTCCTGTACGTTGTCATCCTGTTGATCAGTGACTTTAAAAATGTGTCAAGTATGATGTGACTCAGTTTCAATAGTGTTACCTACATGTTGTCTGAATTTATTCTTTTAAAAAGAATAGAAAGCATGAGTTCTAGGATTAAAATGAATGATTATGTATCTTAGCATTTTTATTAGAATAAGAACATAAAAAAATAATAATGGCCCAGAAGCCTCGAAAGCAAATAGAAAATAAATCATCAATTCTGCTATCTCCAGAAGAAAATCAACAAGTCTTTAGGTTGGTTGGATCAAGATGCAAAGTATGTTTACAAAAATTGTGTAAATAATTATAATATTTTAATGTTTTCCATTGCAGACTATAACCACTGCGGTAGTGCAGCTATATCACACACAGTCGCCTAGTCATTTACAATGGACAAAAAAAGATACAGGAGTATTATGTTTTGTAAGAGATAGTGTCAGAAAGAATTATTTTTTTCGTTTATTTTGCGTAAAAAGAAATTGTATGATTTGGGAACATGAAACTTATAATCAAATGGAATACGATTGTAGATGCCCATTTCTGCATTCATTTGAGGGAGATGTATTTACTAAACAATTATTAATAATATGTGACATACATTTGGATTTTTTTTTAGAAATGTATATATGCTTTTAATTTTGCTTCCACCTTGGAAGCAGAAGAGGCCAAACAGATCATTATTGAAAAATTAACAAGAAGACGTAAAGCAGGTATATATTTTTTGTAAAAAATATATATGTATGTTAGATTGTATTATAATTTACAGATTATAAGAATGTACCACGAAGAGGAGATACTATGGTTTTAACAAATAATTCTGATAATTTACAAAATACAGAACAAAAGTACCTTAATGTTGAACAAGGTGGGGAAATTTCATGCTTTTTGTGCTTTGTACTAAAAATAAAATTTCAGCAATGAAAAAGAAAAGGAGAAGAAATCTAACTAAGGCTGATATAGGTAATCCTTCAGAATTTCGTCATGTATCCCATATTGGATGGCACCGAGATAAAGGACTTGATGTTATAACAACAGACTCAGTGTATCAAGAAATATTTAAAAAGGTAAAGTATATCTCTTTCAACATACCAATTAGGATATATTAATTTTGAAATTAAAGTACATTTTTACATGTTAACCAAGAATATACAGACATAAAAAAAGCAAATGTTGATGTTTGTAGGCCGGTATTGGAGAACAAGACTTACAAAATAGAAAAACAAGAGAATTTATTTTAGATTTTATACAAAATTACTCAGATGTGGAAGCAATTAAACAAGAAACAAAAAAGACTAAACCTGCAGCTCCACTTCCTACATCACCAGCACCTGCAGTTCCTCCAGTGCCACCTAGATCTGCTCCCAAACCACCACATAATGTAAGTACTAATATTTCGATAGTACTATAATACACACTAAAATTTATGAAATATATCTTCACTAGATACTTGATAATTCTAAAATAAATTAATATTTAGAATATTTTATTTTTCGAAACCACATTCAATACAATTGTTAATTCATATAAATGAATCAAACTCAGCTGGATCGAAGTAGTTTAAGTAACAGTTCATAGCAAATAACTTACTAATATTGAAATATTTCAAAAAATTTTCTCAATCTACCAGTTAACTACAGTTTTTATAACTTAGCGTTAACCTGACATAATTGAAGAAGAAAATCAATTTCCTTTCTTTTAACTTGTTCTAACTTATGTTACATTTTCAGATAAAAAGCGCTAACTCTTTTATTTTAAATTATGAAAAGGTTAGGTTATGCAGTTAAAAGTCTTCCCCAAGCTCCAGGTTTTACAGTGGTGATTGTAGAATGTATTCTGTCACCAAATGATTTTTAAGCGGTTAGTAATTTGGCACCTGCAATAAATAGACTGCGGTACAATACAGAACCTAGTGAATCTGTTAGTACTAATAAACCATGTGATCCATTAATAACAAAATGTTCTTTCTAGAGTTTTATCTGCGCTAGTTTCTATTTTCGTAATCAATCAAATACAATCCAATCTGAAAAAAACAAAAATATATAATCTATATATTATTACATATTTGCATATTTTTTTCTTCAATTACTTCACATAAACATCTGTTAATTTAAACAAAGTAGACTCGGTTAAAAAGAAATACCGGGCAGTTTTCCACTACAACTTTGCCAGGGAATTGAATTTAGATGAGTATTTAGAGAAAATATAGCCTACGTTTAAAGATTATCAACATCGTTACGATCGTATTCAGACAGTATAAGAAGTTTCAGAGAGGAAACTTCAGCTTGGAAGATGTGCCAAAGTCAAGACGCACTACCTCATCCATAACTGAGAAGACCAATATGCATGTCAGATATTGTAAGTTGTATTGAGGTAAAAGACAAAATATCTAGGCATTCATGCGCCCACAACTCGTACCATTCTCCATGAACAAATTCAAGTGAGAAAGGTTTATGCCCTTTGGGTACCCTACTTTTATTTAACCAGAGAGCAGATGGAACAACACGTTTCTTGGTGCTGCAAGATGCTCGAAATGTTAATAACATCTTGACAAATGAAATCTGGCTTGACTACTTTGGAGTTTCCACTAAATCACTACTGTTTGTACAAAAATTTTGATCCGTTAAGAAGAAAATTGTGTGTATTTTTACCATAGGAGTAGTTGTGAAGCTTGAGACAAAGTAATAGACCAAAGAGTACCTGTCCAGAGTTGCTGAATTACTCAAAAACATTTGCCCTTGAGACCAGACACTTGGTTTTTCAACTCCCACAACAGGTAGGACTGTTATCATTGTCTGAATATGTATACAAAGAATTTAGCAGGAGTTAGATGAAGGTGTTGGAATATTCATCCTGTAGCCAAAATTTTGCTCTGTAACTTTTCAGTGCTTCTCCATGTGAAGAACAAACTTAGAGATAGAAAGTTTTCTAACTATGAGAATCTTCTTTCCGCATCGGAATTCAAGTGTATCCAGTTTTTAGATGAAACGTGAAAGAGTTGTTTTGATAACTGATTTCGAAGATTGGACAAAAGCGTAGGAAGCAGTGAAAATTATTTTTACAGATAGTGAAAATTAAAGCTCTTGCAAAACTTTTATAGTTCTATTTGTACATACGAAAACTACAAAATGAATTTTCCGTCGTAGCAATTAACATTTTGACTCTTCTTATAGGGTATTAACCTTTATGATAGAAATAATTCTACAGCATGTTTATTATTTCAGTTAACAAATACGCCTAAGGCGGATAATTTTCCGTTGAATGATAACCTGCGATATATCTTTCGTGCTCTGCTGACTGTTACATTGAGTTCTAAGTTGACAATGTGCCACTGGTATTTTCTCTTGGAGCTCAATGATGTCGATTTACCTTTTTGTGTGCTTTCTATCAAACTCTTTATTCCATCTTAGATCGTTCTGTTCCACAAATGAGAACTTCGAATAGATAGTATCTTGCTTGGTTTACTAGTTATGTGAAAGAATTCACATGCATGAAAGAATTCTCTTGTATGAAATGGATATCTACGAAATTCCACCACTATTATGAAGAATTTAAATTGAGATAGCTGCTTAAGCAAGAAAGTAAATATGCTTATAATACTTACCAAGTATAATAAAACGAAAATATTCTGGAAGTTTATCAGCAACGAATGTTAGGTATCTAGAATATAAGGACATATGATTTATGAAGAGATCAAATTTACGCAACCGGACACAATTGTGAACAAATTTGCTGCAGTTTTCCAAATCTTTAAGTAAAAATGATGGCGTGTTGTCACTGATGTTTGGTAATTATCTTCATTTTTGTGATTGATAATGTGATCCTTAGTGTGGCTAAACTTAAGTCTGATGAAACTACTGGTGATGATCATACCCCATTTTTCCAATACGTGACTGTGGAGCAGCATTGGCGAATCCTTTGACCGTTATAATTTCATTGTAAATACATCTGTATTTCCAAGCATCTGGAAAACGAGTAAAATCATTTTCGTATTTAAGGTAGGAGAGAGATCTAACATTGACAATTATAGACCAATAAATATATTACCCGACTGTGCTAAGATTATTGAAAAAATCTTATTTTACCAATTTTACATACAAATTAAACCATTCCTATCTTGTCACCGATATGAATTCATGTCTGGGCGATCAAAGTTGAAGTATTTTAGTTTTTGTTTTTAACAATTTTATCAATGACTTCTTAGATGAATTAAACTATGAATACCTAGGGTATGCTGATCTTAAAGTCTACAATAACAACCCAACCCATACCGTCAAATTGTATCAAATTGCAAATCAATATTTTTATATTTGAAGAATAACGCACCCGTAATCAAATTTTATTGAATATCTGCTGTTGTTTCTTACTCACGATGTACTGCTCCTACAATATTTGACTATTCTGCCAAATCCGAGTTGGTAACTAGAAGATCTGAGGCGAATGATTTGGCCATACTTTTGATTTTCAACTGACTTTCTGTTCTGTCAGCATGTTTCGTCGATCCGTGCAAAGGTTTCAAAATCATTGAGTTTTCTCATCAGTAGACTTTAATAATATTGCTACAGTTAAGACATTATTACCATGCTTTGATGCGATGCATGTTGAAGCATGCGTCTTTAGTATGGTTTTCTTATTACACGTGCCAACAATTACCCGTTGAAAGAGTCCAGAAATAAAATATAAATATAAAAATACTGATCTTCTAAGTGACTAGCACTTATTCTGAGCGAAGGACTGATAGTTTTTCGAATCACCATAATATATAGTCTTTATCTTATTGCTATAAAATGTGCAGTCATATATTTTTATCAAAACTATTATCAAACGAACTCGATTGTCCAATGATATTATCCTGTATTAACTTAGAGCAAAAACAAAAGCATTATTAAAGCCACCTCTGCTCATTATGAGTAGAAATTTCAAGTTTAGAAATGATACTTTCTAAATTATTCTTGTCTTATAGACACATAGTACACACGACGGTCACTTAACGTACATAATGCGCGCACAAATTGTGCGTTAAGTAGACGGTAATTTTGCATTTAAATACAGGTGTTTACGATTCTATGGTTATACACGCCTCTTTGTTCATACGAACGTACGTATTGATTCATTCGAACGCACACTTTCTCGCCTTGAAACTATGCAATAAATGCCTGATTTATTATACGAATTCACAAGACGAGTATTTCCCCTACTTTACACTCACCGTCTAAATAAACTGCTGTAAAAATTACAGACTTAGAGGATCACTGATGTTTTTTCTGTTATGTACTAGTTTATAAATCCATTTGTTTAAGTGATTGATGCTGAGTGGTAGCTGAAAGTAGGTACATAATATAGTTTTTCGAAGTGTTTGGTAAAAATCATAGAAAATATGGGTGAAAGAAATCGAGAAAAAGAAAATCTATCAGTTATTGAAAAAGTAGAAAGAGGAGAAAAGTTGGCAGAAACAGGACGGAATCTAGGTCTGAGTCAGTCGACAGTAAATACCATAGTCAAAAGTTATGGAAACATTCAACAGAATTTTACAACTTGAACACATTTAAATGCAATGGAGAAAGTGGAACATCAAATCTCAGGCTAAGTGATCTGAAACAACGTAATGTTCCATTAAGCCTTTCTATTATCTAAGAAAAAGCTAAACAAATTCACAGAGAGCTGACATATAATTCAAACGCTGAAACTTTCAACGCAAGTTGGAAATGGTTTCGAAGATTTAAAATTCGAGCTAAATTACAAAATATCAAAGTGACCGGCAAAGCAGTTAGTGCTGATACTAATGTGGAAAATGCTTTTGTTGGATACTTTAAAATGATGGTAGAAGATGGAGCCTACTGTGCGCATGAAGTGTTTATTGTCGATGAGACGGACTTGTTTTGGACAAAAATACCAGCAAATATGTACATATCTGTTGACGAAAAACGTATACCAGGATATAAAGCCTTCAAAGATCGCGTTTTTACTACTATAAGATGGAAATGCGGCAGAGAATTTTAAACTGACGGTTATACTAAAATACCACAGTTAAAATCCTAGAGCATTTAGGGGAACTGCAAAATCTGTAATGTCGGTAATTTAGAAATCTAACCACAGAGCCTGGGTTACTGTTTCTTTATTTGAGGATTGGTTCAAAAATCATTTTGTACTCTCAATGCGAAATTATTGTTCTAAAACCAATTTAAATTTTAAAGCCTTATTAATTCTAGACAATGTGTCGGGCTATAATGTAGCGTTAGATGAATTGTGCTCTAATATAAAAATTATCTATTTACCGCCAAACACAACTTGTTTGCTTTAGCTTATAGACCAAACTGTCATTGCAGCTTTCACAAAATATTATTTGAGGACTACTACGGCAAAAATTTTAAAAGCCATCGATGAAGAATAAGGTGTAAGTGTAAAAAGTTATTTTAAATGTTATATTTTTTCTGGGGTATGAAATATTGGCACGAGATGGGCTGAAATTAAAAATACACTATGAATAGATCTTGGAACAAGTTGTGTCCTCCGTTTGTTTCTGATGATCAAAATATGTCAGAAACTGAAGATGAACTTATGGAAATATAAGGTCTAGTAAAAAGAAATCAATTATTTTTACATTAAATTGAAGGTTTTATTTAGCATAGTTAGAATGATCCGACTTAGGTCAAATATGCACCGTTTTGTTCGATAACTTGTTGCCATTTTGAAGGTAATTTCATAATGCCTCTCTCATAGAAGCCCTCGACCCTATTGGCAAAAAACTGGGACAGTCAATTTTCACAAGCTTCTCTTGAGGCGAATTTTTCACCAGCAAAATCATTCGCCATAGACAGGAACAGGTAGTAATCACTTGGTGCTAGGTCCGGACTATAAGGTGGATGCATAAGAACCTCCCAACCAAACTCCCGGAGCTTCTGGCGAGTCACTATCGATGTGTGTGGCCTGGCGTTGTCCTGATGGAACACAATTCCTCTCCTATTGGCCAAAGCTGGCCGCATCTGGGCGATTGCTTCCTTCAGACGGTCCAATTGTTGACAGTACAGGTCCGAATTAAGAGTTTGGCCTTGCCAATCCCACCAAACACACAGCAAAACCTTCCTGATCGTCAAGCCTGGCTTGGCCACCGTTTGCGCCGGCTTACTACGATTCGACCACGACCGTTTTCGCTTGACGTTGTCGTAAGTGATCCACTTTTCATCACCAGTAACCATCCGCTTCAGAAACGGATCGATTTTGTTGCGATTCAGCAACGATTCGTAGATGGAAATTCGGTCCATGAGGTTCTTTTGCGTTAACTCGTGTGGCACCCATACATCAAGCTTCTTTTTGTATCCAACCTTATTTAAATGGTTCCAAACGGTTTTTTGTGTAATGTTTAGCTCCTGGGGAATCGAAACAGTACTTACATGACGGTCGGACTCGACGATTTCCATTATTTTATCGATATTTTCGACAATTGGCCTTCCAGAGCGTGGTGCATCTTTGACATCAAGATTACTGGAACGGAATCGACGAAACCAAAATTGCGCATGATTGACTGTTACAATATCAGGACCATAAACACTATTCACATTTTTAGCCGCCTGGCTTGCGTTTTCGCCTTTATCGAAGAAAAACCGTAAAATATGGCGTATTTTAACTTTGCTGATGTCCATCTTTGACGCGCGCTCAAACAATATTAAGTCAAGTAATCACAAAACTGTCTGAGAAGTTCGTTTAGTACGAAATCTTATCTTTCGAACGCCATCTAGCGGAACGCGATCGCACTTATACAACGCGAGATACAGATTACTAAAGCCATCTATTGGAAAAATAATGGATTTCTTTTTACTAGACCTTATAGTAAGGAGATTTGAACTGAATATGAACACTGAAGATATTGATTTAGTAGAGGTTCATCAAAAGAGCTTATAGCGTGTAATTTAATTCAACTGTTAGAACAAATGACAACAGAAATCGATCATGGAGACAAAACTCAAGAAAACTTATTTCCAAAGGAAACGAAACTACAAATAATAAGTGAAATTTTAAGTAAGGCGGAAGATATTGTTAATCTAGTAGAAAATTTTGATCCATACAGTGAAAGAAGCATAAACGTAACTCGCAGTCTTCGCGATAGCACCTTATGCTATAAAGCTGTATAGGAGCCGAAAAAACACTACAATACAATTAACTATGGATAAGTTCCTAATAAAATCAAAGAAGAATTAAATTTTTTATACACTTATGTAGGATGACAGACAGCTGAAAGTGTAAGTTACGTAGGTATGTACGTTCGTATGGATATTTTGGGTACCTTCATGCAGACATAGGGTAGTAAATCAACATATGCTTATCAATGCGCATTAGCGAACGTACGTTATGTGGGCTGTACGTGAAGTGTAGCGCTGCCTGTAACTGCATTTGCGAATATTTTTATAAATAATGTATAGATTTTATTTGTTATATCATAATGCAATGATAATTTTATACAACATTCTATTCAATTAGTTCACTCAATTAACTTTCAATTATAATTTTTCCAAGTTTGTTTTCTTTTCTGGAATACTAGGTAGTACGGTTTCTGTATGTAATAATCTACACCAGAAGTTATATTTTATTACTGTACTATAAGTGGCAATTGCTGTTGGACTAATAAAGATTATTTTTATTGTTATCATCAGTTAAAATACAAAAATAAATTAACTTTTTTATTAAATTAAGAAATTAGAAAAATGAAAATGTAAAATTAGTAATAAATATTCAACAACAAACAACTTTCAAACTAGCTTTTATATATTGTTGATAATCATGCTCACGGAATATTCGATTTACATTTTGTATTATATCTTACCTCTTAGAGAGCTGCACCACCTCCACCACCAACCAATAATCAGCAGCCCCCACCAAGACCTGCACAATATAGAATTGGTAAGCATTAAATAATTATTAAGGCAATATTATTAGTATATATATATATATATATATATATATTTTCACTCAAATGACTTCAATTTGTATAATATGATGATATTAAAGTACAGCTCAGCAAATTTAATAGTGCCAGTGAAAACAATATTCGCAGAAGATTTAAGTACGAGAATATGAAAGAAAATTATTTAAAACTGTGTTTCCGTTGAGTACACATCTGTATAGTTCCAAGTAAAAATGTTTAGTAGCACATATGAATCCTAAAAGAGTCTAGTTTAGCGTTTGGCTATTACTTATATTATGTTCTTTATTAAATTTCAAACGTTATACATTTGCTGCATTATGTGTCATTCAAGTAGGCGTGGCTGGATATATACACAAGTAAAATTATATCGCGTGCTCTACTGCGGCTTTTGCACCATCATACGTCTCTCTTCCACCCTCATTCCGTTCCTTGTTTAAGCACCTTCACCGTTATAGTTAAATTTGCCAAATTGTATATTACACTGACAATTATTAGAAATGTTTAAATAAATCAATACTTCAATTAAAATGCCTAGATTGATTTTTCAAAAAAAAAAACAAGACATACGAAACAGCGAATTCAAATTAGGGCCACCATATAAATTCAACTTTTTGGCTTCATTTTCGTAAGAAATAAGACAAAGTAACGAGTTGACGTGAACAATTGTTTACGAACATTATAGTATAAAGATTAATATATATTTTTAATAATACGAATTAAGATTTTCCTAAGCAAGTCTTTGCTTTGATCATGACAGTAATTCTTTTGGACATGCTTCTGATACATGACGCAGCTAATTCCTTCAAATCCTGATTATTGCGCCAAGTATCTTTAATATATTGCTTTAAAACAACTAGGGTTGGATTTGGAGTTGATTAAACAATCCGTTTAAAACTATTTCATGCATTTTTGATTGGGTTTAAGCCTGGAAAGTTGCCTGATCATGGCAAGAACTACAAGTTGCTGTGAGAAAACAAATCTTTTAGTAATTTTGCTATGTGCCATGGTGCACCATCTTGCATAAATTCGTGAACAATATCTCCAGAACTTAAAAAATCAATGTATGGATTAAATATTGACTCCATTACGAATTTCTACTGTTCTTGGTTCATTGTACCCATGACGTAAAATCAATGTATGGAATAAATATTGACTCCATTACGAATTTCTACTGTTCTTGGTTCATTGTACCCATGACGTAATGCAGAGGTCCTAGCTCCTTTCCTAATATGCAGCACCTAATCATAATAACTGGAGAATGTTCAATCGATTTTCCGTTACCACCTGTCATCACTGAATACGACCTTGAAAAGACAAATTTAATTTTTAAGTTTACTAAGAATGTGTAAAATTTTAGGAATATAAATAAAATAATGATGGTTGCCTTTTCCCAATCCTTAATCGGTGACATTTTTATGCTCTTTCGCCCATTATAAACTCATTTCCTTTATCCTCTTGGTCAATCTTGGTTTTTTCGCCGGCCAACAACTATAAATTTTTCTCTTCATTTAACCGAGATTGCAAAGTTTTTCTTCTTAATATTTTGTTGTTATCTGCTTCTAAGATGCGTAGCAACTTTCTAATAGGTCGTTCTCGATTCTCTAACGATCTCTATCTCTTTCTTTTACAATCAATGCAGCCTCTCGAAACGAATGGTACATTTTCTGCAATTAACTTCACCACCCTGTCCACTGCTTAACGAAAGTTAAGGTCCAGTTTTTAATAAAGTCTTTATCGCTACCTTCTTTGCACCAGTAATTGTTTAAGAAGCGCGACCTCCCACAATATACAAAGAAAACTAAAATTTCACCAAATTTTAAAACTAATTATATTTCACAAATGCGATATCTGTAATAAAACTTTCACTTTGCACATACAACGCTGCACTCAGAATAACGAAAAGGAGGTAAAAGTATCTCCTTATAGTTGTGTTTAATCCCGAGAAAGGCGTTTAGTGGTGGTTAAAATACTGAGAATTTTATATTTGTAAGGTATTATCGCCCATACTATAAAAAAATATTTTAACAACAAAAAGTATAATATTCTCTGTACTTACTAAGTACCTCTAAATATTTCTAAAAAATGCAAGTGATCCTAATTTAACTGCGCAGTACTGTATATTCGCATAAGTGAGGGAATGTTCAGTCATTTTAAAATAGTACACAAGTAAATTGATATCAACAAGAAATAATTTGCTTATAGGTACTGCTAATATAGTGACATACTTAAAAAACTACAATTTCAACTCTTTCTGCAGTTAAAATAAAAGCACAATATCTATTAAATACCTATTCCAAGACTCTTCTGCGATTGTTGTTGTCGTTGCAGCACTTCAACTGTTTAAATGCAGCAATGCGATTTAAACATTACTGTAAGAAGAATGATTCTGTTCCTCAGAAAATGACTTATATACTTATCATAAATCACACATGGAGGATAAAATTTTGTCTATAATTTCTAGGTGTCCCACCCCCACCACCTGGCAATGCCCCACCGCCCCCGCCACCAAATGCGTCAACCATTACTAACGGCACTTCCTCTAGTGGTAACGCGCCGCCTCCACCACCTCCACCGCCTTTAATGCAAGAGTCTTCCCCGTTACAAACAAATAATCACGTGCCTCTTCCAGACAACGCTCAAGGGGATATGCGATCGGCCCTTTTGCAGAGCATAAGAGAAGGCGCTACTCTTAAAGTTCGTCTAGCTAACACAGTATATGTAAATGTTTTTTTCTAATAATTGCTTATTACAGCCTGTAGATACATCTGAATCAAGGTCTAATGAATGCGATCGAAACGATTTGTTGAAAAAAATAAGGGAAGGAGTTTCTCTTAAATCAGCTGCGGTAAGTACACTATAGAATAGTTATTTTCTTCTTTCTTTCTAAGTTTGTAGAAGTTGATAAATATTGTTGAAAAGTGCTTCGGAAATTGGATATGTACAATCTCAACCATTTAAAATATTGTTATTTAAGTAATGATGCAATAGATTTAATATTGGGTCTGGGAAAAAGTTCGTGGCGTTTTTCCCGATAGATGGCATTGGTTGCCGATAACTGAAGAACAACAAGTCACAGCGACACCACCGACGGCTCGTTTTTTTAGATGACCTTCCGAACGTTAGTTTGAGCGTAGAAACATTGTAATCGGTGCAGTGGTTGGAAAGTTATTCGCACTTGAAAATGGAGAAGAATAATGAGAAATTTCGCTATATTCTGCAATATTATTATGATAAGGGGAAGAACGCTGCGCAGGCTTGTGATAAAATTTGTGCTGTGTACGGTGAAGGTACTTTATCGAAATCTGTTGCGCGGAAATGGTTCGCTCGCTTTCGTTCTGGAAATTTCAATGTGAAAGATGAGTCACGCTCCGGTCGTCCAATCACTGAAAAATCTGATGAAATTCTTGAAAAAGTCCAACAAGATAAGCATATCAGCAGTGTCGATATTGGCATGGAGCTAGGCATTGACCACAAAACTGTTTTGAACCATTTACACAAAGCTGGTTACAAAAAAAAGCTTGACGTATGGGTTCCTCATGAGTTGAGCGTGAAAAACATGATGGACCGAATTAACATCTGCGATGCGCTGCTGAAACGGAATGAAATCGAGCCGTTTCTGAAACGTTTAATAACCGGAGATGAAAAATGGATTACGTACGATAATCGGAAGCGTAAAAGATCGTGGATAAAGGATGGTGAGCCGTCACAAGCGTTCGCTAAGCCAACATTGACGCCAAAAAAAGTGATGCTGTGTGTATGGTGGGACTGGAGGGGAATCGTCCACTACGAGCTACTTCCAACTGGTCAGACGATTGATTCTCAACTCTACTGTGCACAACTAGAGAGATTACGCCAGGCGATTGAAAGAAAACGGCCCGAATTGATTAATAGTAAAGGTGTTGTCTTCCATCATGACAACGCCCGACCACACACTTCTTTGATGACCCGTCAAAAATTGAGAGAGTTTGGTTGGGAAGTTTTGATGCACCCACCTTACAGTCCGGATATAGCACCCTCTGACTATCATCTGTTTCGATCTCTGCAGAACTCTCTCAATGGAATTAAGTTGGTTTCAGAAGAAGCCTGTGAAAACTACTTGATTCAGTTTTTCGACCAGAAACCACAGAAGTTTTTCACCGATGGGATCATGGATCTACCAAAATAATGGCGAAACATTGTCGATAATAATGGAGCATATTCGGTTTAAATGAATTCGTCCACGCGCCATGCGGGGACCAGTTGAATTTTACTGAAAAAACGCCACGAACTTTTTCCCAGACCCAATATTTTCTTATTTTCTTTCCAAGAATCATACGTAGGCTGCTTTAAAAATTTTGTAGATGATACAGAGAAAATCAATTTCAACCCATTTTTTTAATGTTCGTTAAAATATTCTCCTTTACGATCTATGCACTTCTGCATTCGGTGGAACCAGTTCTCAAAACTTGGGCCTATTATTCTTCAGTCACCTCAAATGCGAAGTTTTCGTAGGCTTCCATAGTCGCTTCCGGGGTATTAAATTTCAATCCACGCATTTTGTCTCTTATGTATGGAAATAAAAATAAGTGACGAGGAGCCAGACCGGGACTATAGCGCGGATGTGTCATCAATTTCGTTCGTGAAACAGTTAAAAACGTTGGTGTTTGAGATGCGTTTGGTGATGGTGCATTGATTTGATGTAGAATGATTCATCGACTTGGTACTTTCTTGCGCATTTTTTGAAATACAATTGGCAAACAAATGGTTGTATATCATTCAACATCGACTGTGCGACGATGCTCTAGAGCAGGTATGGGCAACCTTTGATATGTTGTGGGCCAAACTTTAATATGCAAATACGTTCGCGGGCCGCGTTTAAAAGTAGTGTTCATAATTTTTAGCGATAGATATTAGACATGAAATAATACGACAATGTCTCGCAGGCCGGATCAAATCTTACAGCGGACCGGTTGTTGCCCACATATGCTCTAGAGGACTAGTAGCAAGATGACAGGTGCGTCCGAAAAAAGAAGCCACCATTTTTCGATTTTGAAGGCCCACTGAGCCGATTGTCGCTTGCTTTCTGACTCGTAACAATAAATCCAGCTTTCATTTCCTGTAACGAAGTCGTACACTGATTGCGCTCGACCCCGGTTGAATTTTTTAAGCATTTTTTGCACCAATCCACACGTGCTTTTTTTGAGCTTCCATTAAATTGTGTGGTATCCATCGAGCACAAAGCTTTCTGACTAGAGGATAGTTCTGATTTGGATCATACCTAAAGCCAATGATATCCGAATATCTCTGTATATGCAGTGATTATCTGTTTTTATTATGTACACGGCGTCGACGTTTTCTGGAGTGACTGCAGTGGCAGGCCGTCACTCAGAATGCTCGTATTTGAGCTAAACATGTCCACCGTTTAACAGTTGTCAAGGATTGTGCTTCATCGCCAAACAATCGCTTGATTTTTGCGAACACTCTTGTCGCGTGATACCGTCTTTAAGATCATAGAAGCTCATGGCTCGTAAATTTTCGCGCGTAAATTCCATTTTGCTTAAACCTTAAAATTATGTATGTAGTAGTATAGCTTTACTTTTATTTAGGAACGAGAAATTAAAGCACCTACAACGCCTGTAAATGAAGTCCCCGATATAGCAATGGCATTAAGGAAAGCGTTAGAAACCCGAAGTAATAGAATACATTCAGATACAGATACAGATTCCGATATATCGAACGACGATGAATGGGATGCGTAAGAAACAAAATACTTATTATTTCTTATACACACATAGAATTTATTTCTTCTATTTATATTTTAATGGCATACATATACGTACATATGTATACACTTATGATTTTAGTGATATATATTTCTAATACTGGCTTTTTATTTGGTAACCAAATTGTTATTCAACGGAAAATTTAATACATGCCTATATTTTGATAACTCTGTATGAATACTTTGAATTGTAAACCGAATTTCTTAGGCAAGTTGTAAATAAATTATTATAGAATTACGATGTATTTTTATGTAGTATTTACCGCTTTACATGTAGATAATTTTAACCTTATCAAGATCGGTAAACACTTACTGATTCAGTATCGCCTACTATTCTTTTCCCAATCGTATTTAAAGACTACAAAAAATGGTTAAAGTTCATGGTAAACAAATAGGTATTTGTTGCTATCAGTTCGAACTTGTCCGTTGTGAGTATTTAAAAAAATTTTGATACGACGTAAATTTTAAGCTACAGAATGAATTTAAATGTAGAGATGGTTGGAAGAAGAAAGTATTAGTGATGCGAAAAATGATAATATTGAAACCGAAGGGTGGAGTGTTGGCTCCTCATAGCTAATCCTACTAAAATCATGTGAAAGGTACGAAAGTGCAAGGTAAGTTTTCAAAAACTGCAATGGATTCACAATAGATAATTCTAAAAAGAAAAAGGTTCTTGCTATCTGCTTCCGGACTGGAACCGCGTCACTTGTATATCTGCCGACGTTTCGTGCCCATTTGCATGGGACATCTTCAGGGCTCAACTACTGCACTGAAAGCAATTTCAGTGCACTACTTTAGCCCTGAAGATGTCCCATACAAATGGGACGAAGGAATTATCTGTTAAAGTGCGTGCTATGATAATTGCTTATCATCGTACGGGTAAAAGTAATCGCGAAATTGCAAAAGAATTACGATTAAATCGCAGAACCGTTGATTATAACGGGTGTTTTGGTGGAAGATCTGTAGGCGATCTCGTCAAAATTGAGGAAATCCTAAGAAAAGAAGGCTACAAGGAAATTTTAGAAAATAACGCTGTTCCTTCAGGACTAAGGATTCTTGGCGAAAACTTTGTATTTCAACAGGACAACGATCCGAAACACACTTCTAGATTGTGTGGCGATTACTTGCGTCAACTAGAAGAGCAAGGGCAAATCTCTATAATGGTATAGCCAGCTCAAAGTCCTGATCTGAACCCAATAGAGCTTCTTTGGGAAGAATTGGACCGGAAGGTTCGAGAACGTGCTCTATCATCCACCACTGTACTGTGGGAACAACTTCAACAAGCCTGAGCACAAATTACAGAAGATACACTGCAAAAATTAATTGAAAGGATGCCGCGGTTATGTGCCGCAATTATCAAAAATAAAGGTGGGCACATTGATGAGAGCGAACTTTAATAATAATTAATGATAAAGCTTTTATATAAGAAAAATGTAACTATTTATGATTATTTTACACTATTGTATTGGTACAATAAATAAATTTTCAGTACACATTTGATAGTTTAATAATTTTGGCTAAAACTAAGGGTGGGCAAATAAATATGACCGGTAGTGTACATGACGCAATTAATTATTTCAAATCCTGATTATTGCGCCAAGTATCTTGTTTTAAAACAGCCACAGTTGGATTTGGAGGTAAGTAGACAATCCGTTTTAAGCTATTCCATACGCTTATCGATTGGATTTAGGTTTGGAGAGTTGCCTGGCTACGATAAGACCTGGAAATTGCTATCAGAAAAGAAATCTCTTATTGATTTTGCTCTGTGGCATAACGCACCATCTTATATAAATAAACGTACGTATAAATACGTAAACATCTCCCGAAGTTAAAAAATTAATACATAGAATTAGTATTGATTCCATTACGGATTTGTACTGATATGTAAGACCAAATTAAGTATACTAAGAATGTGTAAAATTTTATGGACATAAATCAAATAATGATGTATACCTTTTCCCAATCCTTAACCATGAGCCTTTCATGCAGTTTCGTCAATTATAATCCCACTTCCTTTATTCTCTCGGCCAATCTTGGTTTTTTTCGCTTGTCGGCAACTATAAATTATCCTCGTATAATTGAGATTGCTAAGTTCGTCCCTGTCCATTACTAGACAAGAAACACATTCTTGTCTTGCTATTTCTCGACGAGAATAGTTCCCAGTTTTTAATAAGTTTTGTTTGTTCATCATTAATACGTTTTCATAACAATTAAAAAATCGAAAGTTAGTTAGTAGACAGCTGTTAGATATTCTCAGACAAAAACAACATTACAAAAAAACGTAATCAAAATTAAAACAATACTTTTAAGAACTTCCGAACTTCATAGAAAAAAAACGACAAAAAGGCTATTCACATTCAAAAATAGAACAGAGATTATAAATACAGAAATACCGATAATACAATCACGAATGCGGCCGCTCGAAATATATGGTAGGTTTTCTGCAATGAATTTGCCACCCTGTCCATTACTTGACGAGAAACACGTTCTCGTCTTGCTATTTTTCGATAAGAATAGTTTCCAGTTTTTAATAAGTCGCTATCGCCCCTTTTTTCGCATTGGTAATGTTATTCGCTTCCCTATTGTTTAAAATTCGCTTCCCTATTGTTTAAAAATCGCTTCCGCTCACAATATAAACAAAAGAATTAAAATGTTACAAAATTTTAAAACTATAATATTTCACAAATTCGATATCTGCAATAAAACTTTCGCTTTACATATACAACACTGCATTCAAAATGACGAAACGCAGACGAAAGTAACCCCCTATAATTGTGTTTAATCCCTAGATGAGTATTTAATGGTCTCAAACTAACCATAAAGGAACGTTTTATGACAATCAACATCAAGAAGCCGCGACGAGGGTCATTAAAGCGATTCCGAAAAACGACAAAAATTATGCTAGCATTGATTGAACGTGTTCAGCAATATTGTATTGATGCGGAAGGATGTATTTTATACAGTGTGTATCAGCCAAATGGAATAAATTCGATAATAATTAAATAGAAGGGTGTTCGAAAAAACGCTCGGACAAGTCGATTGGGATTTTTAGTTGCGTTTTTTTTTAAATAAAAAGTTTATATACAGGGTGTGTCATGTAAAAGTGGTCAATACCAACTTTCTTATTTTAAATGCAACACCCTGTCAAATATTAAATTTTTAGATTCTTTAGAAAATTCTAGACATATTTCATGTATAATGTCCTATACCTATTTTCGACTGTTTCGGAAATATTAAATGTTTTCAGATTAATTTGAAAAATTTTTGATAATGTAAAAAATAACAAGAAAAACATTAATGTCACTGTAGGAAATGTTCAAAGTGTTCGCCGCAAACGTCTTGACAACATCCTAATCTTAAATAAAAATTTTTTCTAACGTTGCTCAACATCTCAGGTGTGACCGATCTAATCGCAACTATTATTCGTCTTCTTAAGTCAGCTAAGTCGCGGGGTTTAGTTTTGTATACTATACTCTTGACATATCCCCATAAGAAGAAGTCTAATGCAGTTAGATCAGGGGATCGTGCTGGCCATTCCATCGATCCTCGCCTACCTATCCACCGATTTGGAAATATTTGGTTGAGGTACTGCCGGACATTGATTTGGTAATGGGGTGGTGCTCCTTCTTGCTGGAACCACATCGTATTTGCTGGAACTTGTGGGTTTGCTAGATCAGGATATAAGTTTGTCAAAGCTGGCACGAGATTATTTTGAAGCAATGCTAAATAATTGTCGCCATTCAAATTTCCATCAATGAAAAAAGGACCTACGATATGATCTCCAACAATTCCTGCCCAAACATTAACCTTCTCAGGGTATTGCGTATATTCTTCCCTTATCCAGTGAGGATTTTCCCTGGATCAATAGCGGCAATTTTGACGATTAGCATGACCGTGAAGCGTAAAGGTACACTCATCAGAAAATAAAATATGGATCACATTGTTATCTAACATTGTCATCATTTGTTCACAAAAATACGTTCTCCTATCAAAGTCGTCTTTCATGAGCTCCTGAGTTGGTATAATTTTATAGGGATGCATTTTATTTTCTTTTAATGTGCGAGTAATCGATGAATGGCAAACATCGAACATTGACGCTGCTTGTCTACTAGAAGTATGCGGGTTTTCTTCAAACTCGAGCACAATATCCAGTTTGGTATCATTACTTACTGCATTCGCAGCTGCTTTTTTTATTTGCCTTACATGTCCAAACTCGCGAAACTGCTTTTTTATTTTACTAATTGTTCCTTGGGACATAGGCGGCAAATTTGGAAATAAGTGAGCAACTTCCATTTGTGTCCGTGTGTTATCTCCATAACCAATCATCTGCAGAATTGTTATTTTGTGCATTTCTGTTAAATGAATCATTTTGCTGAAATGTAGTTCACGAAATTCAAACAGATATGACACTGGCAACACTTTGCTAAGGCAAGGTATTTTAAAACGAAGTACAAGTACAATTAAAGATTTTCACTTAATAGTTCGGTAAACAAACTATTATGTGAAAATCTTATTTTAATTGTAAACAAAATTATTAATCTGAAAACATTTAATATTTCCGAAACAGTCGGAGATATGTATAGGACATTGTACATGAAATATGTCTGGAATTTTCTAAAGTATCCTAAAATTTAATATTTGACAGGGTGTTGCATTTAAAATAAGAAAGTTGGTATTGACCACTTTTACGTGACACACCCTGTATATAAACTTTTTATTTAAAAAAATACGCAACTAAAAATCCCAATCGACGTGTCCGAGCGGTTTTTCGAACACACCCTTCCATTTAATTATTATCGAATTTATTCCATTTGGCTGATACACACTGTATAATAAATAATTTAGGCAAACAACTGTCTTTTTTTAATTTAAAAATTTCCCTTATTTTCCCAACATACTGTGTATTAAGAGTCTCAACAACATTCGTATGAGAATAAATTCTATTGTTAATAATACCTTATTTACAACGCCTGTCGATTTGTGAAATCTCATCGGGTAAACTAGGATATTGTTAAAGAATTTATTCTCGATATGTTCTTGATGGTTTTGCGATACAGCAATGAATGAAAAAACATTACCTACCTCATCCCTTGCCACACAATGATTATATTTACCGACTTATGTATATTATTAAAATTTCTTTCAATAAAGTTGTTGCATATCTAGTGAATATTTAAAAATCAAAAGTTCTCCTTTTAAATCCCTTTCTCGTCAATAATGCAAACTAGATTTATTACACAAAATAAATAAATAAAAACAGAAACATAACGATATATATTAAAGTGGTTCCAAGAATTGATGTAAAATGTAGAGAAATTTGCAATAAAACATTTACATCCTGATGAAGAACAAATTTTATATTTAAAGAATTGAGAAAGTAATTACATCAATCGCTTATATTTCTCATTAATTATGGTAATCTATTAGGTATCACCTTTATTACAAATCCCTATAAATGTATTTTTATATGCTTTACATAAATGAAAATATTTCACAGTGTGAACCTTACCTTAATCTGCTTTAATAATCTGTACACAAACAAGGATCAGGGGAGACAGATTAAGTACAAGTAAATTTAATCCATGAATTGATGTTGATTGTAAATACTCCATTTTCTTTAAACCAGTTTTTTTCACAGAACTACGTTTTCTTCAGCGAATACACAAATTCAACTGATTTGTAAGTGTAACATGCCTTACCTGTGTCTGTTCAATGTTTTTCTTATCAAATGGTATCAGAGATATTGATAATAAATAAATAAATCGATGTAGGAAAATTTAAGTAGACAAATTATGAACTTTGAAATTAAGAAAATGCCACGACATAATATTTTTTCTCAACTTTTACACAACAAATTTAGATATTTGTAATTAAGACTTTCTATAAATGAAAATTAATATTTCCTGCTATAGCATCGCTGATTATAATCACATGAATTAACTGAAAAATTTTGCGTTAGAGCAGGACTCGAACCTGTATCTGCCGTTTGCTGGACGGCTGCCTTGCCAATTAGGCCACCAAGCAGTACAGTTTTGAGTCTCTTAATATGCCATAAACTGCGTTATGTAAACAGATTTAATAGTTATACCGCGAAGTCAGGTTTTAACGTTAATAATTGTATATAAATATATATTTAGCGCTTCACGATGGAAAATTAATGAAAATTGGTATTTCCTGTTGTACCATCGTTGATTATAATTGCAGAAATTAGTTAAAAATTTCTGCGTTGAAGCAGGACTCGAACCTGTATGTTCTAACAAATATTGTTTTATATTTGTTTAAATTTTTGATTCGACACTGTGACCACCTTTAGCTGTTATTACTGCCCGGCACAATCTCGGCATCCTCTACTTGGGTTTATAGTACAGCGTGTTTCAAAAAGAATATACGTATTACAAAGTATTATTTTGTCCAAACTATCAATCGCTGCGCCTCGGCTCACCTATTGGAGAAACGAATACATAGTCTAGTTTATTTAATAGCCGCTAGATGTCAGTTGTCTTCTGTTTTTCTTGGTAACCGTCATATGTTTAAAATGGCTACTCCGCAGTAGAAATCATTTTGTGTTCTCGAGTTTGCGAAGTGCAACTCCGTGATTACAGTGCAAAGACGTTTCAGGTTGAGCTACCAAATTGATCCTCCGAATGGGTGGAACATTCGCAGATGGTATCGACAGTTTGTAGATACAAGATGTGTATGTAAAGGAAAGAGTCCTGGCCGCCCTCGTGTTTCTGAAGAGAATGTTGCACAAATTAAAACTGCTTTCCAAAGTAATCCTTCAAAATCAACTCGTCGTGCCAGTCGGGAGTTACAACTGCCTACAACAACAATTTGGCGTATTTTGAGACGTCGGTTGGTTATGAAGCCGTACGAGTTACAGTTGTTACAAGCTCTACGTCCTGATGATAAACGGAAATGTGTGGCGTTTTGTAACGAGATTCATTATGCTATTGACAATGATAACACTTTCGCACAACGCATCGTGTTCAGTGATGAAGCACAATGTTCCAATTTTGGGCCAACAGAACCCACATGCAGCCATTGAACATGTACGAGATTCGCCTAAAATCAATGTGTTTTGTACGATATCCCGATTATCTGTTTACGGCCCATTCTTCTTCGATGAAAACACGATTAACGGTCAGCAGCATCTTGCTATGTTACAAAACTGGTTGTTTCCGAGGCTGCACCAAGACAACTTCATTTTTCAACAAGACGGGGCACCCCCTCGCTCGAGCCGCCAAGTGCGTGAATATCTGAATGAAACTCTACCGAACCATTGGATTGGTCGTCAAGAAGATAGCGATTTAGCATGTCTCAGCTGGGCTCCACGGTCACCGAATTTGACACCCTGTGACTTCTTCCTGTGGGGTTTCGTTAAAGACAACGTTTATGTACCACTACTCCCACAGAACATAGAAGTGTTAAAGAACCGGATCCGTTCTGCCATAACATCAATGACGAAGGACATGCTTGCCCGAGTATCTTTAGATATAATATGACATTTATAACATCAAATTTATTTTAATTATAATGTAGAAATTAAAAAACTTCCATGTATATTTATTTTCCGCTTTAAAGTATTTGTCATCGATGTTACTGTACTAAAAACAACATATGTATACAATAGATGCTTTATCACAAAAATGTTTCAATTAATTCTTTAATATAAGCGATTATCCCGTTTAATTCGTTTATCTGCACATAAATGCGTGAGCCAGAATGACACACTACAAATATAACAAACTGATGACTTATCTGGTTTAGAAGTTTATAAAAAGATAATTACTTTGGATGTATTATAATCAAAATATATACAGCTCATTTTTATATTAAAAGTATTCAAGTTGCAGGCTTACCTTCCGACGTGTGTTTTCGAGTTATCAATCTAAAATATTATCCTTATCTATAGATAATAAGTGACGGTTCAACTGCTCTGTTCGTAAATACTTCATTTTCTCACTATCCCTGAAACTTGAGAAATGCCTCAAAAATCTCGATCGCAACCAGAAAATAAACCGTCAAGTTTGCTGTCGTCAGAGGAAAATCAACAGACTTTTTCTTTGCTTGGCCCAAAATGTATTGTGAGTATGAATATAATTTTAATTATCACACAATTTGTTCATAAATTAAAATATCAAACGAATCTTAATCATGTATCAAATACCAATGTTAAATTCTTTATATATATATATATACACTTCCGCACAAAAGTTTAATCGCACTCACAAAATTATAATAAAATTAAGAATAACTACCTATAAACTGTTTATTATGTTATAAATCGTTAAAATACGTAGAACTAAAAGTGTAATATTGTACAGATAAGTTATTTCTGAGAAATTTCTTCAATAAAAAAAATATTTAGATAAAGTAATAAATTTTACGACAACAATAAATACTAAGAAACGCAAAATAGATGCTAGATGTGTTTGTAAATGTTTGGTTAATAGGAGTGTGTTTATATCTGCGTAAGAAAGAGTACAGACAATTGTAACCATAATTTGAACTCAGTTTAATACAGCGGTCAAGGCAATAATAATATTATTGAGTATGTTATCAATTTGGTGCAACAGTGAAAAAAATGGCTAGAAGAAAACAATTACACCTAGAAACTAGGGCTCAAATAGTTGCTTTATTTAAAACTAAAGTAAAAATCGGGCAATAGTACGACAACTTCTCATATCCGACTGCTGTGTGCGACAAATTATTAAGAGGAAAGAAGAAACGGGGAAGTTGCGAGACCGAAAACGCAATAGAAGACCTAGAGCAACATCTAAAGGCAAAGATCAGTACGTTAAGATGGTAAGAAATCATGGACAAACCGCTCCAACAATAACTGTGGAATTTAATATTCAACATTAATAGTGTTCCTACTGTAAAAGGCCAAATAGCAGAGGCAGAGCTAAACATAGCCACTAAAAAACTCCGGTTAACAATCATATATAAACGAAAGCATCTCCAATGAATAAAATAACACCAACCTTGGACCGTGGAGCAATGGAAAATTAAGAAGAAAATTGTGGTCCGATGAATCGAAATTTGAGTTATTTAGAACCAAACGATAAGTATTTTAGAACGTTGTGTCGGTTAGAATGTGGAAATATAACGGTTTGGGGATGTCTTGGTGGCGGACATATTGATTCCATAATTAAAATCGACAAGAAAATGATCAAAGATATGTATTTGCAGATTTTAACAGATCATGGTGTTCCTACAGGATGTGAATTAATTAGTAATAGATTTGTGTTCCAGCAAGATAATGATCCAAAAGAGACATCGAAGATTGTAAAGCACATTTTAAAGAACAAGCCCAAGCAGGAGTTCTTACATTAATGGAATGGTCGCCATAGAATCACAACTACAACTCTATAGAGTTGATATGCGACTATCTATGACACCAGGTACACAAATCATTGCAAACCAATAAAAAATAAATAAAACACTAAATATATAATATAGTGTGAAATTTAGACATAGCGTTTTATTTATTCCTTAGTGTAATAGAATTACGTAAAGCACCGACCTCAACAATCAACCATTTCAATAAAGAAAATCTTTGGACAGCACTACAAAATTCCTGAAATCAAATCGACCTCGATTATCTGGATAGTTTAATTAAGAGAATGCCTCGAATATGTGCTGCTACACTACCGCTCCAAAGTTTATTTATAGAAAGTTTACGTGCATATTATATTTCACTAATTAAATGAATAGTATAATAATTAACAATTTTCTTTCAGAAAAGTATTTCAGCCACCATTTTATCCAGATGTAATATCAAGCCGATGAATATTATGTATTACATACTAGGTTGTTCAGTAGGCTTTGTCGTTCGATAAGAAAACCACGATTTTATGGTTTGAAATACATTTTATTATTCAACATAACCCCTCTGAACTTCAATACACTTGTTCCAGTGATCTTCTAATTCGTGGATTCCGTCCCTAAAGTGAGAATTCGGAAGCCGAAATACGTTTCCACGGCAGCTATTACCACTTCGTTCGATGAAAATCGTTTTCCACGTATGAATTTTTCGAGATGTGGGAACAGCCAGAAATCAGAAGGAACTAAATTCGGCAAATAGGGCGGCTATTCCAATAATTCATACTTTAATTGATTCTTGCGATGGTTTTTTGAGCTGTGTGAGAGGGTGCATTGGCTTGATGAAAGTTATTTTTTTCTTCTGTAAACCAGGTCTTTTCTCACGAACGTTTATATGTTGGTCCAAAAGGTTAGGACAATAATCTGAGTTTATTGTTTTACCAGTTTGGAGGTATTCCACGAACAAAATTCCTTTTGCTTCCAAAAAATTTGATGCAGAGTACACGTAATTTACTGCAACTTATTAAGAATACTACACCACTAATGATCGAATCAGGGTTTTTATTTTGTGATTGATTTTTTATTAATCCCGGTATAGTTTTGGTCTTTTTTCTGGTGGAGGTGTTATTGACTTTGGTTTATCTTATATTTTATGCATACGTTTTTAATTCACGCTCCGTTTTTGTATCATTCCCGCTTTTTATAATTCTGTACAGTTTTACGAACAGACAAAATAGGTTAAACTAATTTTGCTGAGTTGAGTTTTATTTTATTTTACAATGTATTTTAAAATTAAAATTGAGAGTTATTTATATGATACAATTATTTTGAATTAGCTAGTATATGACTCCTTTTAGTTTATAAGTACTAATAATTGAATTGTAATTACCACTACTGTTGATGTCCATTTGTAGCACACTTCTGAGGAAGCTGCAAAGGTTTTGGCAGCAAAATATAGAGTATTGAAAACTAAAATTGTTTGAGTCTTTATTCAACAGACCGATACACCTGATAATAGTTGTGTTTAAGATATTAAGAGTACGGTCGATTATACAGTCCTTACACATATAGTGAATAATCAACATGCCTCCCTCTCACGTCCAATGAATTGAACGAAAAAGCGAGAATGCATCTGTCTCGCAATGTCGATAACTAAGTTACCAGAGCGTATAGACAGATGGCACTGCATCACGGCTATTTGCCAATTAAAAGAATGTTAAAAGGAATCATTCTATTATTAATAACACCCTATCTACTACATATGTTTCATGGATTGACCAATCATCAGGCAGATTCTGTGTTATTAATGAACGATTCCTTGATAGCGTCTATCATATCATTACGATACAGAAAAATAGTGAATAATCAACATGCCTCCCTCTCACGTCCAATGAATTGAACGAAAAAGCGAGAATGCATCTGTCTCGCACTGTCGATAACTAAGTTACCAGAGCGTATAGACAGATGGCACTGGACGTGAGAGGGAGGCATGTTGATTATTCACTATTTTTCTGTATCGTAATGATATGATAGACGCTATCAAGGAATCATTCATTAATAACACAGAATCTGCCTGATGATTGGTCTATCCATGAAACATATGTAGTAGATAGGGTGTTATTAATAATAGAATGATTCCTTTTAACATTCTTACACATATATATATATATATTATTTTCCACTACAACCGACGTAATTATTTAATAATTTGTATTGTAAAATTGTAATTATATTGATTGTAGTGGAAAATGATAGATACTTTTTTAGGAATTTCATTTACAATATACAAAACTCGTTCCACTAGATCTAGTATCCTACGTGATCTTTTACAGTCATGTGCTACATGACTTCGGTACAATGTACTGCGATCTCTTAATCTGTACACCGTTTGTAAAATTAAATCACTTGAAGGACATCTTCAGTAGGAAAACCGCCATTTATAAATACGTCTACCAGCCCTAACATTTCCACCGGTTTCACCGTATAGCAAGACGATATCAGTTAATTCGAGGTTTGAATAAGCCATGCTTCACGGAAGTTAATAACAAGCTGACCGCTAATTTATACTGTGCATCATCGCATCAACAACTCCCACAATTATGCTTCAATTAGGGTAAGGTTGCAGCTATAAAGGAGTACTAAATTTATCAAAGCCGGATCGAATCTTGCGCATTTATTAAATAATTTTTTCTTTGATCTCGTCCGAGATAGACCTTTCGTGCATTAGCATTTTATGCTTAATATCATTACAGCTATTACATATTAAAGTATGTTGACGTACTTCGTTTACACCCTGTATTTATATTGAAGCATCTCGAAAGATTATTAAAATATTTTTAATGTTACAGACTATAGCAACAGCAGTAGTGCAATTATATTGCACAAAGGGGCCTCACCACTCTTACTGGGTCAAACAGGATACTGGAGTATTTTGTTTTGTAAAAGATAATAATAGAAAAAATTACTTTTTTCGAATGTACTGCCTCCGAAGAAACGGAAAGGTTTGGGAACACGAAATCTACAATAACATGGAATATAAGGCCAATACCAAATTTCTTCATTCATTTGAAGGAGATGTAAAAGTTTAATTTGCCTAGAATTTTTTACAATATAAACTAGTAACATTTTTAGAAATGTATTTATGCTTTTAATTTCGCTTGCATAGACGAAGCGAACCAAGTGAAACACATAGTAGCCGATAAATTAGCAGCAAGACGTTTATCAGCAGGTATAAAATCTCTTGTAATGATTTCAATTTTGCCATAATTTGTTAACAATTTAGCGCAAAAGGAACCACAAGAACGAATTGTTGAAACTAGGAGACCTCGAGAAAATGCTACTAAAAAAGTACCAGCTAACACACAAGGTAATTACGTTACTTCTTATGTTAATATAATATTCAATTAGTGTAAGTTTAGGCAAGAAAAAGAAACATAGAAGAAGACTAACTAAGGCTGAAATTGGAAATCCCACAGAATTTCGGCACATTACCAAAGTTAAATGGGATTTTGACAAAGGTTTGGATGTTGATACAAGTGATAAAGTATACCTTGAAATTTTCAAAAAGGTAAGTACACAATATTATTAGGTGTGCAACTAAGTTCTCGCTGTTTTTTTTTATGAAAATGCAAGTTTATTGTGAAAAAATGTTTACAAATGAATCATTCAAAATATTGCCCATCGCTAGCGACAACTTTTTCCCATCTTTCTGACAGAGCTCGAATACCGTCACGGTAGAAGTGTTCATGTTTTGAGGCTATCCACGAATCAAGCCATTTTGAGATGTCTTCATATGAGCGAAACTGCTGATTAGCCAGACCATGTGCCATCGAATGGAACAAGTATTAATCGGATGGCCCAATATCTGGGGAATATGACGGGTGTGGTAGGACCTCCCATTTGAGCGTTTCTAAGTAGGTTTTAACGGGTTTGGCAACGTGAGGCCGAGCGTTGTCATGCTGTAGAATCACTTTTTCGTTCCTCTGCTCGTATTGTGGCCGCTTTTCGCGCAGTGCTCGGCTCAATCGCATCAATTGAGTTCGATACCGTTCCCCAGTGATGGTTTCGTTCGGTTTCAACGGCTCATAATAAATAACACCGCTCTGGTCCCACCAAATACACAGCAAAACCTTCGCAGCGTGAATATTCGGTCGAACCGACAACGTAGAAGCATGACCGTGCAGTCCCCATGATTTTGTTCTCTTTGGGTTGCTGTAATGAATCCATTTTTCATCACCCGTAACGATGCGATGAAGAAAACCCTTCCTTTTTTGCCGCTGGAGCAGTTGTTCACAGGCAAAAAACGACGCTCAACGTCTCTTGACTTCAAATCATAAGGAACCCAAGTTCCTTGTTTTTGAATCATTTCCAACGCATGCAATCGCTGGGAAATGGCTTGGCGGGTAACTCTAATGCTGAAGCAAGCTCTTTTTGCGTTTGGCACGGATCCTCATCGAGCAATGCCTCCAATTCAGCGTCTTCAAAGGTTTTTGGTCTTCCTTCACGCGAATGGTCGTCAACATCGAAATCACCGTCTTCGAAGCGACGGAACTAATCACGGCACGTTGTTTCATTTAGAGCAGCATCTCCGTAAACTTTTTGGAGTTCTCGATGCGCTTCAACCGACGTTTTCTTCGAATGAAAGAAGAAAAGCAACACTTCCCGCAAATGACGATTATTTGGCACAAAATCAGACATTTTCACACAACCAAAAGTATATGACGCAAAAACAAAATCACTAATGTGTCAAAGCGGTTTGTTTACCATATGTCTAAGCTTGGTTCATGAATTTTTGGTTGTGTCACAATAGACCAGCACTTACTAATGGAGCCATTTCTTGAAAAACAGCGAGAACTTAGTTGCGCACCTAATAATAAAATTAAAATATTCGCGATTGCAAAATTTTTCTTTTAGGCCGGTTTTGACGAAAAAATGTTAGAAAATAGAAAAACTCGGGAATTCGTTTTTGATTTCATAGAAAATTACCCGAACAGGAAGGAAGCTACCAAAAGTATGCAAAATACTAAACCTATTCCCACAAGAAGTGCACCAAAACCACCACCAAATGTAAGAATTTATTGAATATAATAACTACCAAATATAAAGCACTTACCTACGAGGTAATATCAAAAAGTTTCTGGAATTGCGCATTTGGGTACTTCCGCCACTACTGTTGACAAGTGGATGATAATAACATCACTCAATCGGAAGTGATGGTCTAAATAAGGTATGGGCAACCTTTGACATGTTGTGGGCCAAACTTTAATGTGCAATTACGTTCGCGGGCTGCGTTTAAAAGTAGTGCATTTTAAAGTAGTGTTCATAATTTTTAGCGATAGATATCAGGCCAGATCAAATGTTACAGCGGGCTGGTTGTTGTCCACATATGGTCTAAATGTAGACGCGCTCAATATGTTCGGCGGAATGTTGTAATTGAGCAGAGGTGCAAAATCAAATTCACGTGTTGGTTAAGCATAACGGCAACAGAAACATTTTATTCTTAGCAACAAGTGCATGAGTATGACACTCCGCTATCTACGGGTGATTGAAGCGATTCAAATATGGTCTGGAGTCAGTTAAATACGAGTTCTATGCTGCGACACCATAAACATCCGTGAATAAGGACATGGTTACTAAAATTAATGATATTGCCCGTGCCGAACACGAAATTACCTTTCTTCGGTATGCTAACCAAGTCAGATATCCCTGTTCTGCGCAGACTATCGTAACAGAACCACTGGGAATGAGACGTGTATATGGAAAATTCGTGGACATAGATATTAACAAAGGAACAAAAGGAGATGCATGCGGAATTTTCCTCCAAATTTTGAGCATTCCGCATCAGAACCTGGCTTCATAGAGAAGGTGATTACTGATGATGAGATTTGGATGTATGGAAATCACCCAGACACAGTAGTGAAATGTGTACGCCGGGTCTCCACGATCGAAGAAATCGCAGGCTATCAAATTAAACGTGAAGATTGTGCTAATTACAATCTTCGACAACAAAAGTACAATTACATGTTATAGCCGGTACGGTATTTGTTGAGCCAGAATTCCTAAAAGACAACTACGTAACTTTCTTGAATAAACTGTATTCGACACCTAAGACATTGTACGGCGTGGCGTTCACCTTAACAAGTTACAGCTAGTCTTTGCATAAAATGGTTTGCAGTCGATATACCTAGAGAGTATCTTTGTGTATGCGTGCATTTTAATTTTTGTAATTTCGTATTCAAAGAAATCTATGTAGGCAAAAATAAAAGATATTGTGTTTAACGTGCATAATTTTGGAGACAATTTTTCCAAATGAAAATAAAACAGAACTAAACAAACCGTGTTGTAAATGCTACTCTTTAGCTACTATAAAGAGAATCTTAAATGACAATGTCGACTTACAACCTAAATGTATAGTGAATGTGAAGTAAAATTCAATTCTCCTAAAAAACGTAAGAGAACATGCAGAAAAGAAACAAAAACACATAACTTAAGAGATTACTTTTTTACAGAAAGTCGACATTGCATCATTTGCTTCATTTCTCATGATTTAATTTCACACAACAAAAAACTTGCTGAAAATCCGTCCAATAGTTTCTAAAATATTCAACGAGAAAAAAATAAGGAAAACTTTAAAGTACGACAGTGCTTGGAAATATCTAATTACGACAAACTTTTGCGTCGAGTTTATTCCAAGAAATGAGGTAGCGGTCTCTTACGAATTCTGGCTATATAATGAAGTCTTTACCACTAGGACAAGCAATTAATGCTGGCGTAGTGCACAGAGATTCTGACCAGTTTGCGAAATGAAAAAGTGCGACGGCTAAAACTACAGAAACGGCGTCTTGGTTGGAAACATCAGGTATAAGTCTTTGGCAGTTTAGGTATTTATAGCAGCGAAACAAATTCAATCCAGCAACTGCTAACTTTTGGCAATTTCCTACTATCAGAATTGAGCTTCGTAGTGAACATTTCCCGACAGTAAATAAAATTAAAACCAGTACGAGTGCTGTATACTAAGAAAGAAATCGCAGTGGCAAACATAAGTGAATTCCAAGAAATATTTTGATACTACCCCATATGTATACTTAAAACTAAATTTTTTCTTGGTTTCTTCCCTTCTTCCCTCTATAACTAATATATTCTTTACTTTCTGATCTTAAAGGCTAAAGGTAGAATGCTTAGATACATACTGCATACAACGATTTAGTCTTTCTAGCATTACATATTTGTAACTATTTTTTTTTGTAATTACTAATAGATACTTTATTATTAAAAGAGAAAACCAAAAGTTTAAGACAAGTTTAGAGTTAATGATGAAGATAATAAGAATTGAATTTCCAACAGTTTTATTTAGTGTTTGAATAGAGATTTTGGCACTTTGAATTTATTAAAATACGCGAACTTTAGGGTCTTAAAATTTACTTATTACGCATTAATTGAAATTCATTATGAAGAGCGTCCCAAAATTAACGCAAGATTTGAATTAAATAGAAAACACAGTTTTTAGTCTTTTGATTGTTATTTTTTTATTGAATCATAAAGTACATCGGATAGGGTTATTTATGGAGCAACACATCGGGCAAATGACCTTCATTGCTTTGCATGCACATACGCACTCGTTTGTCTAAATTTTCCATGACCGTTATGCATAAATGTGGCTGAATTTCGTTGATTGAGCGTTGAATCTCCTCCTTTAATGCGCGGGTATTTGTGGGCTTGTTGACATAGACCTGTGATTTCAAATAACCCCATAAAAATAAATCTAATGGTGTTAAATCACACGATCTAGGGGGCCAATTCTGATCACCGAAACGAGAGAGTACACGACCCGGAAATGTCTTATGTAGTAATTGAACTGTTTCACGGGCTGTATGGCATGTGGCACCGTCTTGTTGAAACCACATATTAGCCACATCAACATTATCCAATTTCGGCAGACAGAACTGTGTTATCATGTCGCGATATGAAGCACCAGAACAGTCACTGCTTGACCAGCCTCATTTTTAAAAAAGTATGCTCCAATTACGTCTCCAGCCCAAAATCTACACCAAACAGTGCCACGTTGTGGATGCATTTGTTTTTAGACAATCACATGTGGGTTGGGTTGGGGCAATGCTCCCTTATGCACGTCCGTCATACTTAATAATCATACGTTCGTCTTACTTATAATTCTACACTTCATCTGTTTTATTATATTACACTGGTGGGGGCGCTGCGTACTCAGTACGAACCTGGCGGCGGGAAGACATCCCAACTCTGGTTATTAGTTCTTCATTGTTTACACTTTTTCAGTTGTCGCCTAAGCACTCTTACTTCGTTTAAATTCCCAAAGCATTACATGATAAATATGCGCTTATTACTCTACATTTTAGAGGTAAGGAATAACAGTTTAACGTAACGTGCATCACACAAAAGAGTTGTCAGAAGACTAAGTGAACCTTTGTCTATTTAGTGAAAGCAAAACCTCTTTGTCCCGGTGACTCATAGTGGGTAGATACGAACAATAGATTCTACCTAGCTGCATCGGAAGTTTTTCTTTTGACTCGACCTGATAAAATACCTCCTCTATTAACACTATTGTGCCAAATTATCAGCAATGTAAAGTGTAGAATCTTATGTTATGTATATGATTGACATATTTGGCTTAATTAAATTATAACGTTTTAGCGTCTTCCCCCACCACCACCGCCCAGAGAACAGCAACAACATACCAAAAGTAGTAAAATTAACGGTAATTACCTTCACTTATTTGATTCTCATCAACAAAATTTTGAATTTTTTACATTTTATTTTACTGTATTTTTCAGACCAATCCAGTATGCTCCCGAATTTCGCTCCTCCGCCACCACCTCCACCTCCTCGTCCACCTTCCCTAGCTCCTGGTACTGGTCCTTTGATAGCACCTCCTCCTCCACCTCCTCCAGCACCACCACCCCAGCAAATGGAATCAAGTTTACCAAATTCAAGTACTAATGCCACGTCTCCACCTGAGAAGAGTACAGATATGCGATCAGCTCTCTTAGAAAGTATTCGACAAGGAAAGTCTTTAAAGGTATGTGTATTATGTATATGTATTAATCAAACAAGATAAATAGTAAACCACAGAAATATTTATTGATTCAAAAACTATTATTAAGGAAACCCCTTTCCACAATAATGTTCGTATTCCGTATATCAACACAAACAAAATTCTGTTAATTATGAGTGCTAAAGCTGAATTTTAGTTGATAAGTGTTGCACCAAGCTTGCAATTTATAAGTGTCCTCAACGGAAGCTATTTTTCGTAAATCTCAATGTCATCATCATATAAATATACAATGAAGCTTGGTGCAGCACTTATCAACTAAAGCTGAATGTAAATAAATGTTGTGTAGTGACGTATGTTAGAAAAAATTCACCATTATCACATATTTTAGCAATTTTTACATTTGCATGAACATTTTTAGGATTTTTAATGCCTTTGTTATGCTCTTGTTATTAGCAAGTGGAAATATACTGATATTAAATGGCTTCCAGTTTAGATTTCGTTATTTTTGAGGTTACAACTCCAATATAAACATTTCAATCACAAAAAATTTATGTTTATGCGGGGAAAGAGGTTTACATAACATGATTGCAAAATTGCGAAATTAATATGGAAGGTATTATTGTACAGGCATATGTATTTTCGTGAGAATATCTTGACTCTGCAAATATTTTAATATGTTAAAGTATTTTCAGGAAAATAATTTTAATATTTTATTTACAGCCTGTGTCCGCTGAACCAAAATCAAGCGAACCAAATAAGAATGATATGCTAAAGCAAATTAAGGAAGGCGTTGTACTAAAACCTCCATCTGTAAGTATTATAATTTAAAATGAAATCTCTTCTAATTACTCAATTATAAAATACAATTTCCTGCAAGTTAATTTCCAAGTATTAATCTATCTAACTCTTATGTTTATGTATTCTACTTTCCTCCTATCATTATTACTAGACTTGTCATTCGTCCCGACGCGACATGTCAGTATCCGCTATATGAAATAGTTCCGTCAATTGTCGATCGACCCTAGCAATGCGTATACATCATTATGCTCTTAGTTAGCATTGGTAGTTGGCTTGACAATGTTATTTGTTTTACATTTTATATAAATATATAATTAAGTATGTCTAACGTACAGAAGGGAAAAAAGACAATTGGTTGACACAGTCGAGAAATATATCATTGAATTTCCTGATTTGCTTTATAATGATTCTGCGATCATATATAAAGTTTGCGATAAACCGCTTATATGCTGGGAAAAATATTTTAACAGTAAAAAAGCAGAGAATTAAAAAATTGGCGCACCACCAATAACAATTCACGCTAGATTTACTTTTAATAATCTCAACATGTGGTTTACCGCCAAAGTTACTGAATAAAGAACAGTTTCAATCCTTCTGGCATAAATACAATTCCAACTAAAAGCTACCATGGGACAGCGTAGCATAATTATTTACCATCTCCACTTGAAGAAATCAAAAATAGTATCAAAGCGTAAGTCAAAAACGAAACAGCTGTGGTTACATGTTTACGAGACGACAGATTGTAAAAATTCTATTGTAAATATAAATAGTACGTTTAATGAAACTCCTTAAACCAACATTTTTAATTTAATTAGCTAACAAAAGGTTAAAAAATGCACAGCTGAAACGATAACGAAGGTAGTGCTGAATGCGCTACAAAAATTTGAATTCAACCAATGAACGGTCGTAGTTTATGGTGTCGCGACAATGCGTTTTGTAGATCAATCTCTTGAAAAACACTGTCAGAGACTTTTGCATGTGATGTGTAAAGTACATTTGACGTTATAATCCTCAGTGTCGCAATTGCCAAGCGAAGAAATTTCACTGATCTGATTTCCCGATCAACTTCAATCACAAACACACACACGCTATTATTAATATTTATACATATATATTATTTTTTTAGGAACTTGAACCCAAATCACCAACACCCGTACCTGTGGATGATGTAACAGATATAGCAATGGCTTTGAAAAAGGTACTAGAAAGTCGTAGCATTGCAATACGTTCCGATGATGATACCAGCTCAGGAACATCAAGCGACGACGAATGGGATGCGTAACATTTAGAAGAAAAAAATAGAAGTGGCTGTAATTAAAATTTGGAAACTCCATTCAAAATTACATTTAAATTACATATATATATTTCTAAGAAATTTTGTCACCTAATTTTTTATTTCAGTTTAATAAACACTACTCCACGTATTATCGAAGTGGTAATAAATATTAAAAATTATAAATAAAAAATGCAATAATAACAATAAATGCATATGACTATAAGAATAAAAGCGACTTCATAACAAATAGTGGAAAACTATAATAAATGGATAAAACATATTTAAATTAGCCAGCCTGAGAAACTATCTTGACTAATAATTCATCTTTAGATTTATATTTATGTTAGAATACATCGCATGCAATTTGATCTGTCTGCAGTTGGTAGCACAAAAATACCCAGATTTGAACATTTTGATTTTTGTACGTACGTAACACTTTCTGCTCATATGGCGGATGAATATTTTAAGTAATTTAGTTGAATATCAATGATAAACATCAAAAATAAGCAGTAGGCCAATCACACATTAACACCAATGGAAGTATTCTGTTGTCAACTACGAAGATATCGCTTCCCCGTATACGCTATTTTTATGCGCTTTTAAAGGTTATATTTCCCGTTTAGTTGTAATTTTTCCTTCTATCTTGATTTTGTGTATACACATCCATATTTTTGTTTTCAAATCACTTAAAAGATAAGTTACTACATATGTTTTGGTATCAATGTTTAAAGTGAAATGTAAAACGAAATCTCAATCGGATTTAAACATTCGAAGCAAGTAACTTTAGTTCGTCGATTTGAATTTTAGTATTTGGTATTCCATTGTGGAGTAAAGGTTTTCTACACATGAGCACAGAACATCCAAAAGAAACATAATATATCGTCACCTTTGATTTTTATGTAATCAATTTTGATGATTTCCAAGTATTAGTGAAGTTAGGTTGTGCCATATTGAGAATACGAAAAAACTGGCGACTTCGTATAATAATTAAGGTTTCACAATCTGCCTGATAACTAGCGATAGAAACCGATGGAGGTGAACGCGTGCAGGCATTGCCGATAGCTTGCATCATGTCAGTAATGCAAACGTGAAATATTAACTATGGCAGATGTAAATAAATTTCTAAATCGTTTTCTACGTTAGAATATACAGGAACTACCATTAAATGTGTTATTTGCAACATTAGTATTTTGCCGTATGACATTATGGATTAGAAAAGACATATTAAGAATAAATGCCACGTGTTGAATGCAAAATATAAAATACGATATTATCACATATAGAAAAATTAATTTTATTATCTTATCTGTGTGCAACATTCCTCAACATGTAATAGTCAATGAGGACTTTCGTCAGTTTGGAGAAAATATATTTTCCACATTAAAAGTTACCAGCCAGAAGGCAATTACAGTATAATTTACCTCGAGACACGATTGCGGACCTTATAAAGACAGTTGAAAAATAAAAAATATGGCTATCGATTGATGAACCTACACATGCTAAAAAAATGCGTCCTAGATGCTAGGCTTATTTAATTCTGTTTAAGAATATGTGAAACTATTAGTGCGCACTTCAGAAAATGATCAGACTTTGTTGCTTCTCCTTTTATGCGGCAAAATATTACACAAAACAAACGCTAAATACATATTGCAAATTGTAAAAAATGCTGTTGAGAAATTTTGTTATTGCCAGCTCAAGTTGCAATGTTCGCTATAGATGGCGGCACAAACATTATTAAAAGTGGCAAAATACTAAAATAATCTTTCCCAAAAGTGTAACAGATAATATAGGTACCTGTACAACCAATAAATTATGTGTAGTTTTAAATAAGAATTCCGTATATTCAGTATGCACATCATAAAATTGTGATTATCTTGAATTATTAGTTAAAAATGAAATAAAAATATATAAATTTAATGCAAATTAACAATGATAAAGTAGATTTAATTTTTAATGGAACTACACGCCAAATTTGTTAGAAATGTTCATTTTAGTGTGAAGAGCAATTTTAAATTCATTACCTAGGTTAGAACATATTCACAACCTGTAAATTATAAATTACAAATATTGAGAAAGAAAATCTAGATAACGACTATAATCAAATATTAGATTAACTTATTCAAAATGGCAATGTTTCTTCAGAATTTAATACTACAATGACTTTCAAATAAATTACTTTTATTAAATATATTTTCTTATATTCAAATTGTTTTTATTTTGAGAAAGAGCAAATTGTTGAACTACAATTATTATTTTTTTATTAATATGCACCAATTTTGATTATTATGAACCATTGACCTCTCAGAAGAAACGAGTACATTACTATACTGTTTCACGTAAATCAATAACAATTAACATAACAGTTAACGAAGTAATTTAAAACATAAAATTTGTATTCGCTTAGGAAGTATGTTCTGAAAACGCGACTTCAGAGCTGATTGACCATTAGAAATTTTGCGAACAAAACATTAATAGAAGTACTGTAATGCAAGCCAAAAAATGTTTACAAAGTGGAAACTTTGTTCGAAGAGTGGAATCAGGACGCCATCTAGGGAGCAAAATGAAGAATTGGCAAATTTTATTAGAGAACCTTTTCGATACTTCTATGAAAGCGAAAAAAGAAACAAATATCCAGGATGCGTCAGAGCTGCCCAGTAACTAATTGCTGAAATAGAATTCAAACACTACCTTAACGCATATAAGATATTTGTGGCGGACGATAAGAAACGTAGAATACATTTGCATAGCAATATGTTAACTTGTATAGTATTTAGAATAATACTGTTTTCTCAGACAAGTAAACATTTCAGCCCTTTCATAATGGTTATATTGGTTTTTATCGACCGTCAAAAATGCGTTGGGATCTAAAATATGTGACAGCTGCTAATCGAAGTCTGCGAACGTCTGGCCATGGATTATTAGTAACGTGTGAGCAACAATGAGTGACCTGGTCCTACACTTCTTTCCATACATATCACCTCAATATTTACTTCCTCTTAAAAGTGAAATTAGTCAGTGTCTCACGCAATTATAATAAAAATATGATAGCTACTATGTAAACAACAAATACTACTGTGAAAACGGCATTTTCGCTGCGTATATGTGAACTGAAGACTTTAAAAAGACTGTTGAAGGCTTGCATATATGTATAAATAATGGATATTAATCACAAAACAAGTTATGTACACTGCACGACAATGAAAGGTTAATGACATAAACATAGAGTAGGAAAACTCACTAGAAATTACTAAACCGCTAATTTCAGATAGAGAAAAAAGGAAGTAAGTACTGATGTGGGGCGTGCGGAAAGTAGAAAAGATCAGGTGCTTGCTCACTCTGTGTTTAAGCTCCAGGTATTTGCGATATATTAGAGGAAAGATTGTGTGGTGAGGTGTATAGAACTTTAAACTATGCTAGCACCAGCAACGGCAATTTTTGGAAAAAATTTTACTGACCAGCACGCAAGATAATAAAAAATAATAATATTTTTTTAACAATAATGCAGCTTTATAGTTTCAGGGTAACTGTCCAGTTCATTGAGCACTAATAATTGAAGATTATGTAAATTTACATCATGTGAACGCTTTATCTTGAACATCAACAAGCCGAAACTTAAACCCAATTGAAAATGTTAGGAATGAGAAAAATTAACAAAACCTATATACGTAGCCGATTTTAAACCGAGAATCCAACTTGACCTACGGCTACGACAAAACATTTTGGAAATACAGCAGTGTAATATTTTTCGTGTCATGTAAGTCCAAAACAGTCCGAGATTTGCTCAGAACTTGGTGCTGTCGTTGCTGAGATGTTTACAAAATGACTGCAATGATTCAATGACCAAATACTGAAATTACACTTATAATTTCAAAGTATATGATAAAATGCACATAATTTTCTTATTAATAGAATTTAAATCATGTAAAATAATCGAATAATATATAATTTTTGAAAATTGAAAAACACATTAACAAATGAACTCATGTCAATGTACAGCTTTCTTTAAGCGCAGATTATACATTTTTTATGTACGGTTGCCACGACTAATATCCGTACGCTTATATACGGACAAGTAAACTATAATTTCGTCATTTACTAACTATATTGAAGATGTTTGCCAATCTATATATTAAGGAGTTTTCAGCACATTTAAGATTAAAATATAAACTCATTTTTATTTCATTACTGATATTTTATTGTTTTTTACTTTTAAATTTTATTATACTATTATTACTTTGAGTTTAAATATTTTATCTTTCCCGTCGACATTCTCATTGAAATATAAAACATGACCAGTTTTTTGAAAATTGCCCTACATTATTTTTCGTTAAACACTGAGAGCCTCTCAAGGACGTTCCTAGTCCGCTACTGATTTATGTATCAATTCTGTAAATGAGAAAAAATTCTATAAAACATATTGTTTTTAAAATGCTAGCGGAAGCAAAAAAAAAAAACGTAAATATAATCAATTGCACAATTTAAGTTTTATAACGTTTTTATTCAACGACATAAAAGTTAAAATTTTGATATTAGTGTTTTATGACCAATCACACCTATTAGAGGAGATTACAATGCAATTAGACGGTTCTTTGTTAATATCGCCATCTATTGAAAGGAACGAAAAATTTTATGCGATTAATTAGTGGTTATTTAATTTTTTCTATAATTTATATTTTTGTTAAAAATTTGCTTTTGTACAATAACAACTCAATTTTTATATTTATATATATATTATTTGTTCCTTTAATATAGTGGTGAAGCACTAATTTTATTGTTTTATTTAGATCTGTTGCTTTTACAGAACGTTTATGTATGTTGCACGTTAAAAATTTTCTCTTCGATATCTAATTGCAGTTTTTTTCCATTGTAAGACTGCTCTATACATTTTTTTAGGTTTTGGAGATAAGTGTTTGTCTTTTGTAATAGATCCACATTTTAAGAGATGTCTCTTGGCTATAATCTCTAAAAATTATAAAAATAGATTTTTAGCACAATTTGTACAGTAGAAAAATGTAGAATTTAGCAAGAAACAGAAACTTTACTTGTTATCAACACTGTCTTTCTACATTCTTTTGTGGATGTTATTTTCTCGCCCAGCAAATGTTATAAATAAATTGTTGAAAAAAATATGTTCATTGAATTTTGCTTATTTTATCTGTACTTCATGTAATAATATTCTATATTTATGTAATATTTACTTGACATTCTTTATGAGAGTACACCACAAAGGCTCCTGACCCTCCATGTAGAAAAGGTATTCTCTACATGAAGGGCCAGAAGCAGTGGTAACTGTAGAAGATGTATCTAACTAGTTATGTTCTGTAAAATAGAAAATTGAATTATTTATATTCTTTAAAATTAGCACTTATGATAAAAGCAGTAGTTTGAAAACATTACAATAAAAATATTCAACATATAATTACTTAAACACATAATAAACCTTTTGACTTATAAAAATTTGTGAATTAATATAACTCGTATCTTAACTTTTAAGATTATTAAGTCATTGTTATGGTTTTGTTGAACCATAACAAAGACTATAACTTATAATTTCCGAAACACAAATCGCGTAGTGTCATCTATAGATAGGAACGAAGACTATAAATAGAGGTTCAGAGGGCTTTGTTTTTAAAAATAGTGACCGTAAAATTAGGACTGATAAGAGTTCGTTTACAGAGCAATCGCAATCAAAATAGTTACAAAAGAGAATATGTAAACTCTCGTACAAATTGTCCACTTATATTATTTATATATTCATTTAAAATTATTCTAATGCCAAGCTAGAGTAAATAGCAGAGAACAGTTGAAAAAGTTTGCATTTCTTTGTGGATTGTACATTTTATCTTCAGTAAAGAAATTCAGTATTTTACATCATAATTTTTTCCGACAAGAAAAATGGTTTTAACTCCGAAACAATCAGGAAAATTCATTGCTGAAAGGGCGAAGCATGTGAAAATAAATAATGATGGAATACAAAAACTTGGTGACAATGTATGTATTAATGAACCAACTTTTCACACTTTTATACAATTTTCTATTATAGCTTCTGGAAAAATTGAATTCTGGGGAACTTTTGCTTAACTTTAGTCAAGTTCCTTTACATCCAAAAGCAGAAGATGCATGGGCACAAGATTGGATATTTGTTGTTGATACATTAAATTTTTGCTTTTGGTCACCAGAAAATGAAGTGGGTTGGACAGTTGAAGGAAGTACAGGTTATTTTGCACTGTGTAAAGCTGTAAATAGAGCAATGAAAGAGGGTGTTGATATATTAAATCCAAAATTTTATGCAGTATTAACAGAAGACCAGTTATCAAACATATTGCGGAGCGATAATCATATACAAATTCCCCTACTTAAGGAAAGGTTAAAGTGCTTACATGAAGTTGGTAACTCATTAATTAAAAACTTTGACGGGTCATTTACGAATTGTATTAAACAAGCAAAATATAGTGCTGTTAAATTATTGGATATAATTGTTAATAATTTTGAATGCTTTCGAGATGAAGCTGTTTATGAAGGTACAACTGTTGCAATATACAAAAGAGCTCAAATTTTAGTTGGTGATATCTGGTCCTGTTACAAAAATGAGGGATTGGGATATTTTGAAGATATTCAAGAAATAACAATGTTTGCTGATTACCGTGTTCCACAATCACTGCTATTCTATCAGGTCTTAGAATATAGTGAAGAATTATCAAACAAACTAAAAGCAAATCACATTTTTGATAATGGTGATTCCATAGAAGTTGAAATTCGAGGTTGTTCAATACATGCTGTAGAACTGCTAAAAGCTTATATTACTAGTAAATTACAAAACCCCAAAATGATTAATTCTATAGTAATTGATCATTTCTTGTGGGATTTTAGGAGACAACATGCAGATTGGATATTAAAAGATGTTTTGCCTTTCCATAAAACACATTCTGTGTATTATTAAATATGTTGCTTACAAAGTAATGTTAAACATTAAAATATATACCGTGCTTTCATATTAAAATGCTACAAACACCGTATCATATTATATTCGGGTCTAGATACCGAATGCCGATCAGAATGTAAAGTGGTGGGGCGCGAGTCAGTCGAATCACAACGACTGACTACAGATTACAGATTAAGTAGTTGTTCGTGGTACTTGGCGGAAGGTCTATCACTGATTGTCTAAATTGTTTACCTACAAAAATTAATAAATTATAATTACTTTTAACTGTACAATTAGGTATTTTTACAATAAGTTTCGCATTGAACTAAAAGACGTTTTCTAATAAAACGTTTAAAAATTTTAAAAACTCTTAAAGAACCTAAAAAATAAAATAACTTATCAGAACTTAAAAAATACTCTTTAAAAGAAAATAAATATAACTTGCCAAAACTTATAAAATACTTTTTAAATACAGAAAATAAATTCAATTAATTCTCAAATGTCCCTCCTGCTTACATGTTCTATTACAGTTTCACAAAATTCCATTCTGCGGTGTTAATCAGCATGAAAAATTTCCTGATGAGTTTGGTATTTATAGGATGTGTATTTATTTTTCATTAATATCTTATGAACTTTACCCACGCTAATACCTATCTCTTCTGATATTTTAGAGATAGTAATATTGGAATTTTCTTCGACCATTGCGCACACCATGACTTCCTGCATTTCTTTATCGTTATTTATTCTCCGTATTTTATGACACTTACATCCCAAAATGCAACCTTCTACTTTAAGCTTTTTAACTACTAATGATATTGTTGTTAATGCAGGAAAGGGACGATCTACATACTTTTCAGTCAGTTATAGTCGTGATTCAAATGACTCGCGCCCCACCACTTTACATCCCGATCGGTATTCGGCAGTTAGACCCGAATATATGCACGGTATATATATATATATATATATATATATATATATATATATATATCTTTCAATAATAACTGTTTTGATAGCCTGTTTTATAATGTAAAAAAAACAAAAATATTCATTAAATTAATAACTATATCATAGTAAGTGTACTTTTTTATTCAAATATTAACAATTTATAGGAAGATTAATACTATTTATTAGTATTATTCCTTGCCTCAGAATAAGAAGGAGCGATTTAAATATCAGACCCGAGTCTGCACTGAACACAGTTTTTATTTTTTTACAATAAAGATGCTCTCCTAACTGTTTAAAGAACCTAATTTTGCGCCTACTCCCAAGTATTACAGAAAATATCATTACTGGCATAGAATCCACTCTACTCAGAATCTCTCTGGCTATCATTGATTCCATCCGTTTTAAAACTTCAAAAGCTCTCCTACAGGCTAAACCACCTAAATTTAATCTTCAAAGATTCAAGACTCTAGCCCATAAAACTCTGAAATCCGACACTATCATCGTTGTACTCAAAGCTAATAAAGACAACGCCAGTGTTGCCCTGGACAATGATGAGTACGAACATTAAATCTCCATGGTGGTTTTTATAAACTTCTTAAGTAAGATTTCACTTCACGAATAATACGTGCCATTATAACTTAGTTTAACAAGTGTAACTTAAACTATTTCGTTAAACAATTGAATTCAAAATTCGCGATGACAGGTAATCTTTTTTAAATATCCCAGTAATTAGAAAGAATCATAAAATAAAAATTGATATTTTCCAAAAAGAAATATTAACAGGTTTACCACGGCGCATTCAAATTCTAACATACAAAAAAGAAATCTTTCGATTTTCTTGCCAATCCCACTAACAAAAATGAGATACAAAAAAGAATTAAATATTATTAAAAATATCGCGAGATACAATCGTTCTATTTTGGAAATAATCATAAAATTAATTAGAAAAGCTAACTTAAAAAAGATAATTTGTGATACCAGTTTGTATCATCAAAACAATAGCGGTAAACATTTTATAGGTTACCATTTCACCGAATTAATTGAAATAAGATTTTTTAAGAACGCGAATTTCAGATTACATATGCAGAAACGCTACAAAATCTTTCTATCATATCACAATACATAAAATAAAAAAATTTAAATTAGTATTAATGTATAGTTTATTCCATTTAAAAATACAGTGGTTGTTGTTTAAACTACAGAGCAGTTTACATTGCTCAAGTACATACAATTAATATGTATCTTTGGTTGCATATGTATGTATATATATATATATATATATATATGTATATGAATTATTTGATTCATTTCTAAATATTAAAAACTATTTTACCAAATATCATAAAATATTTATTAAGATTTAATAAAAACAATTTCTACATTACATTAATATAATATTTTTTACAAATTCCTGAAGGAGCTGGCATTTCAGGAGTTTCCGAATCCTCGACAGAATGCATATGATCCGATGATTCACACATAATGGCATTAAATTTATAATAGTACCAAATTATATAGTTTTAAGGAAAACTGATTTATAACAGCTATTTAATATGTCTATTATTCTCGAAAATACCAAAGAAAATACTATTAACGTCAACACTCGTAATACGAAAACTGTCATACAAAAACGTAAACAAACATAGGCAACCAATATTACCTTCGATTTACGGAATAATTAAGTAATGTAAATTTACCTTTTGTATTGGCCAATCGGCAACAAAAATACGATTCCCTATCTAAATAAGCACTGTATTCTTAAATGGAATAAACTAGTCTTATTTTTAAGAAATTTTAAATTTAGCGCCATTATTATAAATTTATTAGGTTGCTATACAGGTATTAAAGTACGAGTGAGTTAATCACTTGTGATGTGATTATGCATTTATTATACTTATATCTATGTTATTTTATGCCCAAACATTACACAAATCTTTTGTTAAAAGGAATCATTCTATTATTAATAACACCCTATTTATGTATATCACGGATCGTCAGGTTGATTTGTGTTATTCATTATTATACACTGGAAACATAGTCTCCGATCTGTAAGAAGAAGCGTTCTTGCTTTGTCGGTCAATACATTTATGTTTGGTCGAGAGAGGGAGATATGATATTATTCACAAATCTTTTGTATATTAATGTATAAATTACGGGAATAAAAGTTGTTTCTGTTAAAAGCGGGACTTTTAAAAATCATTGCCGATATGTAAAACTGTGTTAAAAATAAATTCTTTCAATCATAATTATTGTAAAATATGCTATATAAGAAAAACTACTTATTTGTATAAATATTTTTTGTAATTAGTTATTTTAATAATTAATTTAATTATGTACATTATCCTGAGAAGCGGTAAAATTTATTTGGTGGATAGATATCAACCTATCCATAATATATAATAATCAGTCCATGATTTAATGTTTAATAAGCACTGTTCTAAAATATGGGAATTGAAGTTTGGAGGTTGCAAAATATATGTCTATTAAGTGTGAAATGTTTATATTAAAATTGAGGTTATAATATTTAATTTCAATTGTAAATTTGTTAGACTTTTATTAATCCTTTTCACATATATATTTATATAAAGAGATGAAATGTATTACGTTATTATGATTACATATAATCTTTTTATATTATTTATGTGTTTTTTTTTTAGATCTAACATGGTTTCAAGGCACAACATACAAAGAAAATATTATAAAATGTGCAGTTGGAAGTCGAATTATAATATTATTGTTGCAATTAATATCAAATTTATTAATACCTGATCATAATGCTCATGTGTTTATGTATCCAAAGAATAATGATACTTTAACGTTATTCGATAATATAATACATATAGTGTTTGATGGATTCACAAGATGGGATGCCCAGTATTTTATCCATATTGCAATGTATGGTTATATATATGAAAATACAATGGCATTTTTTCCATTATTTCCATTAACAATAAGATATGTTTCTTTACTACTATCTTATATAATTTCATTTTTGAATTTTGAGTCATTGCTTTTAATAGTCTCATTTATTTTAAATTTGTTACTTTTTACTAAAACGGCATTAGTCTTATATGATTTAACTTTAATATTTCGAAGTGACAAATTTGCATATGTTACATCACTACTTTTCTGTTTAAATCCTGCATCTATTTTCTTTTCAGCACCATATTCTGAATGTTTATTTTGTTATTTAACGTTTAAGTCTATATATCATTGTATAAAACTCTCAATACTCTGGATGCAATCAAATTGCAAATTCTTAACTTTCAACCATAGTTTATATTGCATAATATACATATCTCTAAGCTTGTTAGCAAGATCTAATGGAATTTTAAATATTGTATTTTTCATATATGTTTATTTGTGGGTATCTGTAGATAAATCTTCACTAAAAAACTTTAAAGTTTTTGATAGCATTGTTTCACTTATGTATTTATTGTTTTATATTTTATTAATGCTATTTCCTTTTGTAATTTTGCAATATTACGATTATTATATGTTTGGCTCAAATTTTAGTTATACTCTGCCAACGTTTCTACTAAATTATGCAGAAAATAATAAATTTCTTTTATGGGGATCATTTTCGAAATATAATCAGTCTTGGTGTTATAAAAGGTTTCCAATTGCATATTCACATGTACAAGAACATTATTGGAATGTTGGTTTTTTAAAATATTATGAAATCAAACAGTTGCCCAATTTTTGCCTTGCTGGTCCTGTTATTTATATAGTATTAAGTAGTTCAATAAATTATTTATCCAATCATAAAAATATGCTAATTCACATTGGTATATTACGAAACTTTTTTAATTACTGCGGTTTCTATAGAATTAAAAAAACTGAAGATGACAAGCAATTAAAATTATTTCTGTGTGATATAGAATTCGCTTGTATAATACATATTTTATTTTTGACTATTTTCTGTATATTTTGTATTCACATACAAGTTACTACAAGAATGGTTTTTTCTGCTTCCCCAGTTGTATATTGGTTTTCTTGTCAAATTTACCTTCATAATAGTAAGGGCAAAACTTTTATTAAATATTATTACTTATTCTATTTTGTGTTTGGAACAATTATGTTTTGTAATTTTCTACCTTGGACTTAATAAAATTAAATGAAAGGAAATTTGATTAAAAATTCTAATTTATGCTCTAAACTACTCCTGTATAAATAACCTACGTTCAGGATGGTTAAAGCCGGCATTTGTTTAAAAAGCAAATAAAACAGTTCTCTTGCTTTAGTACAGGTACAAATATAAAAGTATAGTATCATCGGTGAAAAAAGTTTAATAATTTTTGGCTGTGGTATATAATTTACATCAAAAATATATATTAATAACTAATATTGTTATATTATATGTTTTTGAGTTGATTACCCCTACTTAAATTTAAATCTTAAACTGTATTAAAAGATTGATTTGATTAAGTCGATCACTGGTTTTTTGATGTTTTCGTTTGAGAAGTATTTGTATTCTGTTGATAAGGAAATATTTATTTGGAACCATGTTTCCGAAATGAACACCATAACCAGAATAATGAATGGAAATTTTCGGTTGAATTTTGTGCTAAAGGATTTTTAAAACAGTTTCTGGATTAAGAGTATGGAATTTGGAAAATTTGCAAATTCACAGGTGTCAAATTGCTTTATTCACACCCATTTAATCAACATCCTTTAGAGAACTTTTTTGCTTGATAATCCAAAATGTACATAAGTTATCTTTTAATGCTATAATAATTTTAGGACTTTCATGCTTGATATCTTTTCTGTATGAAAGTGCAAAAAAAGAGAACACGAACCTAAAATTGAAAGCTTCAAGGACAGTAAAAATTTTGATGTGCGGCAGGATAAATAAATTGCTGAATATATTGTAAAGAATACTTTAAAAACAGTGGCGCCATACGGGTGATGTATCTGCAAGCCAATAAATAATTTGTCAGTACATAATTGTGCTATTACATAGTACTCTTGTAAAACCAAATTCATACTTTTATTTATACCATGCACTAAATGTTGCCAAAGTATTTCCATGAAAACAATTTGAAGGCGAGATTGTTTGCTACCTGCAGGGAACTTACACATATTTTTTTCCTGTGACAAACACGACTTGCTATTATTATAAAAAAATTTAATAGTTAACTATTAAGAAAACAAATTCTGTATTATGTAAAATATAGGAACAAAAATGTATCAATTAATAAAGAAGTTAAAGATGTAATCTATTAAAGTAATGTAATATAAAATAATGTACACTACCGTCCATATTAGTTCGGATACTCAAATAAATTTAAAAAATGAACTAATGCATATTTCGGTACACAAGACTTTTTAGGGTGAGGGCAGGTAAGTTTCGCAAGTTTTTCTGCTTGCAGTATTACCTCAAAGATAATCGTATTTCTGGCGCTACGAATTGTTCCTGGAATTACCACAGTGAGCCATAAAATATAATAGTTATTTGAAGGTGTTCTAATAGATATATTTGCCTGCAATTGGTTATAAATCTCGTAAAGGACCTAATGTAAATATATTATTTATATTTAAATGCAATTATATTATTTTTTTAGAAGAGTGTACTAAATTTTACTAGCTGTCCGAACTAATATGGATGGTAGTGTACAATAAAAACATGTTATATATAGTTTATTCCATTTAAGAATACAGTGCTTATTTAGATAGGGAATTGTAATTTTTGTTGCCGATTGGCCAATACAAAAGGTAAATTTACATTACTTTATTCCGTAAATCGAAGGTAATATTGGTTGCCTATGTTTGTTTACGTTTTTGTATTGACAGTTTTCGTATTACGAGTGTTGACGTTAATAGTATTTTCTTTGGTATTTTCGAGAATAATAGACATATTAAATAGCTGTTATAAATCAGTTTTTCTTAGAACTATATAGTTTGGTTCTATTATAAATTTAATGCCATTATGTGTGAATCATCGGATCATGTGCATTCTGTCGAGGATCTGGAAACTCCTGAAATGCCAGGTCCTTCAGGAATTTGTAAAAATCCTAAAGGGAAAGTAATTCACAGTGGGCAGAAACAAATAATATATAATATATATTTCAAATACCATAATCAAGGTATGTCAAAAACGCAAAGTGAAAGGTTGACGGTGATGGATGTTGGTGTCTCGGAGTCAACAGTATGGAAAATTGTTTCTGAAATGGAAAAAAGGGAATTGTTGCATCACCACCAAAAAAGCAAAATCAAGAAAATATTGTTGATAAGTTGGGTGAAGATGAGAAGAAAACAATTTGTCGCATTGTTCATGGCTTTTTTCTAAGAAATAAGCAACCAACTTTAAATGAAATAGTTCGGGTATTAAATATATTTAGTAAAATGTTATATTATATATATGCATGAATAAAAAAATTACAGGCTGTGAAGGAAAATTAAATGCTACCACCTATTGATCAAACAAATCTCTGGAGAGTTATGAAAAATATGGGGCTCGTTTGGGAAAAAAGAGATAGAAATCATATGTTAATAGAAAAATCTGATATTGTTTTATCGAGGAGACAATACTTAAACAATATTAGGCGTTTTCGGGAATGTGGAAGAAAAATTTATTATCTTGATGAGACCTGGTTGAATGCAGCCCATTTGAAACATAAAGTATGGAAAGATAAAAATGTACTTACTGCACGGCAAGCTTTTGTTGAAGATTTATCAGTTGGTTTGAAGGATCCGTTAGGTAAAGGAAAACGATTAATTATTGCCCACATTGGAAGCGGGGTTTGTTTAGGATGCTTGCTTGACGTTTGAGTCAAAAAAAACGGGAGACTACCATGAAGAAATGAACGCAGAAGTTTTTGAACAGTGGTTAAAAGATATTTTACCAAGTTTAGAACACTCTGTCATTGTAATGGATAATGCTCCATACCACTCTAAAAAATCTGAAAAAGCACCAAACTCTTCTTGGAAAAAAGTTATATAATTATTTGGTTACAAAATAAAGGGCTTAAAGCAAAATAAGCTACACTGAAAGTGGAACTGTTAGATTTGGTAAAAAGCTATGTAATTTGAAATCCGATCCGCCATAATGTAGATAATATAGTTGAGATTACTGGCAGACACATTTTAAGACTACCACCATATCATTGTAAGTTAAATCCTATAGAATTAATTTGGACACAGGTGAAAGGTTATGTCGCTGCAAATAATAAAACATTCAAATTAAATGAAGTAAGAAAATTGTTTCACGTAGCCCTCGACAAAGTAACTGGTTGGCGAAAATGCATCGATCATGTAATAAAAGAAGAAAATGATATGTTTCATTTAGATGATATTATAGAGAATATGGAGATCACTTTTACAGTTAACACAGGTTCTTCAGATGAAGACAAAATTGATTCGTCTTCTGACGATTAATAAGCAATAAGCAAAACGAAAATATTGCAGTACAAAATGTTATATACACATAAATTGAGTTATAAAGTTTTGGAGCTAATGTATTCTCTAATTTTGTTCAATTTTAAATATTCTAACACAAATATTATATTAATGTAATGTAGAAATTGTTATTATTAAATCTTAATAAATCTTTTATGATATTTGGAAATGATTCAATTAATTCATATATGTATATATATATATATGCAACAAAAGATACATACTAACTGTATGTACTTGAGCAATGTAAACTGCTCTGTAGTTTAGACAACAACCACTGTATTTTCAAATGGAATAAACTATAGATCTTTATTTGTTTACAGCGTCTCGCCTGGCAGGTATAAGTACTAGTTTGCATAATTTAAATTTACTGTTTATATTGTATTTGTTTTGTTCATAACCTGTTTGTTCAATCACGTTTTTAAAAATAAAGCAAGACTCGGAGTATATATTTACACTTTAGTTCCATTCCTTTAAATAAATAAATTTAGAATTCGTTTATATTGAATAGAAAGGGCCTCGTTAATTTTTAAAATGGAATAAAATATAAGTAATTCAAAATAACTATTACATTAAATTTAAATAAAACTAAAGGTAAAATAATTTTATTTAGTTAATCATTACAAATAGTTAACTATACTAACTTTTACATTTTTAAGATACTAGGTCTTTATTTAAAAATTTTAAGGAACAAAATATTCTTCAATACATGTATATAAACACAATAAATGGTAGTCCAAACTTAATATTTTCAAAACTTTTAATTTAAATTATGTCCTACTTTAAGCCACAAAACCATCTCCAAAAAAATATGCAAAAATTTAATTTCTAACTACATATATAAGAATAAGTTTTTTCCTGGCAGTTTTAGCTTTCCAAATAAATTATCTTCTTGATCAGATTTAAAATTAAATTATGTTGAAAATGTCAATATCTGATGCTTCTAACACATATGCTTTACAAATTTCACAGGAATGTTTTCCCAAACCCTTTTGTTATTAAATATCCACAAACATATATGAAAGAATTTTGTGGCTTTTTAGTCTCTTAATCCTACCTATACTTCTATATTATTTCTGCATTGTTAAAAAGAATTATTCATGTTTGTTCTTACATTCAATCTGGCATAATACTTTTTACAAATTATCTATGAAATTTGCTTCCTTAACATGATAAAAATAGGACATAAAATAGATTTTTAAATTAAATTTATTTAAGGTTTTTACAATTTCCTCTGATTGCACCAAAAAATTGTCTAAACTATCTTATATTCTTCAAGTATAGCTTTAGTTTACCAATTTCTTCAACAGTAATATTAAGGCATTTTATACTTTTTATTTGATGTCACACTTTTCCACTATTGACAACTTGTATGTCTTGACCATATTGCCCATTATACAATATTCAATCTGAGATAATTACCTTATAAACGAGTTTGTTTCGTTGAAATAATACAAAAAATAACTATAAAAATTGAAGAAATAACCTATACTTCCAACTACAAATATAAATGAAGATAAAAACATGTGCCTATTTTTCGTATTTTCAACACAGGTGACAAAACGCATGCGTACTAAATTTAAGCCACAATAATTTTTCAATTTGTCCGTTCTGTTATACTGTGGCAAGGTAGTTCTTTTTTCTTCATCTTTTGTGTTACATTGTCATCGGTGAACAACGTTACGACTTTTTGGCTATTAATACTTTGTAATTTACCTTAAAAACACATTTTAATTAACTAATATTTACATTTGTTCAGCCGCTTGTCATATGTTCTTGAGTTAATTACCCCTTCTTAAATTCTAGCGCTTAAATTTAAATCTTGAACTGTAGTAAAAAATAGATTTAATATGCGTATTTGGTCTAGAAAGAAATTATATGTTAAATGTTGTGCGGATTATAGTACTTCGGTAAGTTCCAATACCAAAAATTTTAATGATATACCGGGGCCATTGTCGCTTCCTGTAATTGGAACGTTATATCATTATTTGCCCATTGTAGGTAAGTTATTTGTTATTAATATTACTAATTAGTGTGAATACTTTATTTGTTTTAATAATTATGGCAATATATTTAGGTGTCCAATTACAGGTACAAGATGTAAAGTTTGCTTTTATAATAATGTAATAAAACTAATAAACCTAAAATAGTGATGTGATTTAAAACGAAAGTTCGTATACCTCAAGACAAATTCATGTTGGAAATTTTACATATATATTTAAATTTGCTTCAACATGTCTACAAATTTTGTTTTTAAATGAAGCATCTAAATGTATAATATTGTATTAATTTGATTTACTTCTGAATTATTCATTCTTAAACAAATGATGGTCCATTAATATTTATTGTCTTGCAGACATAACTGAGTACCTAACTAAAAGTACTAGCAAAAAACTGAATATTTTTGCATATTTTTTTATAATTTTAACATTGAATTTTTTATTATTGAAAATATGAAAGTTTTCCTTTAATGCTAAATGATTATTAAATACTAATAATATAACAATTACAGTAACATTCTCCATAATAGTTGTCAACAATCACCTTTTAACTTGATATAAACTATAACTTTTAGTTTGAAAGCAATATTAGAATTTCTATTAGTATTTCGAAATTTTTTAATTCCAGAAAACGTTTTTATATTTATAATTTATTCTACGAATTAAATTTAAACCAATTATTTTGTCTGAACAAATGAAAAACCATTGATTTCAGGGTCCTATCATTTTGATAGATTACACCATAATGGTCTAAAGAAACTAAATAAATATGGCCCTATCGTTCGTGAAAATATAATACCTGGTGTTAATATACTATGGTTATTTAAACCTGACGATATTGAAGCATTATTTAGATATGAAGGCAAATATCCGCACAGACGAAGCCATTTGGCATTGGAAAAGTATAGATTGGAGAGACCGAATGTATACAATACCGGTGGATTGCTTACAACGTGTGTAAATTTTTTTTTTAATTTTTGAAATGTTTAAGGAAGCATATATCTTACACTTTGCTGAGATATATTTGTATAAAACTAATATGTAATTTTATATTATATAGAAATTAGAAATTTCTTACAATGCGTATTTTTATTTGTCTCGGTATTTGTACTTCGAGCAAATAAAAAGTTCATTTCAAATTTCGCTTTACCAAAAAATTGTTTGTCACACTGAGCGTCTCATCTGAATTTTTAGCAATCTATAATATGTTTTTTCATATTGTTATATTTAAAAAAATAAATGTTTTTTGTATTAATTCACGGCAAGAGATTAGAGGCAGCGCGAAGAAAATATCGGGTTAAGGGGCCAGATAAGAAATCAAAAAGATATTAAATTTGCTAAATAATTTACAAAATATTTTGCAATAATTTTTATCGAATAGATCTCAATAGTTTTGACAAACGAAAGATTAGTTTTTGACTTTTATTATGTTTATAGTACCTAAAAAAGGCACTGTAATTTCGTCAATTTTTCTGCAACAATTGAAGAGTAAAGTAAATGTATCGTAGTATACAACGGTTAGGTCTAGAAACATGATATTCATTCATAAAATTATCATGTTCCACATCGTTTGCAAATACCTCCTCAATCCTCTACTTCTATCGGCACACTTAAAACAGAAAATTCAATCTCAAATATTCGCTCCAGACAACAATTAGAAGCAATCCTTGTGGAGCAATGGGGAAAAAATTACCCACAGCTACTGAAAAATTAGTTTCTAGTATGCCATCACTTACAAGCTATTATTATACAGGCTGTTTCAAAAAGAATATACGTATTACGAATGCATATATTTATTAAACTTTAAGACATACGAATATGAAACTTTACACACATATTTACAAATCTGTCAAGTTCAGATTACAAATGTTCAATATGTCCTCCATCAGCGACACAAACAATATCACATCGATACTCAAATTTCTCCCATACTCGGGCAAGCATGTCCTTCGTCACCGATTTAGGGCAGTACGGATCCGGTTCTTCAACTTTTCCAGGTTCTGTGTGAGTGGTGGTATATAAACATTGTCTTTAACGAAACCCCACAGGAAGGAGTTACAGGGTCTCAAATGCGGTGACCGTGGAGCCCAGCTGAGACATGATAAGTCGCCAGCTCATTGAAGACCAATCCAACGGTTCGGTAGAGTTTCATTCAGACATTCACGCACTTGGCGACTCCAGTGAGGGAGTGCCTCGTCTTGTTGAAAAATGAAGTTGTCTTCGTGCAGCCTCGGGAACAACCAGTTTTGTAACATAGCGACATACTGCCGTTAACTCTCTGTTCATCAAAGAAGATGATCGGGATATCACACAAAACACATTGATTTTAGGCGAATCTCGTACGTGTTTAATGGCTGCATGTGTGTTCTGACCCCAAATACGAACATTGTGTTTGTTGACCAGACCACTAACATGGAAAGTCGCTTCATCACTGAACAAGATGCGTTGTGCGAAAGTGTTATCATTGTCATTAGGATCATGAATCTCGTTACAAAATGCTACACGTTTCCGTTTGTCATCAGGACGCAGAGTTTGTAATAACTTTAACTTGTACGGCTTCATAACCAACCGACGTCCCAAAACACGCCAAATTGTTGTTGTAGGCAGTTGTAACGCTCGACTGGCACGACGAGTTGATTTTGAAGGATTACGTTGGCAAGCAGTTTGAATTCGTGCAACATTTTCTTCAGAAAAACGAAGGCGGCCAGAACTCTTTCCTTTACATACACATCCTGTATCTATAAACTGTCGATACCACCTGCGAATGTTCCATCTATTCTAAGGACTAATTTGGTAGTTCAACCTGAAACATCTTTGCACTATAATTACCGAATCGCACTTCGCAAACTCGAGAACACAAAATGATTTCTGCTGCGGAGTAGCCATTTTAAGCATATGACGGTTACCAAGAAAAACAGAAGACAACTGACATCTAGCGGCTATTAAATAAACTATGTATTCGTTTCTCCAGTAGCCGAGGCGCAGCGATTGATAGTTTGGACAAAATAATACTTTGTATTACGTATATTCTTTTTGAAACACGCTGTACCAAAGGTGGGCTAACAAAATATTGAACGAGGTGTTCCACCTTAAAAGATTTTTCCAACACTTTTTCTTGTGTATGACATTAATTTAAGTGTTTATGTGTATTTTTTTGTGAAAACTTGTTTCTAGAGTTTTAATATAACGTAAATTACTCTCTATTTATTTAGTTAATTTCATTTGCTTTCTTTTAACATTTTTTTGTAGATTTTTTTCATCTGTATGCAAACTTATGCAATTATGTATGTCAAGTAAACTAAAAATAGCAAATACAGTAACAGCTAAAAAGTCTTAAAGTACAATATCTTTCGTTATTTTTCATTTCCACCTTGATATATGAAACGAAAATCTTGCTGTTCAGCAATTAATAGTAATAATAATCCATGCCTTCACAATCTTCAACAACTTAACGCTAATTACAGAAGGCATTGACAGGCCATGTTTTATTGTAACGCTCGCGCTCGTTATGCAATTCGAGTTCTTCGGCTGCCGCCATTCACTTAAACCAGAAGGGAAACCACGAAAAATTTTCCCGGACAGCAGACCGTCGAATTCGTTCCCAAGATCTCCGGCATGACAGTAACTTATCACTGATCTATCAGCTAAGAATTTTAAAATATTGTAGAAAAGCTAGATATAAAAGGATCTTTAATTAATGAGCAATGTTCGTACTGTTCGTATTCAATTTTTCTTTGTTGATTTTATTATTTTCTATTGCATTTTTATTTTTACAATTACATTTTTATTAGAAATAATATTTTTAGTAAAACATAAAGACGTATTAGTACAATAATTCTGTTTAGAGACAGTTTATTGAAAAATGTTGAATGTTTGAGTAAGAGTTATATTTTACAAGGCAATTAAATGTTTTCCATTATGATTTACAAATTTAAAATTCATCTAGTAATGGGTCAGAATGGGCAAGACTCAGAAGTGCCTTTCAAAAAGGTTTAAGTAGTCCAACAGCTGTACAAAATTTCCTCCCAGTTATTAATGATGTGGTGCAGGAGTGGGTTTATAGGATTAAAGATTTATCACATCAACCTAATATCGATTATCTTCCCGAATTAAGTAGACTGTTTCTCGAACGTAAGGATATGCTTCTAATCGACAATAATTTATATTTATATATTTTGCGTTTTAAGTAATTAGTGTAGCAGCTTTTGATCTACGCTTAAACAGCTTTTCCAAAAGAGAGTTAAAACCTTCGTCTAGGTCATCTAGACTAATGCAAGCAGCATTGACGACGAATAGTTGTATTTTGAAAACAGATAATGGATCTCAATTATGGAGAAAATTTGATACACCTATGTACAACAAATTGAAAAAGGCACAACAATATATGGAAGAGTAAGACATCAGTATTCTAGTAAGAAAATCTATCAAAATATTTGTTAATTTTTTTTTTATAATGAATTATAATTTAGATGCTTTACTAACATTAACCATTCGATGTTATAGGGTTGCCATTGATTTGTTGTCCTTGAAAATGTCCTTGTTCAAAGAAAAACAAAGTGAACAATTTATGTCTCTTTTAGAGACTTACTTATCCTCACCAGAACTGGATTTTAAAGACATTATTGGAATGACTTGTGATATTTTACTTGCCGGCATAGATACAGTATGTATTATTTACGTATATTTCAATGTACCATACACAATTACTTTCCATTGTCCTTACTTTTCCAATTGTGAATGAATTTTTCACGGAACCACTATCATGCGATTATTCATTACTGTTTTAGTGTTGATTTAAATGTTCAACAATGTCTTTATGACTTGCAAATCTGCTTTTTGGTGTGAAGCTTCATCTCCAGCGATTGTATGCAGATGTATAAATAACTTTGTAGGGAACAATCACTCCTGAAAACAAATTGGCTATATATCGTATGATAAATAATAACCTTCATGTGACCTATATTGACGTAGAAGTGACTTTGAGTTTTTATTAGCTAATAAAATTGAAACTGACGGTTTATGTGGTTGCGTTGAATAATATCTTCCAATAGGGGCTTCTAAACTTTGATAGCGGCCATATTGTGTGTGGTGGATAAATTTGAGTCTACTGGTTCAGTAAACAATGAACCAACACCCTTACGACGACGAAACGCAATATCTGTCGAAAATCTCGCCGCTGTCCGTGAGAGTGTGTAGGAGAATCCGAGGCATTCGATTTCGCGTCGCTCACAAGAACTCGGCATTTCGCATACCACAATTTGGCGAATTTTGCATCGTGACTTGGGCCTGCATCCGTACAAAATTCAACTGACCCAGGGGCAGAAAGTAAACGACCATAGACAACGATGTGTGTTCGCTGAATGGGCCCTGGAGCAGTTGGAAACTGACCCTAATTTTCATTAAAATATCATCTTCAGCGACGAGGCCCATTTTTTTTTCAAAATTGTCGAATTTGGGACGATGCCAATCCACATGCGATCCAAGAGCGTCCAATGCATCCCGAAAAAGTCACTGTTTGGTGTGGATTTCAGGTTGGCGGCGTCATCTGTCCATATTTCTTTAAGAACAACCTTGGCCAGGGCATCACCGTTAACGGCGATGATTACCAACTTCTTTTGGCCTGAATTGGATTACATGGACACCAACGACATGTGGTTTCAACAGGATGATGCTACGTGCCACACAGCTTATGCCACATTGGACATTCTGCACGAGCGATTTGAGAGCATGGTCATCTCACGTGGAGGTGATGTGAACTGGCCACTGAGATCGTGCGATTTGACCCGTTAGACCTTTTCTTGTGGGGTTTTCTTAAGTCGCAGGTCTATGCGAATAAGCCACAAACTACAGCGGCCCTCAAAGCCAACATATCCCATGCCATCGGTAAAATTCAGCCTGATTTATGCGCCAAAGTCATGGAAAATTGGACATTCCGGATGTGCGCCACCCAGCGAAGCCGCGGCATTTGCACGATGTTATATTCCATACATAATGGCATCGATAGGCCTTTCAAACGAATAAAATATTTCGATATCTCACACACACTATGTTTTATTTAAATTTAAAGATAGGAAGCGCTTGATGAAAGACCCGTTACGTACTATAATATTAAAAACAGAATTTTTTATGATCAGTCAACTAGTTCACACATAACCAGAGCTTTTTATTTTGTAGTTTTGATTTAATTCTATTTTCAATTTGATCGTGCATTGATATACAAAGATATTCCCAGACTGTCACTATAGCTGGACCCGACTTAGTTCATAGAATTTCACATGACGAATTATACATATAATTACATATAAAAAAGTTGTTAGCCGTTTGGTACTACAGAGGACATCATCGAATTTCGGGAAAGTTTAAGTCAGGCCTGAATACATGAAGATGCCCAATTCCGACAATTTTCATCAAAGAGCGTTCAAAGAAAAATTTATGTATGAAACATTTTTTAGAAATACAATTTAGTCAAGTTGAGCTTAAAGAACAGAACAGTAAATACTGAATGATATGTGACCAAGAACCTTCCAAAAAAATCTAAAGATTTTCAAATACATGACTTAATACTTCATTATGAACAGAGCTGGCCCTGCGAGTGTTCGATCAGCAGCGCGCGCTTGTAAGAAGTGCAAAGCGTTTAGCAGGTATTGACAGTACCTTCATATACCACATTCGCCGTGAGTAATAAATGTTCTTCTATGCAGAGAATGCATTTCACATCTAATGATGAAATGCTTACGTGATTTTTATAATCTTTACTAATACTTGGCAGATCTGTAGATTCATTAATCATCAAAAATTTGTTTTAACCTTGTAATATCTGAATCTTTCAACAAACTATCTACTTTAGCCAAACTACTTACTTTAGCAATAACACCAATATTTTTCGCGTCTCTGAATGCATGCAGCTGTGTTTGTACGGTGTCCATTATTTGAACTGACTCCACTAATGAGAACGAGGATTTTTGTAGTTTTTCAAGCACTTTAATTAGTCCATTATACTTATTATGACTAATTTTTTAATTTGCTGCAACTTGAGCATTTTTTAATTTGCTTCAACTTTCCTCGATGACAGTTACTTCGTTGGGATCAAACTACAGTTGGGATATTGTCTGTGAAATTCGCGAATTCGTTTTGGGGATTTGAGATACACTGCCTTTGTATGAACTACTGAATCGCCTACCTCTGGATAACACAAGGAAATAGTTTGTGCCATAAAATTTAAAATATTGTACACATAACATGTAACAAGTTACCACAATTTTATTTAAGAGACTGACCTATAGAAAGCATGTCTGCGGCTTCATCGGTCATAAATATTAATGAGTTGATTTTTGGAAATTTCAAATTTTTAAATTGTATTTAACACCTTTACAATTACTTCGGCAGTGTATTTTTCCAGTCATTTAACTTTTATCGTGCACCGACGTTATACACGAGGTACGATTCAGATGTTTCTGGTCTTATGCAGTAACATGAGAACTCAGAATAATACCAGCACGCGTCGATAGATGGTGGGAGGTATATGTCTACGTAGTGTGTATGACAAACGTGATCGGCGCAGTTTTCGCTAGACTACATGCTATTGTGTAAAGTGGTAAATGTGCCCTGACGCGATCATTATGATAGATGGAAAACATGAGCAACGCGCATGCACTAAATTTTGTTTTAAGTTCAATCAATGATCCCAACACAAACTTTGAATGGTTTGTGCGTTTTAAACTCGGCAGACCGTCCATTAATGACGGCGAAAGAACAGTAAGACTTTCGACGTCTACCACGCTTCAAACATCGCAACAGTTCAACAGCTCATTTATGGAAACCGTCGTCGAACTATTTTTAACGTCTACTATTAAGTTGGAATCGGATATGGTACATGTCAGCGAATTATATTTGAAGAATTGGGCATGTACCGCATTGCCGCGAAATTCGTTCAGAGACTTCTGATTTATGACCAAAAACAGGAACAAATTGCTATTGCGGATGATGAAAATGGTAAAAGAGTAATTACTGGCGACGAGAGCTGTATTTAGGGTTATGATCCAGGAACTAAACAACAATCAAGTCAGTGAAAGAGTCCGAACTCGCCACGAACCAAGAAATTCCGACACAACAAGTGAAGGCAATGTGAAGAGCATGCTCATCATTTTTGAAAGGCATAGTGCACAGAGAATTCGTTTCAGCTGCTCAGACGTTCAATTTCGAATTCTATTGCAATGTTTTGAGGAGCCTTCACGAGGATATCAAGCAAACAGCCCGAACTCCGGCGGACAAGCACATTGTCGCATCACCACGCGCCGTTTCACCGTTCGTTCCTCACACTTTTTTGACGGAAAGGTCAACTATTACCTTTTTCCATGCGCCCTGTGCCTGAGTCGATTGCTTGCGATTTTATTCTCTACCTCGAAATGAAGCTGCAACTATAAGAAGTTGAAGAAGTTCAAGAGGAATCTCAACTCGTTCACAGAAAACTATTTCCTGATTAATCTTCCAGAACTGGAAAACCCCTGGGACCGGTGCATAACTGCTCAAGGAGATTACTTCGAAGGTGATATAACATAGCAACCGTCTGGAATGAAAGCTAAGTTTCGAATTTTTATAGCATCAGTCCGGGAACATCTGAATCGCACTTCGTAAAGTTGCCCGACAAGGTAACTTCCACTTCGAGTACTTTTTTCAGAAAAAGCAAAATTATTCATTATCTAATCAATTAAATGGGAAATTGCACGTAATTTATATTAATCCTTAACCGAATATAAATTGGCTATTCAATCTAATGCCATGCTTTTTATCGTTGTGCTGTGTACTATCTATGCGTTTCTTAATCAAATTTGGTCTGGAACATAAAAGATTTTTCACAAACTTTACAAATTATTCTTGCTCCATCATGTATTAAATCTGGAAATGCAAACATTGCATCTGCTAATGTATCCGAGCTTCTGCAAATAGTCAAATGCATTAATTGTTCAGTTTTTTTAATGTTTTTACTGTCTATTGTTTAGTGGCGACTGTTTTCCATTAAAACCTTTATTTGACCTAGATAAACGATGGAATCGTCTCGTTCGAACATGTCTCTGAAGCAGAAATTACTACTTTAAATTTAGTGAATGGTTGATTTTATTATACCATCGTCATATGTCTACGATGCTATCATAATAAAATCAACCATATATATTTACAGCTTTTTTCTCCTTTTCCTTAAGTATTAAGTATTGGAAATGTAAATGTACTTTGCTTTCGTTTATTTCACCAAACGACTGCAACTGCACAGTACAGTAAAGCTTTTTCGAATTGCTCGGTATTAGATAATTTATGGGTATGATATATCCACAACATGTTTGGATAAGCCACGAACTTTTCGAAAAAACTGGTGCTAATATTAAAATTCAGTGGTATATGTTTATTTGTAGACAACTTATTCTATGGCATTTGTTTTGTACCACATAGCGAAAAATGAATCTGCCCAAAACAATCTGTATAAAGAATGTAAACGACTTTTGCCCAGTCCATTCAGTCCTATAACAAAAGATGTTCTGGCTCAAGCTCAATATACTAAGGCAGTATTAAAAGAATCTTTACGTTTAAGACCTATTTCCGTTGGTATTGGACGGATATTGGACCAAAATGCTATATTTTCGGATTATAAAGTTCCAAAAGGGGTAATTAGAACATTCGTTTTTATGGAAAATGTTGCAAACTCTTTATGTTGTAGACAGTTATAGTTACGCAAAATCAAATTGCCTGTCGCCAAGAAGAACATTTTCCCAATGCCCATGATTTTATTCCGGAAAGATGGTTAAAAAATCAAACATTATACAAGCAACCTCATCCATTTCTAGTGCTTCCCTTTGGACACGGACCAAGAACTTGTATTGCAAGACGATTAGCAGAGCAAAATATGTTGGTTATGCTAATGAAAGTAAATATATTAAATTACAATTAAATTAATAAAAATATTATTTCAAATACTTTTTTTACAGGTAGCGAGTACGTTTGAAATAGGTTGGAATGGAGAACATATTGATACTAAATCCTTACTAATTAATAAACCAGATGCACCGCTTAATTTAATTTTTAAAGTTAGGCGAACTTTTTTGTAACTCCAATTTACATTTTTTAAAACTCATAGTACATAGACAATATTATAAATTTATAATAAAATATTTTTGAAAAAATATCGTCTTTTTTATACTTAATAGTTACTCGGAGTATGTTACTGGCAATTTAAAGTGTGTGTGTTCCTCTTATGAAAAGAAAATGATGATCAAAGTCTTATCTTAAGCAGATGTTATGAATAAAGAGTGGATATTTAGACACCATGCATGAACGGCGAGCGAAGCTGGCACCGATGACAAGCCACGGTCATCACCGATATATATCGGGCATGTTGTAGAATGCAATAAGTTTAGTTGTGTTAGTTTTTATTGCGTTGATAACAATCAATATCTGATGTTGCATTGTAGCATAATTATGAGTGTAAAACAGAACAATAACAACTTGCTGTGGCTGTGCATGGACAGTGTAAATAAATATCAGACAATTTCCAGACCTAAAATATTATGGTACTGAAGTAATTTGTTTAGTGTCATACATCGTTCTTCTGTTGAAAGAAAAGCCTGATTTAGACACGAAAACTCACAAAAACACAAACATACAAAATGTCATCTGACATCTCAGGAGTTTGTGTTACATTTAATTTATACGTAGACGGCTTGTAATCTGGCATTTAGGATAGTAGAGAAGGAACCATTTCGTCAGTTTTGGAGTACACACAATGCGAACGTTAAGAAACTACCTTCTGCGCACTAAAAAATGGAGATCAATATTAAAGCTGCTCTAAAATATTTAAAAAAATATTATTAAGCTGTGATGAGACTAGATTGCAAAAAAATTCTATTCTGAATATCCTTGTCCATACATTGGAACACCTTCAATAGTCATGTCCATTTTTATAAGCTAGTAAAAGGTTATCAAAGTGTACCGGCGAAACTACTGGCTGTGATACATTACAAAATTTTGAATTAACAACGAACCAAGTAGTAATGTATGTTCCTGATTTCGGCTAGTTAATACTTTCAGCAGGATGTTTGCTTAAACATGAATGTCCCACTTCACTATACCTACATACTAACGTGCCTGCCTGTTGGATTTATTACATCTTATGGCAGAAACTATTCAAAAAAATTACCCGATTGTATATGGTTTAATAAGCGGCATCAAAAAAAGTTTTCCTGAAATCGTGGTAACTGGCACGAATTTCACAAACATTGTCCTGGCATACAAGAACCACACCAGTTCTAACACACTAGGACATGTCGTTAGAAACAATTTCCTACTATTTTAAAAATTTTCACACAATAAAATCCTTAATATTACAGTTTAACTCAAAAGAGTCAATAGCCATCAGAGAAAACCAGATAAAATTTAATAGTGACGGCGTTTGTTCGTCCGGGCTTACAAACTATCTATACGAATTAGTGCATTGACAAATGCTACAAAACTTTGCAAAATACTTCATAAGCATTAGTGGGTCAAATGAAAATAGTGGATGAATTGGAAACAGTGCTATATGCTTTAAATGACGAAATAAGTGCTCGTATATTAAAAGAGTTTCATAGTGTATGACGAAGAAATTCAGATTTTGCCAAATTAAGAGACATTTACAGTAGTACTTCTTCTATAGATACTATAATTCAGTTCAAAGAACATTTAACTACGAAAATATTACATCAGTAGACACCAAACGGTCATTCCCTCTGTACAAGAACATTTTTACAACGGGACGAATATCATTTAAAGTGTAGACACTGCAAACTTACGTTATGTTGTAGATGTTTAGTGTAGCTAATTTAGATTGTCAATACTTCTCTCATAGGTAAGTGCTTAACAACAATAAGAACATAAAATATATTCCTTATTACTATTTATTCATACTGCATTACGTAGTAATTGTATGCCTTTCGTATGTCTCACAATGTATGCGCTTTTGATATCGAAACACCCGATATACACTGGTGACCTATACCTACTGCTGGAATCATTGGTACCGGCTTCGATCGCCCATCATGCATGGTGCCTAAATATAACCAGTTTTGTTATAAACAAACATTCTGCATACTGAATTATTATACATCTTACAAAACATTACAGTTACGAGTAAAATTGCATGCGGGACATTTGATTCTTACTAGTAATACAATTAATGTATAAAATTCATTAAATGCATTGTTATCAATTTTTGAACAATTTGAATAGTGTGAAATTATATATACCATTTATCATCTTATTTCTTGAAATTGCTTGTTGTGATAAAAGTCACTATTGGCTGTGTTTTAGTTTATCTTGTATTTTCTTTTAAGATAGCACAATTAAATTGTTTTAGAGCAATGTTGGAAGAAAGTAATAAAAACCCATGGACCACAATCAGTCATTAAATTTCTCTATTACAATAAGTTTTTTTATAATAAAAATCTATCTCTAATACCGCATCAAGTACACTAATCATATACTTATAAAAATAAAAAAACGAAAAACAACTATAATAAATAAGAGTGCTCTTGATTGATGAAAATAAAATGTAAACTAGTCCCCCAATTCAATAATGTTTACTGAAGTTCTTGGACTTATTTGTAATTACATTTTGAAAATCTTACATTTTAATTAAAAATGTTGATATCAAAACAGGATTACATGTTAAAGAGTTATTGAATACTGCAAGAAAAATAAATTACAAGGAAAAATTAAGTTTCCGTAAAGATGATTTTTTAAAGCATTCCAAACTTCATACAAGTAACATTGAAGAATTTAAACACAATGATATAAATTTTTATTCAATTTAATCAATGTATATATTTAATATTTATAGTTATTATGTTTATTAGTAACTTATGATTATTATAAATAAACTCATATACTACAGTATTAACAAATATACATTTTAATAAAGCTTATATGTAAAATAAAGTTCATATTACATTTCTTTTCCAAACTGCAGCATGTGAAGTGCCTTTTGTAGATTGTCCACAGCAGTTTTAACATCATCATAATTTAGAGCAGAACTTGCATATTTGCAATACTTTTGTGCTTTCTCCATTTGCTCTGGAGTCAATGTTGAAGTTACTTCACTCGAAACTGGTACTACAGGATTTATATATTCACTTGGAGTACTTGGAACAGTTGGTGTGACTGCTTGGGGTAAAACAGGCTGACTTGGAATATCGGGTAATAAAGGTTGTGTTGGTGGTTGATTATTCCATGTATTTGGTGATGGATAATTAGAAGATGAACTTGGGGAGGAATTGGGAAATTCTTGATCTGCATTACCACTTTCAGGTGTTCTTCCTTTTATTTTGTCTAATTCAGACTTTGGTAAAAAATCATTATAGCCAGATTCATCTTGATCATTCAGCAAAACTGTTGATCCTGGAGTAGGTATAACGCCTTTCTTTAAACAATTATGAATATAAGCTGCTCTCCATTTTGCATATTTGCGTTTTTCTTCAATATCTTCTGATAAATTCTCAAACTGATCAAGTGTATCAAATAATATGCCAGAAGTATAAAAAGCTTTCACCATATTCCTATAAGATTACATTTCTAGTAATAAGTACAAAACCAATTTGAATTAATTGAATTTATTTAACAAAAGTAAACAAGCATTGAACACTGAAATAATATATTTTTTATTTGAATCCTTAAATATTTCTAATATTTGAACTTAAAAATAGAAACATCTACTTACTTATCAAATTTTGAATCTCTATCTTGACTTTCGGCATAATTAAATAGCTTTAAAGCATATTCCTCTATAACAGCCTGCGCGCACGTTTCACTAGATATACCTTCTACATCTTTATGTTCGCTTTTTGCTTTTTCTAGCCAATCCATCAATGCCATAAGTAATCGCGACACTTCAGGTGTTTTTGGACCAGGGAGAATCTTCATAGCATATTGTATAGCATACATGCGACCTTAAAAATAATATTCATGGCAATTTGCAAATAAATTGTATTCTAATTCTTACACCAATAACTAACGACTATATTTCGATCGTCATGTTCATCTGCTACTTTCAAAAAATGCGAAACTGCTTTGACTTCTTGAGGAACTGGTGGAAATCCCATTTTATACTATTTTAGCAAGTTTAAGCTTAAATACATAAATACTGTAACACTAAATTATATGACACCAAAATCTGTCAGCGATGACAAATATGCGATTTCTTACTTTAGTAATTTTCGTTTTTCATGTTGTCAATTATTATGTATGTCTATAAAAAGCATATACTAACGTTGGCAGTAAACATTAAGGTAATATATTCGCTGTTATTTAAACGGAGGTAACGTGAACGTTTGTATTATACAATCGCGGCCAAATGTTATGGGCAGACTACATTTTATTATTAATTCACTAATATAACAATTTATTAACTTTTATTAACAACTTTCAAGCTTCAAGAATATTCCATAAGTTTTTGATGTGTCCTGTTGTAAGCATGTTTTTGTAATCACTAAGGTTGATATATAACCCCTTTCCACATTAATTTTTGTAATTCCGTATACGCATTTCGATAACTAACTTGTCATCATCAGCAGATAAATTAAGCAGTGTTGCACCCGGAGTTTTCCAGGTGCAGCACTGATCGAATTGCGAAAATTAATGTGGAAAGGGGTTATATACCAACCTTAGTGATTAAGTTAATCAACCACAGGCTCCATCAAAATCACCATGTTTATGTACTTCACATTATTCATATGCTCTTCTCACAAGCATAATACAGGAAGGGATAACTAAACTACAATTATGTTATAGTATTTTTAGTATCAAACTACATAGAATTTTAGCCCGTCAAGTATCCAATAAGGACATAACAATTTTGTCTTTTAATACGAACGTACCCTTGAACGTTTCCCATGATCTGTCAACATCGAAACGTCAGTTAAGGTTAACATTTTTATCACGGTGAAATTCAAGAACGAGCGACGTTTGGAAATTATTAAAAATTACTACTGTATGAATGGTGGAAAATTGACTCCAAAGAATCGATCACTGCAGACATGCTCGCGGAGGTCATATGAACGAGATCGAATTTCATAATTAAATGTAACATGTGTACTGCCCCTGGAATAAATTTCAGTCCAGTATCTGAATTATTCTGTTTTATTTAAATAAAAAATTGTTGTCCTTATTAAAAAACCTGATATATACTCTAAGTATTTTAAAGGAATACAGAAAAATGGATATCGTACGCTTTGTTATAAATTAGTGATATATATATACTTATTTTCAATTTTAATATAAATCTTCCTTTCCTTATAGGAAAACAAAATAAGTGTTTTCAAAACTTTACCACAAATAAAATATTTTTGAATGACATCCATACATTATACATATTAATTGAGATTGGAAACTTCTTGATCTAGATTTTGGATGTCATTTTGCGCCCTCTGATGCTTGGTCGGCCAGGTATGTTTCACCCGTCAAATATTGAATTTTTAAAAAAATTATTAAACTTGTATATAACCTCACAACTTAATTAAAGCCTAACAAAATTAGTTAAATTTGTTAAAATGCCTCTGATTACTTCATAATGTTTTTAGAACAAAGCCTAGAATTTTTGGGTGCATCTAAAGACATATAAGAGAAATACATATATATATATATATGTATAGGTAGTTCACAAAGTGAATTTTACACTATAATACATTTAAATATAAACACTTTCAACAAGCTACACAAAATAATTCGTCAAATTTTCAACTGATGTTACTTCATTTTAGTTTTAAAATAAAAATAATTCTTATATTTTATATCAGAAGTTAGAACTGAAATTCGAGCGATTCATTATTTAAAGTAGTTTAACTATATATGTGTATCAGAAGTTACAAATATTAGTAATACATTAAGATTTTTTTAAATTTTAATCTTTTTCGATTATTATTATTATGACAATAAATATGTCATCAAGTAATCAAATACATTTAGTGCAATGCATGTATAATAAAATATTGAGAATGACATTCAATACGATATGCACAAAATATATACGAGGTTTGTTGAATTTAATATACTTAATAAGTGTATAAAGTAAATTCATTCAATGAATTTATATTAGATAAAACAAAAATCTTTCTTGTTTATGTCGTTGCAATTTTTTGATGCGTTCTATTTTTTTCATTTCAAATCCTTATATATTTATTACTTCTGTATAATACATATGTACTTTGAACAGAATATATTTCTATGGCTTTGAAAATATGTACACAATAAGTGTACTATTTAGTGAATAAAACGAAATAAAGTATTTAGAAAACACTATTTATGAAATTAATAACAGTTTGAAAATATTTAGTAGAGTATGAAAAACTTATCAAGATAATTAAAGTGCTTATAAAACATAAGAAAATTGTTTCCTATAAAATATAATTTCTATATTTTTATAGTAAATTTTGTCTTGTATATGCGAACATTCATCATTATAAATTATATTTATAGTATTCTTGAATCTTCCATCATAGTATTGACAATATGTGACTCTACAAATTGGTCATGTAATTAAAAAACACTATAGCACCAACATATTAAAAAAATTTAACTTATATAAGCATATTTGGAATGATTCTAGATTATATCTATTTTAAATAGTCAGTAGTGATAATTTACAGAATAAGTAACCTGCTATATATTCAATTATATTTTCTACACATATGTATATAGGTACGTAACCATGTCAAACTATGAACGATGGTCTAGCAATAGGGCACCCAAACAGATGTGCCCTCATTGGTGGGCAGACGCACGTGGCACGTATTTCGACTAATCAAAAACTTTAAAAGTATTTGTTGTAATTTGTATAATTGATACAATTATTAATTATGTATTGTTTTGTCTGTATGAATTGATATTACATAGCTTTAGTTGTATATTCAACAGCATAAAAATTGAATTATTCAATAATTAATGGACTTTGTTATTTCATTGTCATACATTAATTGCATATTCTGGGATGAAATTCAATTGCTATAGAACTATCAATAAACATTTGAAAATAATTCGTTGTCGTAATCACTTAATGTTGATATATAACCGCTTTTCACATTAATTTTCGTATTCTGTATACCTATTTCGACAACTGTCATCATCGGCAGATAATTAAACAGTGTCGGAACTGGAAATATGGCAAAAACCGGCACGAAACAGATTCTGTACATGATCAGTTTCGTCGAAAGCCAAAACGTACACTGTGTGCGACGGTTCAGATCGTGTACGGAATTTATTCCGTGCGGATATTGCCGCAGTTTCCAGGTGCGACACTGTTTAATTATCTGCTGATGAAGAAAACTTAGTTGACGAAATACGTATACAGAATACGAAAATTAATGTGGAATGCGGTTATATATCAACCTTAAGAGATTAAGTTAATCAGCAACGGGTTCCATCAAATCTAAATTCGCTGTCGCTTTAAAAATATTCAACATTCTTGTTTTCATCAAGGAATGAAATTAGTGATACTTGGCAACCTACATTGTTGAGTTTAACACGTTGGTGTAATTACAGAATTAAACGAGACTGCAAAATCTAATTTTTAATACACTAATTTAGTTCTTCTCCTTTTCTTTTCTAATATAGCGTATTTCGTTCGAGACTTGTGTAATAATTTTGGGAAGCAGAATTTGAGAAGTTTTCTTTTTCAGTCTTTTATTATTCAATCACAACATATTAGCTGAAGTGCCACTATTAAACAGTCAAAAGAAGATAGATTGCATGAATTCAAATGTACTTAGTTTTAAATATTTGATATAAACATGTGGGGAACAGTGATGAGAAAAGGATTAGAAAAATAAAACAGCAAAACTTTAAGAAAATTTATTAATGCCTAACTTTTTGGAATAAATATTATATACAGATAGACCACCCCCAAATTATAAATAGATTACTAGGAAAATGCACACACTATGAAATTAGTTGCATCATACATATTGTCATCTCTTTACAGAAGTGGAGTAACTTTTCTTTTTTTTATAATGTAATATGGATGAAATTAGCTCTTCATGGGTAAATGTAATAACAAATATAAAATGACTAATAATTAAGTACAACGTGCATGAATTAAATCTGAAATTTATGTAAATACCAAATTTGAGCATTTATAATTAAATATAATTACTGTACTGAGTTGTTATAATGCTAAGAAAGTAAATCTAAAACCAGAATAATTTAAAATTTGTTACATACAAAATATTAAAATTATCTGTATAAATAAATTATGAAAATGAACCGTTTGTCAAAAGGTCATAATGTGTATAAAGAAAAATTAAAATACTATACAAAAGCAGAAATACTTATAACTGTAGCTTACTGGAATTTTAATTCTGTAAATATTTTTCATTCTCATTGTTTACAAAAGTATAATAAAGCAAAGTTTCTTTAGATATGAGAAACAGAATGTAATAGTTACTGGATAATAAATGATTCAGTCAGTTATGGAAATTTGGGCAAAGCCAATCAATGCTTTGTCATCTGGGGTTTCGTTATTATTGACACCTGAATTCTGTAAAAATAAAAATTAATTATGTAAAATTTGCATTTAATACATCACACATACCAGTGGAAATGTCACAACTTTGACACTTTCTCTATCATCAATGAGTTTTTGTAAATTCGTCGTAATGGCCGCCATATCTCTGCTATCAACCAGACCTGCACCAACAAGTTCACTTGCTATGCCATCAGCTGAATCCTTGCCTACAGCAAATTCAAATCTGATATCATTAAGTTCCTTCTTTGAATTCCTATAAAGTAAAAATTTTATTACAAAAAAAAATCAAAACATTTTTTTGCACGGTTTTGAAAGTGATATACTACATGATGTTAATTAAGAAGTTCAGTTATTACAACAGATAATATTTCCGTATATATATAAGAAAATTCAAAAGTGTAAAATTAATAAAGAAATTTTATTTCCTAGTTAAATTATTTAATCATAAAAAATTGGATCGACTTTTTTTAGACCAAAAGTAAATTAAGAGTTAAACAAAGACTTTCTTGAATTGGCTCTCTTAGGTAAACAGTTATAGGCTTGGGGATATTTGTTTAAATAACAGCGAATATTTATAGAAAATTACTCTGCTTTTGTTGAATTTATTAGGTGCGCAACTAAGTTCTCGCTGTTTTTCAAGAGATGGCTCAAGTAGTAAGTGCTGGTCGATTGTGACATAACCAAAACGTCATGAACCAAGCTTAGACATATGGTAAACAAACCGCTTTGACACATTAGTGATTTTGTTTTTGCGTCCTATACTTTTGGTTGTGTGAAAATGTCTGATTTTGTGCCAAATAATCGTTATTTGCGGGAAGTGTTGCTTTTCTTCTTTCATTCGAAGAAAAAGGCGACTAAAGCGCATCGAGAACTCCAAAAAGTTTACGGAGATGCTGCTCTATGTGAAACAACGTGCCGTGATTGGTTCCGTCGCTTCAAAGATGGTGATTTCGATGTTGACGACAGTTCGCGTGAATGAAGACCAAAAACCTTCGAAGACGCTGAATTGGAGGCATTGCTCGATGAGGATCCGTGCCAAACGCAAAAAGAGCTTGCTTCAGCATTAGAGTTACCCGCCAAGCCATTTCCCAGCGATTGCATGCGTTGGAAATGATTCAAAAACAAGGAACTTGGGTTCCTTATGATTTGAAGTCAAGAGACGTTGAGCGTCGTTTTTTGCCTGTGAACAACTGCTCCAGCGGCAAAAAAGGAAGGGTTTTCTTCATCGCATCGTTACGGGTGATGAAAAATGGATTCATTACAGCAACCTAAAGGGAACAAAATCATGGGGACTGCCCGGTCATGCTTCTACGTCGTCGGTTTAGCCGAATATTCACGCTGCGAGGGTTTTGCTGTGTATTTAGTGGGACCAGGGCGGTGTTATTTATTATGAGCTATTGAAACCGAACGAAACCATCACTGGGGAACGGTATCGAACTCAATTGATGCGATTGAGCCGAGCTCTGCGCGAAAAGCGGCCACAATACGAGCAGAGGCACGAAAAAGTGATTCTACAGCATGGCAACGCTCGGCCTCACGTTGCCAAACCCGTTAAAATCTACTTAGAAACGCTCGAATGGGAGCGTTAACCCACCCGCCATATTCCCCAGATATTGCGCCGTATGATTATTACTTGTTCCGTTAGATGGCGCATGGTCTGGCAAATCAGCAGTTCCACTCATATGAAGACATCTCAAAATGGCTTGATTCGTGGATAGCCTCAAAAAACGAACACTTCTACCGTGACGGTATTCGAGCTCTGCCAGAAAGATGGGAAAAAGTTGTCGCTAGGATGGGCAATATTTTGAGTGATTCATTTGTAAACATTTTTTCACAATAAAGTTGTATTTTCATCAAAAAAAAACAGCGAGAACTTAGTTGCGCACTTAATAATTATACTACAACCATTAATTATTGTTACTGTTTATCTCTTAAACTGGTCACAGCATCCTAATCAATTACCAATTTTAATGATATCTTGTATTTATGATATCGAAAAATTGCATATCCACAAAATAGGGGGCGCCTCATTATCAACGGCAATTATGCGGTTAATTGATTGGATCACTTTCCTTGCAGCCCTGATTTATCTTCAAGGGACTATTGTCTCTTCGGGTTCTTCAGGGTTGCTTTAGGAATACAGCAGTTTGTTAGTACAAGTCAAGTAGAGGAATTTGTATCTTTAGTTACCCACTAAAAAAACATCTAAAAAAAAACCTTACGAATAAAAACCAAAGTATAAATGACTATCAATGTAAGTAACGTAACAACGAAGTGGGGATTTAAGCAGGTTATTTATAAGTAACTACTACAATACATATATTAGCTGTAAATAACATAAATATAAAGTAATAGTGATTAAATTAAAATTTTTGTGAATGGGTTTCTCTTGGTAGATTCTTTAAAAATAATTGTATTTGTAAATATAATGTGTTTATAAATTGTTTGACTGACTTTAAGATATAGATCAAAGATTAGGTTGAATTAATATTTTATATATTCGGTTATTTATTACTGTTAGCAATAGAAAACACTTTTATCGACTTTATTATACATCTAGTTGAGATATATGCATAATAGGTGTAGATTATGTATTTAGGGAAATATTTTATACTAACCTGCATGGTGAGGGAAACTGAATAGGCAATCTAGACAAAGGAAGTGGGATGGGTTTGATATCGGGATAAATTATCAATTCCATACCTCATTCTAAGAACAAGATTTACTGGTGGGGTGTCTCCTTCGCTACTTTCTTCATGCTCTGAATCAGATCCCGCCGAAACAATATTCAAAGGCCTCGATTCTGTATCTGTGTCACTTTCTCCATCACCTCCTTCGTCTTCACTTGACCAAACCCATTCACCCGTTTCTTTCCTATGCAAACGACCTGATGCGCCTGGTTGTCTTTTTGACGCCTAAATAAAATTTAAATATTTTATAACGAAATGAATGACGGTGTAAAATAAACTTTTATTAGTCCATATCGTTAATATAATTTTCCAGTTTATGCATTCCACATTATTCAATAAATATATCAGACAATATATTTTCACACATTATATTTTTCATTCTGAGTTTTTTTTTTAAAAAAAAAGAAAAGTGTCAAATACCTTTTGAACTCGTGTTTCTAGGCTAGGTCCGATAGCAACTAATGTTTGTTGCAAGTACTTCTTATCTTTTGCTTTTTTAAAAAATGGATGTTTTAAAAGCTCTGAAGCTGATGGTCTTTTACTGGGTTCCTTTTGCAAACAATCAATAATCATTTTCCTAAAAGTTTTGCCATATACCTATAAAAACGTAGAAACCACTAACACAAAGTATTGCAGTTGCGTATATAAATCCTGTATATAATAAAATGTCAATAGATGAACATACCTTATATTGGTCCTTTTCTTCAGCACCAGTGTCTAAATTAGGTGGATCATTTTGTAATGTTAACATTAACACTTTCATTGGAGGATATTTATGATAGGGTGCTGTGCCTGATGCCATTTCTATTGCGGTTATACCAAAAGACCAAATATCCGCTTTAAAATCATATCCGTGGTCCTAAATATATAAGATTGTTATCTAAACAAGTAAACAATGTATAATAGAAGCTAAAATTAATATAAAATGGAATTTGTTATATTATACTTTAGTATTTATTATTATACATTAAAATGAATATATTTAAGTACACAATAGTTAATACAGTACAAATCATCAATGTTTACTGATACATTATCATATTATTATGTTATATAATTAACACTGTAATTCCAAATTTGTATGCAATATTTTAAAATTTATAATCGACTCAATAAGTATTGTCGAAATTAATGTACACTTTACAGAACTCTAAAAGGTTACACAGTCTATATAGTAAGCAACGCAAGCAATTATCATATGAAGGGAATGTGAGGATGGGACTAAGAGGCTAAATAAAAATATATTTCTTCTAATGTGCTTAGTCAGTTTTGGCTTAGTTGTCCTTTATGTTACGCAGAAAACGGATTTCTTGAAATGAGTACAGCGGGTACAAAACGCTTCGAAGCGGTATTTTGGTATAAGTACCTAAAATTAATATCGCAGTGGCAGTTGGAAACTCACACAAGTCAGAAGACTTCGTCAGAGGATGGGCAAGGCGTTTTTAAAAAACCCAATTTGTAGATGATCTTTCAGGAAGCAGGGTGAATCGCACTACAACAACGCGGCAAGATAAGGCTATATGTTTAAGCAAAAAATCGAAAATAACACTGCGTCGAGGAAAAACCGAACTAGCCAAGAAGAACATAAAAATTAGTTTAATAATAGTTAGAATCTAATTATACGAACAGGATATCGTTTTTCGAAGCACAATTATTAAACCGTTGTTGTTCGATAAACATCGACAGGTGGGCATGATCTTTCTAGGCTGTTTCATCTGTAAGGAAGACCTAGTCAAAGTAAAACACTTGTGAAGATAAATGTTTGAGATTGTTTTAACAGGTGGTGTTTCAAAACTTTGTGTGTGTTTATTGTTTTTTTAAACTAGAAACGAAAAATGGAAACAAACTGCATAGGCAGTGAAAGGCAAATGGTAAAATGGTAATGTAGCAATGGATTTGTCTTAGCAGTCACCAAGCGCCAACACAATAGTTAGACACCTATAATGTACAAACTTCGCGAGAAATGTGTATATAAAATTTCTCAATTGCCTCGCAATATAAAGAATATGATGCTCATTATTTTAATTTGGTCCTAGTATGGAAAACCGCTGTAAAGCTATTTTTAAAAATAATAGAGACAGGCCCTCATGTACCATTAGCTTATAAGATGCCCTTTGGCAGAAATATTAGTCTGGGGTTCTTATTATATAAACTGTATATACATACATACATTTGAAAGAATAGCGAAATAAGAAATACTACTTAACTTCTAGATTCCATTTATTTAAATGTTGCAAAGCAAATTATAATCATGAAAAAATTATCGATGATATTAATATTAAGTGATGAGCGCATGCAAAATATATTTTTATATATATATTAAAAGTTTTTCGAGAGATAAATTCTAGCCCACTATGAATTCTCAATGAATATAAACGCCAACGTATACTAACTTTATTGCTTATTTAAATCTAAGGTGACAATTAACCTTATAGGCGAACAACATAGGAAACATTGGATTTATGTAACATGCGAGGCAGAAAAATTTGTTTTGCCATGTATTCTACGAGACAGATATATTTAGTCCTTGTATTATAGAGTTCCAAGTCCGTGTATTATAGAGTTGCAAGAAACCTTTTCCTTTGTATGTACAACAACATTTCAGAACTACTTTGTCTTTTGTATCCAATGTTAAACTTTAATTACACAGCGAGTAAATTGAACTATCTGTATTTGGCAGTATAATAATTCCTTGATTGAAACATTTTTAATTTCCTGCACTAGTTTCACTTTTTTGTGTTTGCTTATGATTTTTATTGTTCTTTATAAATTTTGGTTCATCTTCAAAGTGAAACACTAAACGAAGATGGGTCATGACGTATTAATTGCGGTTGTTCTTGTAACAGTTTTCGACGAAATATTCTGATGAAGATGATGGTAAGTTTGAACGATGTTGTAATAGGTTGATTCAAAGATTTATTGAAACCGTTATTTCATTCAGTAATTTTTGCACTGCACTACAACGCGACTAGAGTATAATCAGATCAAAAAAGGTATTCTGACGTAGCAGCGCAATATACGAATATTAGTTGGCGCGCTGAGAATTGTCAGTAGCGGAGGTCTGTGTTTATATTAGTTTATACCACGTTTATATTGATAAAATTTCCCATCTTGTTCTAGTGCTGGTGTTCATATTATATAAATTGTTTTTGAGCTTTATATTTTGTTTTTATATTTGCGATATCGAAAACAGTCTTTTTAAGGGTTAGATATCTGTTTTTATGGTCTTACAACTCCATTGGATCTGTATAGGCTAAATATATACTGCATGTATTTTAATCGGATTATTTATTATGCAGAGAAGAACTCTCTGCAACTGGAATATCAAAAATTACTTATCTCACCATAATGAAAGAAGCTGAACGTGTTGAATCTAGTGTCAGCACACCGTTCAGTAGTCCTTACAAGAAACATCCATGTAGAAGTCAAAAGATCGATACTGTATTTTCTGAAGATCTTGAAATGATAGAGAGAATTATATATGATTTTGATGAAGGTTGGCATATCATTTATACAGATGAGATGTACATACATGAAGTTGGAGAGATGGGATTTATATCCAATGTTTTATTATTATTTACTTCAGATTATACATATTCTTCTAACATGATTCTTTGTTAATACATAATAAATATTTTAAGTAGAAAAAGTGGTGGACTATCGCAATGAAATGAATAACACTAAGTTTATGAAATGGAGCCAGGATCACTTAATTTCAAATTTGCCTGAGAAATCTGTATAAGTGACCGGTAATGCTGCATACTATAATATACCCGTGAAGGAGGAAATGAAAAAATGGTTAACTAACCATAATATTCCATTTGACAGTAGCAGTACAAAACCTGAGTTATAAAGCCTCATTACGCGACACAATTCTAGGTTTCCTGTGAAATATAGGTACAGTTCAACACATTTCACTAACATAATATTTATCGAAGGTAAATTTTATTCTAGATTAGATACATTGCTAGAGCGGCATAGTCACTGTTCTAAGACTGCAGCCGTATCCCCGACAACTCAATCCTATCGAAATCATCTGGGCTATAGTAAGCACGTTGCTGAACGCAATATAACTTTAAAACTTCTTAATGCGGGGTTACTGGCACGAAAAAATTTGATAATATAATTATTGATGAATGGGAAAAAATCTGTGACCACGTAAAAAATATGAATTAATTCACAAAAAAAACTTGATAGGCGCAACATAAATTCTTAAAATTATTGAACATAGGCGATACACATGTTTTTGTTTAAATAGATCTTCATCTTATTAAAATTGGTATTTAGATTATTATTATAGCAAATAGCTCCGTGGTAAGTCACTGGCGGGGTCTCGGGTGGGAGTCCGATGCCCTGCTGTCCAGCAAGCTTTTTTGTGGCCTCCCTTACCCGTTTAAGTGAATACTGGCACACAAAGAACTTAAGTCGCACCACGAGCGCGGGTGTAATAATAACTCATGGTTTGCCAAAGCCCCCTGTAATTGGCGTTAAGCTGTTGGAAGTTCTGAAGGCATGAATTATTATCATTATCGTATTGGAGCCATTTATTGATCTATTACATGATGAGTTATGGCTTTAGCAAAAAAGGTGAGAAGTATTTTTGATAACATGAGCAGTCGTTTAGTTCTGTGCCTTCACTAAAATGGTGGTCATTTCAAACATTTATTGCAGTGTGCAGTGCTTTATATTTTAAGTTTTAAAAAAATTTTTCTTATCTAAAAAAATTAGAAATTTTATAAATAAATAAAATAAGTATATTTTCTGAAGCCAATATGTAGTATTTTAATAAAATTACGTAATACAATAGGTTTTTATGTTATTAAATTGACAACATCCTTTTTAGTCAAATTGTGTCAAATAAATAATATTAAGTAATTATGTTATGGTTCTGAAGGATGACCATCACAATTTAGTACCAGAGCCAATCTTACATTGATGTCAACATAAAAGTATTCTGTTGCATCGTATATCTTTACTCACTATTTGCAAACACTTCTACTGACCCCACTCCCAAATCACACCAATTGGCAGTCAATAATTTTTGTCATATAGATTTTGCAATGCACACCGTGTTGTTTCCCTATACATATTGTACATTGTAAGAAAATATTGAATACGAGATTGCAAAACCCCATTTAAAAATGTTCGTTCACTGTGATATATTGTAGAATTAATTTTAAATGACTATAATGCATAATAGGCATCCTGGAGCTAATACTAAAAGTACATGAATAAAATTAAAAATTTTTAAATTTCGACGTCATGAAGTCACACCGAAATGCACAAGCATTTTATCAAAAAAAAGTGTATTGTTTTTATTGTCGAATTGAATAAAAAACAAATTACAATTTTTAAAATATTTAATTCAATAGTTTTCCCGTAAATGAAAATAAATTAAATATTTAAAATTCGCGTTTTCGTCTAATACACTTTAGTTTATCAGGTTGTTACAAATGTAATGTCCATTTTTTCCTTCAGTCTGAACTGAATCGCACCTGTGTGAAGACGTGTATGTTTTTGGTAAAAATTATTATTGTATTTGTAGAAAAGCGTATTTATTTTGAAGTGTGTACCTGTTCCATTTCTTGGAAAGATTTTGTCTCGCCTATGGAAATGCTGTCGGCAAGAGATATTCGGGCAATTTACCTCTTTCAATTTAAAAAGGGATTACATGCAGCGCAGCAACGCGAGAAATTAATCAGACGTTCGGTGAAACCACGTGTAATGAACGCACATTACGGCGATGGTTTAAAAAATTGAGCGAGGGAAATTTTGATTTGGAAAATGAGCCTCGCGGATATGCGCGTAGCACCGTTAATGACGACGAGCTGCGTGTAGAAGTTGAAAGTAATCCGTCGACAACAGTGCGTAGCCTTGCAGAAACATTTCAAGTGTCCATTGCCACCATTAGTCGTCACCTTTCTTCGATTGGCAAAGTGAAGAAACTCGATCGATGGGTGCCGCACCAATTAACGGAAGCCAATAAGCTCCGTCGATTAGAGGTGGCTACCTCTTTGGCTAATCGACAGAAAGTTGAACCGTTTCTTCATCGAGTGGTAACGTGTGACGAAAAGTGGATACTTTATGATTATCGGAGACGGTCAAGACAATGGTTAGATCGAGGTGAAGCACCAAGACAACATGCACGAGCATCACTTCACCCGCAAAAGATTATGGTGACTGTATGGTGGACAAGTAAGGGTATTATTCACTATTTATTTTTGCAACCTGGTGAAACCATCACGGCAGTGCCCTATTGTGCCGAACTGGAAACTATGCATGGAAAATTGAGTCGCTTGCAGCCCTCACTAGTCAATAGACATGGACCCATACTTCTTCAAGATAATGCAAGACCTGATGTTGCACGACAGACAATCCAAAAACTTTTGGAATTTGGTTACGAAATTCTCCCTCACCCACCTTATTCACCTGACTTTTCGCCAACTGATTTTCATTTTTTCCGAAGTTTAGACAATCACTTAAAAAATAGGGACTTCCCTGACCGGGAGTCTGTAATAGCAGTTTTTGAGCAATATGTGAGCCGTCAAAACCTAGATTTCTTTTCAAAGGGAATTTTTTAGCTTCCAGGCCGTTGGCAACAAACTATTGATGTAAATGGAGACTATTTTGCAGAATAAATATTTATATTTTTTTAAATTTAGACTTTTTTTTATTCCTTACAAAATCGGACATTTCATATGTAACAACCTGATACATTAAATTTTTGAATTCCGCTACGATTTACACGGCGTATAGTTTTATCCTCTTTCTTACCGATTGAAACAAAAATAATATAACAAAAATATATTAATATAATTCAATTTTGCCAACATAAAAAAAAATTAATGCACGTATTAATAGTGTATTAAATGTGTAAATATTACATTTTTTAAAAAGTGTCATTATGTAGAAAGTGGTTTTATATCATTTACGTGTAAATGATCGTATATTGATTGCTAAAAAATAATTGTCAGCAGTTACTGCTATGAACATTAACAACAATGAATAGAAAATTGAATAATGTTTATTGCTCATGTGTATAGAAATATTTATTTATTAAATTAGAGGCATCTTAAGCAGTATTAACATTAATAATAATTTATGCCTTTCATCACCATGTAATTCATCTATTAATGGCTCAAATATGAAAATAATAGCAAGCCATGCATTCATATCTCTCAATAGCACAACACCAATTACAGGGGGGGCTTTGGTAGACCATACGTCCACGCTCATGGGGCGATTTAAGTGATTTACCACTGAGCTATCAGACGGCTTAAAGAGCATAAATGCGAATAATACTAAAAAGAGTTAAAGAATTAAATGGTTAAAAGTGATGTAATGTAATATAATGATGCAATGGTAAACAATAGTTAAGTAAATATTTACTAACAAACCTAATTTTTTAAAAACAATATTATTAAATTAACAAAATCATATTAGTACATACATTAAATAAAATTTCGTATTTGTTTTATTTGTACAGATTTATATTTTTATATAATGTAATTATGAATAATTTGTATCTATACATATTTCAGTAATTTTTTTTAAAATTTCAAATGAACTATTTCAGTAATGTATAATAAACAAGAAGGTCATTTGATACTTTTAGAAGTTACGAAGACACAAAAATGTTATTTTTGAAGATTGGTCGCATTTATTGCTTTAATTCATTCATATCCATTCTATTTATAACTTTATTAACAAGCGAATTAGTTATTTGTTTATGCTTTGCATTCCAAATGACGTAAGGCATAAAGTTATAATAATTATCTAATTGGTAATGAAAATGAGACACTTAAACACAGTTGCCCAAATATCTACATAACAAAAATGTGTGAATACCAAGTTATTTGAATATTATATACCGTTATAAGCAGAAAAATATTTTGTTTAATATAAACTAATAATGAAATCACATTCTATTATAAAAAACATGTCCGGTGTAGCGTCATGAAAAATTATATGCATTTTCTGTTATTAGTACATATTTCAGTTGGTGCAGTATAAATTTACTCAAATTGAATTTTAAATTTTAATTTAGTTTGGCTGCAGTTTTAATTTGTAGCTTTAAGAGAACTGCATGTATTTAATATGTCAGGTGTCTATTCATCATTGAAACTGACGGTTACGTCAGATCTAGGTAATTTTTTTGCTTAGCATTTTCTACACTAAAAATTACATTGACGTGTCATATTTTCAAATCAATTAGTTTCTAACCTCTTTCGCCATAGTCGTTCGTGTTTGTTTTCCATTCACACTTTATCCCTGCATTAATTTTTCGTTAAATTCGCGACCAATTATTTCCATAATTCCTAAAATAAGTTTTTCAAACTTGCATAAGTAACATGTGATATTAAATTTCAGATTATGATTAAAAATTTATGTTTGAGCATCTTAATTGCCCATTTTTGGAATGGCATGCACAATCTTAACGAGAGCTGCTTTTGTTCTCTGGAATCATGTATTGAATAATTTAATCAATCATATCTCAGTCAATATAAGTGAAAAGTGTTGAATTGCTATGATACAAAAAAAAACTAAGGGAAATTTGCTAGGAAGGAAGTCCGCAGAAGTTATTATGAAATTACTTTTTTGTTCTTTTTGGATTAGGAAAAGCAATTTGTTCAAAAGTATTAAAGAAAAGTCACTATACGTACTCATATAAGGTTTCTGTAATCAATCGATTATATCTTACCGATTTGGAATCAGGACAACCTATTGAAATTGGTTAAATGATAATACAAATGTAAAATAATACATTAGATCAAACCTTTTTTTTTACTAATGAGGCTTAGTTTCATTTATCAGGTTATATAAATTCTCAGAATTATAGAACATGAACGATGGATCTTTACGCCTCTGCCAAAACGTATCCACACTGCATACAAGTTGGGTTAGCTTTAGAGTAGCAATAATATGTTGAATAATAGCATGAAGAAAATTACCACTTTTAAATAAGTTTTATAAGAAATGATTAGTCGCGATAGATGGACATCTAGGTTACCTGACTCCTCCAGATTACTTTTTGTTTGGAAAGATTAAAGACATAATTCTTTAATTAATAACTTTAGCATATTTTTGAAAACATTAAGCACAGAATTAATTTATGTCTACAGCAACAAGATCATCATTACATTTTTTATAATTGCTTTATTATTTTAATGAATGTTTGTTTATATTTTTGTTATAAAGACTTTAAAATTTATTATGTTATATAATTGTAATTAGTAACAATTGGCAATACATTTCAAAAAGTAAAAGTATTGTGTTTCATATTAACAATTTCTAACAAATAAAAAATAATTGTGCTTAAAAATTATTTAAAAAAGTAATTTTTATAATTACAGTAAAACCTGTGTTAACGGCCACCTGAGTTTCAAAGTTCCCCGAATCGACTATAAGGAAATTCCCATACACAAATACCCGTTAATTACGGCCACCTTTGTAAAACGGCCGTGACCAAATAACCCAAACTTTTACGGCCTATTTTCATAGAAATTTACCTGCCAATGTCGACCGGACTATTTATGACATGTATATTTTTATTGACGGAAATACCTAATATAAATTGTCGGGGTTTCCCGGGGCTTCCTATTACCTGGTAGTAATTCACCCTTTTCGATTTAAACTTTATTATTCTAAAGGAAACAATTCAGTTTAAAGTTGTCTCCGTATTCGAAAGGTTCTTAATTAAGTATGTCGCAAAAAAGAAAACGTTTGTCGCTAAAAGACAAAATAAATATAATCGCGGAAAGTGAAAAGTATGCGTTAAGTTCGCGAAAGTTGGCCGAAAAATATGGGGTTGGAAAAACACAAATTAACGATATTATGAAAAATAAAGGTGAATTAAAAAAGATGGTCGAGGAAGGTGTTAACATGGAGCTAAAACGAAAATTTCCGAAGTCGGAAGGATTGGCAGTGGATCAAGTCGTCTACAATTGGTTTTGCAAAGCCAGAAATAAAGCAATTCCAATATCTGGGCCGCTACTTAAACAAAAAGCACTGGAGACAGCAAGCAGTTTAAAGATGGAAAATTTCGCAGCATCTAATGGATGGTTGGAAAGTTTCTGTCGGCGACACAGTATAACTTTTAAATCAATTTGTGGTGATTCCGCAGAGGTTAATTTGGACGATATAAAAGGCTGGAAAACCAAGTTACCGTTGATTTTAATAAATTATTCTCCTCGAGATGTGTTTAATGCCGACGAAACAGGTCTTTATTACCGCGCTATGCTAAATAAGACATTTGCATTAAAAAGTGAGAATTGTGCAGGGAAGAAGGCAGCAAAACAACGTTTGACTGTTTTACTATGTGCAAATATGGAAGGTGAGAAGGAAGATCCATTAATAATTGGAAAAAGTAAAAATCCTCGCTGTTTTAAGGGTAGTCATGTGGACAAATTACCCTTACAATGGGTTTCTAACAAAAAGGCATGGATGACAACGGAAATTATGACAAGATGGCTGCATAAATTTGACAATAAAATGAAAAAGCAAAATAGAAAAGTGCTTCTTTTCTTGGATAATGCCACTTCACATTCTAAAGTTCCATTAGAAAATGTTAAACTAGTCTTCCTGCCGCCAAACACCACTTTGTATTGTCAGCCCTTGGATCAAGGAATAATTCAGAATTTCAAATTGATTTACCGAAATTTTTTGATTAAAAAGCTTCTAACGTTTATTGACAATGAATGTGATTTTGAAATTTTTGAAAAAAACATAAATTTAGCCAATGCACTTGTATGGATTACAGCTGCTTGGAAAAAGGTATCTCCTGCTACAGTTAAAAAATGTTTTTCCAAGGCCGGATTCTCTGATGTTATCCAGGAGGACACAATGTTTGATGAAGAAGACGAAATACCCCTTGCCCAGCTATATCCTGCAGTTCGTAACGAATTTTTGATAAATTTAGATGAATATGCTTCTATTGATCGTCATGTACCTACAGAGAGCCCTAACTTCAGTATTCCAGAAATTGTTGAATATTTGTGCAATAATGATGAAGAACATAACTCTGATAATAGTGACCTGGACGAATGTGAAACTCCAAAACCTAGTTTATCTAGTATGAGTGAAGTGTGTGCAAAATTAAGAGACATACAAAATTATTTATTGTGCAATAACAATGGTGACATTTATATGGATGTTGCTAAAATTTTACTTACATGTGAAGCTGCAGTTTTTAAATCGAAGCTAAAAAATGTGAAGCAAACAAATATTGAAACATACTTTAAAAAATCCTAATAAATTGTGTTTTTTCGTATGAATATATTGTAATAATATGTACATATAAATAATTTATTAGATGTCATATTATCTATAATATGTAAATACATTAAAATTTTAGTTTTTCTTACACATATTTGTATTTATATACTATTTACTTTAATTAATAAAATAAAGAAAGCAAATCCTAAAATTAATTATGTATTTTATTTGTGAGACGAAAAACCTGTCAATTACGGACACCTTTATATAACGGCCAATATATTTTGCTTTTTGGGTGGCCGTTATTGACAGGTTTTACTGTATTTCAAAGGCGTGACGCTTAGGAGGCTAATGTTAATTGTTGCCATCGAAATTAAATATGGTACAAATTTAACCAAACCTTGATTATACTGTCAGTTTCAATCACTAATAGACTCAATATTAAATTAATGGTAAAATGTAATGACAAGTTTCGTTATTTTGCTCGCAGAAATTGTTAATTTATTTAAACTTTATAATTAATTTCGATTCTGTTTTGCATTCATTGTAGTGCGTATAAAAAGTGTGTAATATGAATAATTGGTTTTTCTTATAAAAATGTTTATAATTATTATTCTAAAAGCTTCAGAAAACACTTTACCATAGAAAAAAAATGCTGAAACAATACGTCTAGACACCTGAGTAGTAAAGCGCGTGATATTTACGTGATTTTTAATAAATGTAATTTCATTGAATTTCGCGTTGCCATAATGGCCACTATGTAAGTATGATTCACAACAAAAAATTCTACTAGGTTAAAATATTTAAATTACTGTAGTTGATAATATTTGTGCCTACATTGTCGGTCTTATTGTTGTAAACTGCCATTTTATTTTGCGACGTAGTTTCCGAGTTGCTTAAGTTTTTTCACTCTCTTTCTTGCTTTATAGATTTTTAGTAAGTTAGTATTTTTAAAACTAAATTGTCTCAGAAGTTTAATTTTGGTGAGTTATTTATTCATATAAAGCAGAGCAGAAGGGTACTTGCTTATGTTGCCATCTGTAGGAGTTTACTAGTAAACTCCTATAGATGGCATCTTGTGTCAACATTTATTATATTTATTATCATATGGCAACTACACGTGATCACATTTATTCAGTGTTTAGCCTATAAAAATCTAACTGCAACAGATAAACAACCATAATGTTATTTCGATATAAGCAAAATAAAAAAAATCATGTGCGTTATCTCTTCTTGGCTTCTGAATTGAAATTGTGTCCTTAGTACTGCTATTACCGACATTTTTATGTAATTGCATGTGATATATTGAGTTTTTGCTACTGACAGAAACCTATAGACTATTGTGGAGTCTTACAAGTTAACTCCATATGTGAACCATCACATAAAAGTACTGGGAATATATTGCGGAATTAAATGCCTTCGTTAATCGACTGGGATTGAAAATGACATTTTTTTAGTTTATCCAAATGCATTTCATTTACAATATACTTTACTTTTAGGAACAAAGTATGACCAATATTGTAAAATACGCATAGACAGAATTTGTACCAATACTAAGTTAGGACTAATTCGGCTGATTTCATAATTTGATTGACTGATGACTTGCATTAGCATGTTTTAAATACATAAAAATTTTAGCAATGGTTGGACAATACTTGTATTAAGACTCAGTTATAAAAATAATAACATTAAAAATTATTTTATTCAACTTCATAGTTGTAAATACTGTGATAACCATTTTAAATATACTATGATAGCAAGAGTTCATAAAAGTATGGCAATAAGCTTTAATAACAAATTATTATATTAATTACATACTTGCTCCATTACTTCTGGTGCCATCCAACACGGAGTTCCAACAAAAGTATGTCTCATTTTTTGTCGAGATAAATCTCTTCCAGTTGCAAGCCAAGCTGATACACCAAAATCAGCAATTTGAACTGTTCCATCTTCTCCTAATAAAATATTCCCTGCTTTAATATCCCTATAATTAACAAAAATTAAATGTAACCGTAAGAAAATTCACTTAATGTACCTGTGTATTTGCCCATTATTATGAAAATATTCTAGGCCTTTTAGAACTTCTCTTAAAACAGTTGCTATTACTGCTTCATCAAATACTCCATTTCTACAATTGACTGTTCTCATTTTATGTTTAATTATATCCAAGAGACTTCCACCTAATTTATGACTAGCTTATTAACTGCATATGTCAGCTTTATAAATTACAAGCCTACCTTCCAGTAGCCTTAAAACCAGCCATAATTCTTCTCGCACTACAAAACTAGTATGATATGTTACAACGTTCTCATGATTACAACTTGACATAGCTTGTATTTCTTTAAGTAATTCGTCCATGGAAGTATTCCATTTTTCCAAATTTATTCTTTTTATGGCACATTTTTCATTTCTAGGTTTACACAGAGCTTCATGAACAACTGCAGTAGCACCAACCCCTATAACAACAAAAAATTTAAAAATATGTACATGGCATATTAATTGTAATCAGGAATACATAAATTATATAGTTAGTTGAATGTTAATATGTAATTTATTTAAGGAATATTGTCAATACAAATGTGTAATATTTTAAGAACACTCATTATATATACTTTGGCTGGGAAAAAATAATTAATAGTAAAAAGTTAAATGAGGAAAAATTCATACGTTCAAATAGTTTGACCAAATAAGTTCATAACCTTAAAGGATATATAACCTTAATTTAAGAAATGAAAATGTATTGATTAGTAAAAATTAGTATTATGATATATAAATTACGCTTTTTTTAAATATGATGTATACTAATACTAACCAATTACTTTGCCTAATTCATAATCTTCTTTGGAATTTGGCCAGGTTATACCTGCTTGAGACGTCGAAGCCGCCATTTTCCGAGATAAAACATTTCCAATATTACCAAGCGAATTTCTAGCTGCTCTGGCATATCCAGATAAATAATCACAAGAAGTTATCGATTTCTGCCGAAAGATGCCAGGCGATCCCGATGGCAAAATATCAGATTGAGTCTTTCTAAATATAATTTTTTAAATTATTTTTCATTAAAAGAATTTATACATACTTTTTGCCAACTACCAATGTACTTAAAAATCTATTATTTTCGAATATTACTTGATCAGTAGATTCCAAAGCAAGAGTCTCTTCTTTACGAATGTGGTTGACTTTTCTGAAACAATTAATTAAAATGATTTGTAGATATTTACAAATAAATTCACTGAATACAATAAACGGATTGAAACTACTTTGTTTATTATAATAAATGAGTATATTTAGTTAATCCTTTAAAGGTTTTGGAAAAAATATTGATATGGTTTCACGTTTAAATATGTTACGGCGTAATGGAACATATCAAATACATATTTAAACACAGTTATAAAATAAAAAAATTTGAAACAGAAACTATTATATGTTTTAAAATAGTTTTCTGTTTTCCAAAAATTCAGATGAGCGGCTGGATTTATTTTCTTCCCAAATAGAAAAGGAAGATTGGATGATTTTAAAAGTTAAAGTAATTAACCTTTATGGCAAAATCGTCTTCTTGCAAGGTTAGAAATAAATTAGTCTCTGTGGAATACAGGTTAGTGGTACATTATCTTTGACGTTTTGCTATATATTGTAAATAATTTCCAGTACTTAATTGATTTAAAAAGTTTCAACAAGATTAGTATTAAATGATAATTCATGTCGATATTTAATATTTTGCGTAAATGTTAAGATCCGGGTGTGTCCGGAAATGTAAATCATATATACCAGGTCGGCTGAAAAGTCCCCGGTCTGACACAGATGGCGTTACTGTTATTAAATCCATATGTTTTTTTAGATAGTACTAACCTTCAAACGATACGTGTCAAAATTTGACAGCAATCCGACCATTAGTTACTGAAATATTGCGTTAAGAGTGAAGCTACTTTTGTTATTTAAAAAAATGGAAAAAAAAGAATTTCGTGTGCTGATAAAGTACTTCTTTTTGAAGGGAAAAAATACCGTTGAAGCAAAAGCATGGCTTGATGAGGAGTTTCCGGACTCTGCGCCAGGAAAATCAACCATAATTGATTGGTATGCTAAGTTTAAACGTGGTGAAATGAGCACCGAAGACGGCGAACGCAGTGGACGACCAAAAGAGGCTGTCACCGACGAAAACATCAAAAAAGTTCGCAAAATCATTCTAAATGACCGTAAAGTAAAGTTGATCGAGAGTGTTGGACACATCGTGCATGAATATTTGGGCATGCGGAAGCTCTGTGCAAAATGGGTGTCGCGCGAGCTCACATTCGATCTAAAACAGCAACGAGTTGATGATTCTGAGCTGTGTTTGAAGCTGTTAAATCGTAATAAAACCGAGTTTTTGCGTCGATATGTGACAATGGATGAAACATGGATTCATCACTACACTCCAGAGTCCAATCGACAGTCAGCCGAGTGGACTGCACGCGATGAACCGGCTCCAAAGCGTGGAAAGACGCAACAGTCAGCTGGAAAAGTTATGGCGTCAGTTTTTTGGGATGCGCATGGAATAATTTTCATAGATTATCTTAAAAAGGGCCAGTCCGTCACCAGCGACTATTATACAGCGTTATTGGACCGTTTGAAGAACGAAATTCCAAAAAAACGGCCCCATATGAAGAAGAAGAAAGTGCTGCTTCACCAAGACAATGCACCGTGTCACAAATCAATGAAAACAATGGCCAAATTAAGTGAATTGGGTTTCGAATTACTTCCCCATCCACCGTACTCTCCAGATGTAACCCCCAGCGACTATTTCCTGTTTGCAGACCTCAAGAGAATGCTCGCCGGGAAGAAATTTAGCAGGGATGAGGAGGTGATCGCCGAAACTGAGGCCTATTTCGAGGCTAAAGACAATTCGTACTACAAAAATGGCATCGAAAAGTTGGAAGAATGCTATAATCGGTGTATCGCCCTCGAAGGCAACTATGTTGAATAATAAAATCGAATTTTGCCAAAAAACTGTGTTTTACTATGGTAGACCGGGGACTTTTCAGTTCGACTGTTATATATATATATATATATATATAGAAATTGGATACATTTATTTATTTATTATTTATTTTAGCAAATGCAAAATATTTTAAAGTTTCTGAAAAAATTAATCTTATGGAAATTATTCATTTTCTAACCTTATTATAACGTTTTAAAATAATTTATTATTGACATAACGAACAAAAAATACGTTTTATAAGTCATGGCGCGCCGAGAACATGTTCGTTGCTGGACACGCTACACAACTCTAAAAAGCAGAGAATGCCCAAGTAAGTTGCTTTAATTTTACAAAATGACACAATCTTTGTTATCGCGGCTCAGATGAAAGGAAACAGCAAAGTATGCGATAAAATTTTATATTACGCTAATTTTATTTGTATTAAAAATTCTTACCGGAAACTTTTTCCATGATTGGGACGCCTTTTGGTGAAACATCTATGGCAAGATCTGTTTGTTTTCGATTAGATATAGACCTCAAAGACGATTGAAGAACCTAGGAGTTGCAAGGCGACCCAAGCGCTATAATTAGTGTGCTAATTGAGGAAACTATAAACGGAAATCCGGCTTGAAATAGACGAACAAGGTCCAACCGAACAGTTTGAGGAGACTTGTTAAAATGTTCTTAGGAGAGCTTTGTTACGGGTTGTTAAGATATGGACAACTTCAAGGCACGTATAGGATGTACCGAATATTAATAGATATTTAAATTGAATATTAAAGATTTTCTTTTTATATTTTCATTTCTTTTCAAAAACATTACATACACATTGCTCCGTCTAGGTTAAGTTCCGTAATTATTGCATAAAATGATTGTTTCAAATATTAGCAATTCTGTGACAAAATAATATTGCGACAGGTAGACTTTTTTAAACAGTTTTTACATTTCTATTCTCCTGAAGAAGACGTCGGAATGGAAAAACACAAACTGTAAAGAACAAACAGGTGACATCATCTCTGGCCCAATACACGATAACAACACAAGACGAAATAAATTTTGATGGAAGAACAACGACAGAAGCAAAACATTATATTGCTAGAATATATATATATATATATATATATATATATATATATATATATGTCAATATACCAACCTTAAGTGATTAGGCCAACCACAGGCTCCATCAAAATTACCAACAAGAGAAGCGGTTAAAATTGAAAAATACCGAACAGCTTAAACGAAAGAAATGATGCTGAATGTCTATCTGCGATATAGAAATCTCTCCTAAATGATAACAAGAAATAACGCATTAGAATATATACAAAATAGCCACAGTGATGCATCTACGTCTCCCACACAGAGAGCCAGAGGAATCCCACAAAACACTGGACTAATCATGCGTAGTCAAACACGTAAACAGATTTTTCCCACTACAGCACACATACAAATAGTGTCGCCTGTGTCGGCATCGACAGAACAGACTTCAATGCAAACACGCTCCAGAAGATAAAGGAGAACTTATAGGAATGTAGAGTCACTGAAGATTTTTGCTGCTATAGCATAGATAGAAATAGAACCGCCTGTGTCGGCATCGACAGAACGCACTTCAATGCTAACACGCTTCAGAAGATAAAGAAGAGCTTAGAGAAATGTAGAATCGTTGAAGGTTTTTACTACTGTAGTATAGATACAAATAGAGCCGCCTGTATCGGCATCGACAGAACGCACATCAATGCGAACACGCTCCACAAGATAAAAGGAGAGTTTAGAGAGGCGTTGAGTAACTGAAGATTTTTCCCAGAACCAAATCCGCAGGCGGAACATTAACTCAACAGAAGCATTTAGAATACTTCCTCCACGAAAACATCAAATGTAGGAGGATGAATGGTCATATGATATGATCATAGCTTACGCTGCTTACATATCCGAACTATAGATATGATTGATATCTATATTTTCATTTCTTTCAAAAACATTACATACACATAGCTATATATCATTCCATCTGGGTTAAGTTCCGTAATTATTGTGTAAAATGATTGTTTCAAATATTAGCAATTTTGTGACAAAATAATACTGCGACAATTGTAGTTAGGGGGATTCAGTTGCTACTATTAAACGTAGATTATACAGGTACAGTCCTTAACAGAGAGAGCATGTTACATATAGTATTGTTTTTTACCAAACGAGTTTATAAAATGTTAAGGGACGAATTTCTTTTTGACCTATTTTTATGGCTTTTATTCAATATGCAAAGGTAGAATTAAAATGTTAACAATTATTAGCCTTTAATGCATAGTGCAATTTTATTGTACAAATGAACATTAAATCTAGTTTTAAATGGTGTTTATTAATCACGGAATTGTTCCCATAATATGTATTAATAATTAATTAAATAAAATTGTGTCATTACTGGATTTTCTTCTATTATCCCATAAATGATTTTTTAAAATTAAGTACTTGATCCCAAAGAAGTATAAAAATAATTAACATTTAAATGAACAATTTTTAACATTTCAAAAGACAATGTTTCTGTTAAATTGATCTTTTTGTTGACGAGTGCTGTACAAACTACGTGTAATAGCCTTCACTAATTGTTAACAGTTTTTCTTGTACTAACAAAGATTGCTTATTGTTTATTTAACAGAAAGTGTCAATAAAATATTTAAATGTAACAATAGTAGGAAACTGGTTATTTCCGGAAATGTTGAACAAATTCGATAAAGATTATCGCAATTACTATTTAAACAATATAATTTCTTTTGATCATCTAAGTAATTATAGCAATTATGACAATTTTCATTTGTTGGTACTGAAAGAGAGTACGCGAGTACATTACACACACATTCTACATCGACTGTTCTGAAAGTCTTGTGATAATCGTCGTTCATAAAGACAAATTGTTGATAACAACAGCGCACGTAAGGGTCCTTTAAAATTATTAATATGACCTTAATACCGGTCGCTAATTCTCTTGTTCTATTTATAGCATTTGCAAATTGTTTATTATTTACTCGTTATACTAAATATATTAGAATCATTAATACAATTTATTTACTTTGGAGATAAGTTAAGGTCAGTAGCACGTGATTTTATAGAACAATCATGAAGACAAAATTACACAATAAAAATATTATTTATAATCATGAATCATTTTGGAAACACACTTTTCTTTGTATTTAATAACTATGTAAAATTATTTACTTGCGTTGTATTTACAGCATAAGTCTCAGGCAAATACGAACACCTTTGAGTGAGGAAGATTTTTTACTTTTGGGTGATGCCTTAACCGACGAGTAGATGGCACGTCACGTCGTTTCATATTACCTCGAAATTTCAAGAAGTTTAAAAATGGAACATCTCGTTATGTTAACAGCTTCTTGACAGGTGTTTTTTATTGCTAAGACGCCCACTAAACCCTAGAATAAAGTCTGGCCGTTTGAAAGTGAAGGCACGCCCGTATCTGTACGGAAATCTTAATCCGTTAAGAAGAAAATGATGGCTATCTTCTTTACCGTATGTGAAATTGTGGAGTGCGTTATGTTGGAAACACAAAAGACAGTCATTCCAAAACGATAGACAAAGGAGTGCCTGCTTAAAGTTTTCGAAGCATTTAAAAACGTATGTACGTTCTTACTCGAGTCATGTACCAAGTCATGATAATGTTTCAACTCAACACTGTATGCTAAGTATTTGTCCAAGACCGGACCGAAGATACTTGAACATCCACCTTAGAGTTCAAATTTCGTTCCATGCAACTTTGCGTCGTTTCCCCATGTGCAACAAACTGAAAAAGCGAAAGTTTTCCAACGATAATGGTATTTTGAGGGTATGGAATGCTAGGGAATATTTTTCGAAAAACGTGGAATAGTTAGTTTGATGACTGGTTTCGAAGAATGGACAAGTGCATAAATTGTAGTGGTATTTTTTAAAGATGTTAAAATTAGAGGCCTTTTGCCAAAGTTTTGTTGTTCCCTTTGTACGTTGCAAAGAAATATCTGCACTTACTAGAAAGAACACATTCCGAAGGAGGATGACATTGGCGGTCCATGGTCAAATTTACAGGGATAGTAATCAAAATTTGCTTAGTGGACAATTGCTATTTTACATTAAAAATAAGTAACTGTAATAAATTATTTTAAAAATGATTGTGAGGTCATTGACTAAATGATCCAACAGATAAGCTGTCGTTGGTAGGTGTTTTGACCAGGAAGCCCAGCCGTTAGCACAAATGACGGCAATCTCGAGTATTAGGTAAGCCGTAATGCATTATTGCTACAGCACGTAGACATCTTCATAAAGATTCTTCTTCAACGCTACTAAGAATATCCCAGTAAATATATACAATATTTTCATTGGTAAATAAAAGACGAAATAAAATGACAATAATTTGAATTGGATGCTGCTTTTAGATAACCTTTTTTATCAGAATGAGAAGCTACACAAATTGTTCTAATCTTAAAATCAAGAGATACCAGTAGTATATCAAATAACCACCCAATTCCTATTCTTTTAATATCGCGAAAATTTTTGAGAATAATGCACTCACTCTTCTATCTAGCCCCTGGTTAAAATTCTTCTATCTCCCTGTTAGCATGGCTTCCTTAATAAACGCATATGTCCTTTGAAAAATATCTTTTTGCAGATGATCTCGAAATACTTCTACTTTCTCTTTAATTTACTAAAAGATTGGACGGCACAGTTTTGAAATATAAACTACATAATGACTATCCACAACGTCTTGATTTGGTAAAAATTTGGACATACTATTCTTTATGAAGAAAGATATATTGGTCATCATATTCTTTCTCGCTTCGAACCACCTTGATTGTATTTATATGCTATACAGGTGAACTATTTGAATTTATGCAACAAAAGCAGATGATACAGATTCGTTGGAAGAGGTTAAAAATGTTTGTTACAGTTTTCGAGATTTTCGGTTTGATCTGAAAATTATAATTGTTTATTTTTCATCAACCCAACACAATAATACGAGGTACTGAAAATCTGTATATGTTAGATGTAGAAAATTCCACGAATATACAAAGCAATCCCCTCCTGCACACACGTATATTTTGAAGGCGAATTTTTATAAATAGACTTAATTTGAAAGTTTCGGCCAACCTTACTGTAGGGTATAAGAAGTTGGAGCTCCACTGAAAAGTGTACAGAGTTGGAAGGTGATTACGTGAAAAAACGAATACTTACTTTGGAAATAAAACTGTTTCTTTGGTCAGGCTGACGATATTTCATTCCGCTTTCGTAAACATATTATAGAATATAGTACATGAAATTTTTGAACTCTTGATCATATAATGAAATATGAAAATATTATTCCTTATTTTCATTTCTCTTCACTAAATATTTCAGCAGGAATGTCAGAAACACATTTTAAACACTCGAAAACATATTATTGTCTCAAAAAGAATTCACTTGGGAATTTGGGAAAAAGTCTGGTTATTAATACAAGCAGTTCCCTATTGCTATAGATACCAGTTTTTGTTAGTTAGCTCTCAGTTACAACTAATTTACACTAGAAATTAAAAATATTAACTAAAAATAGAAGAACACGGGAAGTCAGGAAGGCAAGGTTAAACCAGGGTTATCTACGTAGATAAAAATACATAAACTTGTGAGATTCAACACCGCAGAATTGGATTTGATGCCAGACGGAAGACTCGATATGGGCAACCTTTGACATGTTGTGGACCAAACTTTAATGTGCAAATACGTTCGCGGGCCGCGTTTAAAAGTAGTGCATTTTAAAGTAGTGTTTCATATTTTTTAGCGATAGATATCAGACATGAAATAATACGACAATGTCTCGCGGGCCGGATCAAATTTTACAGCGGGCCGGATCCGACCCGCGGACCAGTGGTTGCCCACTTATGAGTTGGTGTTCTGAATTTCTAAGGCCTACGTGCAGAAATATGTGAAATAGTGTCAAGATTACATAGAAACTAAAAGAGTTGTAATCGAAGCAAACTTTAACAAGCATATTCATTAAAGCTAAGAGATTGAAAGTAAGAGAACGGCGTATAATATCAAGCAATGCGTAATCTCGACCACTCAGCTTTTATAAAAAAATAGTACTGTTGTGAAGTTTAGAATGTACTGTCCTCTCACAAGTTAAGTTATACTTACAACAATTTATTCCTACTCTCATTACTGTTCCTCAAATACAGAATGCTAGTCCAAAGTAGTCAGAGCATACGTCAACGTTAAACAATTTAAGGTTACGATGTTTTCTTTACAAAATGTTTTCTCTTTTAGTGGTGGGTAATATTGACTGCATTGATTGATTTTGCCCGCCAGTGGTTGATATTGCATATCAATTATTAATTTCATGTTTTACTTACTAAAACCTTAATTTAAAAAGGGTAAACAAAACCCCCTACCACATCAATGTTCATATCCTGTATACGCTTTTCGACAACTAAGTTGTCACCATCAGCAAATAATTAATCATAGTCCCGCACCTGTAGTTCGTTTCACATAATTTAATACGTTCCTAGTCTTAAAACTAAATACTTCTATTGAAGTACACCCGTACAGTTACGGACATTTTTTAATGGCCGTATCTTCCAGGAATTCAAAGAGACAAGAATATGGGTTTTTATTTTCCACAACGAATAAACTTTCGTAGCCATTTAATTCACGGAAATTATTTACATTTTCGATTAAATGTAGATAATCTGCGTTTATATTATGGTTATTTTCTAGTACGTGTTTCACTAAACTGAATTTCTCTGGCTGATTAAGCTTAACGCGCGAAATATGTTCTTTATACTGGGTTCCTATTGAGCATTTAGTTTGACCAATGTATTGTTTATTACAATCTCGGTATTTCGTTACGTAAATCCCCAATTTCTGATATAATCCGACTTTATCTTTCGTATTTATTATTAAGAGAGATTTAGTAGAGTTCTTGGACCGAAGTGTAACTTGATTTATAACTATTTAAATGTTTTGTAACTTAGTGAAATGATAAGCACATAAATTGGTTGTCTTGATTGTTTTGAGATGATATAAAAGTGGTATCCCGGATTGTCTTTTTTCAGTTTGCTTTCTTAATTAACCTAATGATTATTTACGAATCAAAACTATTGTATCTCGCAATAATCTTAATAAAATTTAATTCTCTTTCATATCTCAGTTTAGATTGTGGGAAGCTAAGCAGACAATTGATAAGAAAATTGAAAGACGCCATATTTTGTTGTATGATGTGATTTGAATCCGCCGTGATGAACCTATTGACATTAGTTTCTTTTCGGAAAATGTCAATTTCTATTTTACGATTATTGCGAAACACTTTATAAAGCACAAAATAATTAATAAATTGAAGTCAATATTGAGACATAAGTAGAAAAATGTAACTATTGAATGTTACTAGGTAACGCGCAATTAGTTGCTTTTACCATGGCTAGGTAGATTTTCTTTTGTTCCCTTCATATCTCTAAAAATATAGGTAGGTGGGTTGAAGATAAAATGCCAATATATATAAGCCAGTTATATAAGTATGATAGTTTATTCAAAATTATTGCCTTGATGATATCACTTTACGACAATGGTGATCATTTTCTGACGAAGGGTATAATCACTAGTTATAACAATGCAAAACTGGTACTCGAATATAGCCGGTACTATATCTATTGACCCAGAATTTTTGGAATAAACGGCATTCGACACCCGAGTAGGAACATATACACGGCGTGGTGTTCACCGTAGCCAGCCGCAGTTTGCCTTTGGATACCGTGGTTTACAGTTTATTTACGTAGCATAAAATATCTAGTCGCCGCAGATACTTACGTCGAACGCGGTCTTCTAAAACTTCTGATTCAACAAATATGGTACTGGCTGTACAGCATGATCCATAATTTGGAAATCAAATATTTTCTGTGATGAAAAATGAAAGACGTTTTTCCTTAAAAAATTAATTCAACAAGCTATTCATAATGATTTGAAAAAGTCATTACATAATTTAACTACTAATAAACCCTATGAATTAGTTATAAAAGTTTTAAAACAAATCTGGAGTTTTTTTTCATTATGGATTCAAAAAATCTATTCCTCAAAACACTTTTTGTGTCTTAGGCATTTTTAAAATGACTGGTTTAGTGTTTACAAAGATTTTCTTCAATAATTTCTTTAGTTTATCAATTTTCATTTATATTATATGTAATTTTTTAATAATACTTTTATATGATTGAATACACTTATCCCAGTGCGAAGCTAGTTTTTTTGGGACATATTAAAAATCTTTTTGGAGTCTCCTTTTTAACAGGTTTGCGGGCTTATTTTTATCATCTAAATCCAGAAACAACATACCCCAGTAAAAGTTTTCTTCAATTCTGGAAGCAAGTATAAAGATAAGACAGTAATATCTTGCGTAATTCGTATACAGCCTTCATTGTATGACGAGTGGAATATGATTTTGCCCTATTCCGTTGTGGTAATGATCTCTTATACAACTTTCCCTGTCAGCTTTTGGTGAGTACTTGTCACTATGATCCAGACAAAGTTTAAGTAATGTGCGTTAATTATGGCTTTTAAATTGTTCCGATCGATATTCCAAAACCCATTACCTTGCTGATAGATCAAACTAAAGTGGAGGTTTTTCTTCTGGTTTGCTATTCGTTAGATTCACTGTTTGCACGTTAATGTAGAAATCAGTTTCGTCAGTAGTTACTATTGGTTGCCAAAGTATGTCGTCGTAACGATGTAACAGTTTTTTAAGTGTGCAATTTATGTTCTGATCCCAACAGTGCATGTGCCCAACATGCTAAATATTCAGACCTTACCGTGTATCAATGCCTATATTTGAACGAACCTCACGAATAATTATTCGTCTGTCGTTCTTCAACAGCAGGCTATTTGTAGCAGTGAAGCCAGTGTCTTCTACTACAGCATTTGGCCGTCCTCTTCCTGGAATTTTTTGCCAGCTTTAAAACAAGCAACTCAACGATAAACAGTACTATTCGATTCTGCACTTTTACAAAATACCTTACTAACTATTGAACAATTTTAAATTTTTTAACACCCTTCATAAAGAGAAAAGAACAGAATTTATAGTGTGTTTCATAATGGTTATATTATACTTAAAAACGCGTCTGTATTCGCTAAGTGACTGAAGCGTACGCATAGGTTTTGGTTAACTTCTTTGGTTAGTTGTGAATGTTATTCTTTTGTTTTTGGGTTTTTTCACGAGAGGGGGATAATAAAACAATTTTTATTAACAACGTTTCGGAAAGTTTTCCCCTTTTTCGAATTATTTATATTTCCTTTTTACATTTTATTCCTGGTTAAATTTACAAAACAAGAAATGAGATATATATAACCACAGCTTATAAAAATGTTCGTAATTTATTGTGAATGTGGAGGAAAGGAATTTTGTGTGATGCTAGAACACTACTTTTTGCGTAGAAAAAATATCAAAGAAGCTATTAGAAAAGTTAAAAAAGTATTACAAGAATTTTGCCGTTTGTATGAAATAGTACAAAAGATCGCTGCATTTTGTTGTGATCATATGGGCATAGAAGGCGCTGAGCGTCCAGGTTCTTGGCTTATACTGACTGTCGAGGAAATGGTTAATAAAGGTCATGATATGATACTAAAACTTCACTAAATGATGCGTGCATGAAATAGTTTAGATTATAAACATATCTATTGAACGTATGTATATTCAATATCTTGTATAAATATTTGGCAACGAAAAAGTTAGCGGCAATATGTTACCGCGTGACGAAAATTAAATCGCATGACAGTTTCAACACAGTATTTGAGTATGTACAAACGCAGTCTTGGTGAGTAGTGCGGTGTTATATAACTGTGGAGGAAACACCGATCCATTTCTCTACACCAGAAATGAAAAAACAATTAAATTATCGTATAGAAACGAGTACAAAAAACGGCAAAACTTACTTTACCTATCGGAAAGACCTGTGACTACAGTGTTTTGATTTTTGTTCAGCATAATCTACATCGATTATTTGGAAAATGGAAAAATGATTACAGGACACCTTATTATGTTAATTTATTGGATCATTTCAATGTTGAACTACAAGAAAAACACGACCGCATTTGATAAAGGAAAAAGTATTGTCTCATCACGATAATGCACCATTTTCTTCGGCTGTTATCGTAACCGCTAAATTGGTTGAATTACATTTCGAATTGTCACGTCATCTTCCATATTCATCCAATCTGCCTCCGTGTCATTTTTTTAATTCTGAAGCTGAAGAAATGACCTAGCAGGTTGAAACTCACATTGAACGAGGAAATTATTATTTGATAAGTTACTACATAAGCCTATTCAGCAGCATGTCAAAGATCCTACATTTTAGAAGGTGTAAAAAATATAAAACATCACTGATCTAAGTGTATAGAAATGAAAGGCGATTAGGTAGAAAAATAAAACGTTATTCTTTGTATCAACAATAACACTGGCCAATGAACTTCAACTTTTAGTTTTTGCCATGAAATGACGTGTACTATTTTTTATAGAAAACATAGAAACATTTACATTAATAAAAGGCTAAGTCAACTCTAATCTTATTTGCTTATGAAACACTTGAATGTATATTTCAAATTTTTACAATTAGAAATGTAACGAAATATTGCATCGTCTCCTATAAAAAACATCCATAGACACCTTTCTTAACGTCCAAATATAATCTGCTAACATTACAGGATTCCATTTGCCCTGATACTGTCATTCTATTTCAGAAATGTCTTCGTGACAGCACTCGTCATGCTTATTACTAACGTCGCTCGTATTTTCCGGATAAAGCTTCAAGTGAGAATGTATACTTGTTCACTTTAAGGAATATAGTATAGCCAACACCGTGAAATGCTTCTAACATGCTCATTGCAATTTTTCACCTTTTGTTTTCTAAAAACTTTGTAAAAACTTATGCTATGGACACCCACGTAGTTTTTTCTCGCGCTGTTTTTTTGGTTTAACATTTTTTATCACCATTTCTCGTACTTGAGATCCAACGAAAACACCTTCTTTTAGTTTTTTTTTCTGTTATTTTTGAGACCTTGTCTCGAAAGTATTTTTGGTCCAGTGCCTTAAAGTTTTTCACGAGCCCTGAGGTGCTATTATGACATTTACTTTTTCCGCTATCGTCTTTTCCTGATGTAAAGTTCTATCGTAGTGGCCGCTTCTGCTTAACGTAATAGTTTTCTTTGTCACGACTGTCCTAAAAGCATAAAAAGCATCAATGTTTAGTGTAACCTCATCGTATACCCAAAATAAGTGCAATAGTCTTCGTACTTTATCTTCTCTAAAAAAGTGCAGAGTTCTATTATCTAACAAAACTGCTTTGAGGATGGTCTTTCACAAATCTATGACTAATTTCCACGAAGTGGATGATGTATCCTGAAAGCTTTAAAATTATAGTAGACCAAATTGCCTATCATATAGTTGAAATCAATAGGATTTTCATATCTTGCGAAAAATACTAATTCGTGTCTCTTTCGCTAAGGGATTCCATTGTTGAAATCGCGTTCTGCTTGCGATTTTGATAGATTCAAATCCCGTAATTTAATTCAAACTAAGTAATTAAATGTGGCTCGCATGTAATGAAATTAGAATCAGTTGATTTGTCATTACGTTCGAAGTCATCACTACTCCCAATTGCTTTCTCTGTCATTTGGCGGTTGAGGAACAAGATGATATTCTTGACGCTATTTCTGCATAATGATGTTTTCTTTTCGTACGCTTGCTGAATCCTGCTGTCTTATTAACGCCAAAATAACGATCTTCAACATGGTTGTCTACAGTGCATAGAAGTGGCGAAAGGTAAAGAATGTTGTGTCTGAATAACCAATCTCTCAAATAAATTTTAATACAATTTCTAACGCTTTTCCGTTATTCAAAACTCATTGAGCTCATCCTCATGACTTCATACTGCGCTATTGAAATTAAAGTTACATCCTTTATATGACATGTATGTTTATCACCTCTCTAAAGTGTAGCAATTGATCAGATTAGAACAATAACGCAAACTAGTCGCTCCTTGAGTGAACGAGTTATATTACGTCTGAACAAGTCTTTACCTGCATTTTCACCGAAATCAAAGCATGCGAATAATTCGTACTAAGTACAAAGGGTACTAGGAAAGTTTTGCAATATGACGCTACAATGAAGCGTAGGAGCTGCTTGCTTGTTGCTGCATATTGAGACAAGTTCATACGTGCACAGTAGCCGCCGCGTCATGTCGATTGGCTCAGTTATTCATTAGCAGTGAGAATGTAAAGTGCTTGCCGTGGCATCGTGGTCACGAAATGAGATAAGGGCCGATTTGCATTATAATTTCGTGCGTGGTTTAAACATAGACCAGTGCTTCGAAGAAATGACTCTTGCACTAGGTGATGTTTGACCACATTGCACAACGATATTCACGTGGCATAGAGAATTCCAAAGGGGAAATTTAACTGTGGAGGATGCTGAGAGGCCAGGAAGGCCACGAACGTTACTACTGTGAGATTGTGGGATTTTTTAAAAATGGGATATACAAATTGCCATCACACTGGCAAATAGTCAGAAGTAATGGCGATATATATACAGTAGAGTGCATGGATATATTGGAATAGTATTCCACAGGAATTTCTGACAAACCTAGTATTAATGGGTTTTCTGATAAGAGATTTCATTTTGATATGTAAAAAAAACGACTATTTTTAAGCGAAATCATCGAATGTTTATTTAATTGTAAAGAGGAGGGTATGCCATTAATAATGGAAAACAATAACAAACAAATGGCCGCCACGGCTACGCTTGCAGTACCATATTCTTTTCATGAACTTTTCCATCACCAATTAGCACGTTTGCGGCTGTATGTCCTCAATAACTTCACGAATTCCATCCTCGAGGTCTTGAATCCATTGTGGGCCATTGACATAGACCTTATCTTCCACGTAGCCTCAAAAAGAAAAAGTGTTAAATCACAAGATCTTGATGGCCAATTGCATCTTTTCGAGAAATCACATGGTCAGGAAATTTTTTACGCAAAACAGTGATGATATCGTTAATTGTGTGGCACGTAGCGCTGTCTTGTTGAAAATAAACGTCGTCCACATCAATATCTTCCAATTCCGGCCACACAAAATCATTAATCATCGTTCCATAGTGCAATCCATTCAATGTAACAGTTGCTCCAGCCTTATTTTCGAAAAAGTAAGGTCCAATGACCCCGCCAGACCAAAAATCGTAGCAAACAGTCACACATTGAGGATAGAGAGGCTTTTCAACAGTAATTCTTGGGTTTTTCGAGCCCCAAATGAGACAATCCTGCTTGTTAACGTAACTTCCGAGGTGAAAATAGGCATCATCACTCAAGATGATTTTTCTATAAAATTCCGGATCAGTTTGATGCATTTCAAGGATCCAATCAGCAAAGACACGACGTTGTCGATGGTCGGTAGGGGTGAGTTCTTGTGTTAACTGAACTCTAAAAGCCTTAGGACTTAAGTCTTTATGCAAAATACGGTGTAATGTCGTTTGTGGAGTGCCCATTTCCAAAGATCGACGATAAATGGACAAACCTAGGTTTTCTCAACACTATGGGCTACAACAGCAATATTCTCAGTTCTTCTTCAGCGACATGCACGAGTTCGACTCTCCAGATCACCAACTTGTCCCAACAGCTCAAATTTTTCCACCAGTTTCACAATTGCTGGCCGAGAAGGTGCTTCACGACGACCCAAAAATGCTTTAGTTTTGCGAACTGTGACCGCGAAATTTTCACCATTTTTGTAGTGAATTTTAATAGTTTCAGTGCGTTGTTGAAGCCTATATCGCTCCATTTTTATTAATGGCGTAGTTTTTACTTGTCATCTGTCAAGTAGTTACAGTTTGAGTCCTGACACCTGTTAAAAGGGCGGACTATTGAAAATGAAATGTCTTATTAGAACACCTTCTATTATCTTTATTACTAATATTTTTTAGTTAAATGTAATTGTTTTTGTTGTATTTTAATATTAAAAAAAATTACTATGTTGAAGAAAGTTTCTTCTAGTTATTTTTTTGAAAATGCAGAACGATAAATTTTCTGTGGTGGTTATTTATTTATGCACACTACTGTATGTATGTATATATGTATATATATATATACAGCCATGCTCAGATGTATTAGATACCCCAGGTAAAAACCCTTATTCTCGGTATTATCCAAGTCTGACGGAAATTAACCGTAAAAATAGTTAATGGTATTTACAGAAATGCGTTTTTGAATACCTTAGTTAATCCCCTATTGAAAAGAATAGGTGGAAAGGGGAAATTGTGGATTTTAGAAATTTAGTGTCATTCTAGCAGTGTGTGAGCAACGTGCGTTTGTGAGTTTGTGGTAGAGATCAATTAGATTATCCTATTTTTTCACGTTGTGTCAGTTATTTGTTGAAGAAAAATGCCTAAAACACGCGAGTTGTCGGTAGGGGAACGCGCCCAAATAGTGCTACTGCATTCCCAGAAGTTAACAATAGCTGCAATTGCAAAAAAAATGTTCGCGATGTGCAGTCCGTACAACCATTAGTCGCTATCAGGAGAGTGGGTCGTTTGTTAACAGACCAAAAAGTGGCAGAAAACCATATACATACCTCGATTAGAGAAGACAGAATTTTACAAAGACTGGCTCTCAGTGATAGGAAAAAATCGTCGAAACAGCTCGCCAGTGAGCTGAAACAGAGTTATCGCGTAACAATTTCTGCGCAAACAGTGAGAAGGCGTCTCCAGCGTGCTGGTCTACGAAGGTGTAAAGCGCGACGTAAACCGCTTTTAACTGACGCTCATAAAAAGAAGCGGTATTTATGGGCCAAACAACATGAAAATTTGACAATCGAGAAGTGGTCGAAGATTCTTTGGTCTGATGAATCGAATATCGAGGTATGTAAGTACATCTTCATGACTAATATTCTTATCGTTATATGCAATTCAGTCTACATGTAACATTAAACAAAATTAATCCTGTCTAAGTGCTAACTTTCTTCTTTTGCCTGACAGCTTTGGGGACTACCTGGGACGCTATACGTTCGGCGTAGGCAAGGGGAAGCTTATGAACCACAATGTATCATTCCCACAGTAAAATTTGGAGGTGGTAGTATCATGGTTTGGGGTTGTATGTCTGCATACGGTGTTGGAGAAGTGTACCTGTGCGATGGACGGATGAATAGCCAACGCTATTTAGCTATGTTGGAGGAAGTATTAGAACCGTCTGTGCTAAAACTATTCGACCAGGATATTCCACAATACATTTTTCAGCAAGATAATGCACCCTGCCACAAATCGGGAGCTGTAATGCGTTGGTTCGAGCAAAACACAGTGGAGGTATTGGATTGGCCGCCACAAAGTCCCGATTTGTCGCCCATTGAAAATTTGTGGCGTATCTTAAAAACTAAGATCACGGAACATAAATGCCTGTCAAAAGCAGAATTATCAACAAAAATTCGCGAAATATGGGCTGCAATACCACCGGCAGAGTGTTACAATTTAGTAGCAAGTATGCCTCGACGAGTGCGAGCTGCCATTAAAGCCAAGGGCGGAGCGACAAAATATTGATAAATTGTACTATATTACTAAATAACACTTTGTACATAATTTTCACAACAGTTTTCTCTCTTTTGATTAAACTATATAAACTATATATATACATATGTATGTACATAAATTCGTAAGGTGTCTAATACATTTGAACATGGTTGTATATATATATATATGTAAATACATATTTACAGTAAGGAAGTAATTTCTTATACAGATAACATATATGCATTTGTCAAGAAGCTGCACACTTAAAAATATTTAAAACACATGATTTGAAAAATGCTACTTTCGTTTTGTTTCAAACGAATATGATGTCACCCGAATAATATTAATAATTAAACTCTGACTTTGTATAAACAGTACATAACTAAGAAGTAATTGGGCTAATTAGAAAACATTCCTATATTAATTTTATGGTATTTCGTCAACTTTAGTGTTTGGGCAGTTCAGATACTAGTTTCAATTTCTAATAAAATATTAATTTTAAGATAATTTGTTACTTTACATAATAAACATGTGTGTATATGTAGATATAAACAAATACTTACTTTTTTCCATTTTCCAAGCAAGCATAATTATTGTTCCCATTTCTAGAATACATACTGGTGAAATAAAAAAGGGCACTTTTAAAATTCCAACTGAAAATCATTTAAACTGTTTTCGAAAATTCATGAAAGAAAATATTTCATTTTCGAAAACGACGAATTGACAATTTTTTTTTTGTTTTCAGTTTTTCAGTTTGTGTAATAACATTACACATCACAATCTAGGCCGTACATTATTAAATTCAATAACTTAAAAGTTCAAAGCAAATAGAATACTGATTTAGGAAAAAATGAGGTGATAATAAATTAAATAACATCGAGATCGGCAACACAACTACGTAATACTGGCGACTTTTTCAAAAGACAAACTCATACTACTCTCAATAATGACCCTTACTGGACTAAGGAATAAAACACTAATTTATCTGTTAAAGTCAATTAGAACTTAAGCTTGAATGTGTCGTATGTATGTGAAGCATTCATTCGTTTTGTATAATATATATTTGCCACACTATGTTATTGTAGTGTAATTTTTTATTTCTTGGAAATAGGTATGCATTACGTTTGTTGTATATTTGTACGTATATAATTTATGCTAAGTCGTACTAATGTGCAAACTAATAGAAAATGTATTGTTGGTAGTGGTATTTTTTCATGTTATAATTTCTAATTTAAATGCGGTGACATAACAGAATTCTTAGACATTGTAAATTTTTAAAAAATTGCCATGTTTATATTCTACTGTTGCATGTTCCATTTGCAATTATAAAGAGGGGATATTTCGACACCAAGCATGGGTGGCGAGAGATGTTGGTATCGATAACTCCGGCAGTCTGTAATGTCAAAAAAAACGCGTACATTGTAACAGAGTACGAAAGGCATATAATAAGTACCGCAATATAAAGGATATTTCAAATTGCGTGTTTTTTTTAAGAATAAATAAAATATAGATGGCGCACTGAATTTGTCTGGGTATGTGGGCATTTAAAAAGTTTGACGTATGACATTTATAAAAATGGCAATATGATTTGATGAGTTGGACACGCTTTTCGGTCTCTCCTATCCAATTCATCCTATATCAATTCTATGGGGTTTAGGTTGGGGCTTTGCGGTGGACATGTCATTATTTGTAAGATATTATTGTTTTGTTCGGTATTTAAGAAATGAGTGCTGAGTGTTTGGGGTTGTTGTCTTGCATAAACACAAAATTTTCGCCGATTAAACGTAGTCCCGGTGGTATTGCATTTTCTTGCAATATTTCTAAATAACTCTCCTTTCGCGAAATGCCCTCGATTCGCTTCAAGTCCCCTGTGCTGGGGTAGCAAAAACAATCCCAAACAAGAACAGAACTTCTTCTTTGATTGATGGTTGGAACTATACAATCCCGCAGCATTCTTTAACTACTAGCTCTTTTTACAAAAACACGCCTTGATTGTCCAAACACTTCAAACTTTGATTCATCAGTCCATAAGACCCTTTTCCAATCATCCAGTGTCCAATCTCTGTATCTTTCTGTCCATTGTTGTCGTTTTTGCCAGTTTCGCCGTTGAAGTAAGAATTTTCTTACAGTAATGCGGCCGTGAAGATTTGTAGCTTTTAATCTTCTTTTCACCGAAGTAACAGAAATTATTCTAGCACGGTCGCGATTCATTTCTGCGGCGACTTCGGGTGCTGTCAGTCTACTATTTCGTTTACTCAGCAATTTTATACGCTCATCGTCGGCGTGAGATGTTATTCGCTTACGACTTGAACGTGCCGGATCCCTTAAACTGCCCATGCCGAATGTTACCGAATTATATCACTAACAGTCCATTTATTAACATGTGTCTTTTCGGAAATTTGACTCACTGAATAATCTTCTTGATGAAAAGCACTAATTACAGAAAGTTTTTCTAAATTTGTTGGTTTTCCTCTCGGCATTTTAAGAAGTTCACATAAAAAATACGGTGTTATCAATGATACGCACTCTAGTAATTTTATTGGAAAACTAATGCATATTTCGGTACACAAGATTCTTTGGGGGGTGGGCAGGTAAGTTTCGCAAGTCTTTTGCTTGCAATATTATCTCAAAAATAATCGTATTTATGGCGGTACGGATTATTCCAGGAATTGCCACAGTGAGTCATAAAATATAATAGTTATTTGTACGTGCTCTAATAAGTATATTTGCCTGCAATTGGTTATAAATCTCGTAAAGGACCTAATCTAAATATATTATTTATATTAAAACGCAATTATATTATTTTTTAGAAGAATTTACTAAATTTCACTAGCTATCTGAACTAATATGGACGGTAGTGTACATACAAACATACTACAAACTATTACAAAAGTGACCGTTTTTTTATGTGCGTGCTTGTAAAAAGGTTGAAATTTTCTTTTATGTATTGATTTTTTTTTTATATTTCGTATTTAGATTTACAGAAGATCCTTTTTTGAATGAATATTTAGGCTTCTATAAACAATTTGTATTTTTCTTTTTAAAAAGTTTTTAAACACATTATTGTTTTATTTATATGAATGTTATGTGAAGCTGGATGCTAGGCCTAGCATCCAGCTTCACATAAGGCCTAGTTGATTGAAAGAACTCATGCCCAACCTACAAAATTTAACATTTTTAGACACCTGAAGTTAAAAATATTGTATTGCGGAAAGCATACACACGAGGGTCACAGCAATATGCATGTATTTACTGTGTAATACTCGTAATTGATCATAAAAGATTATTGTTGTTGCAGCGGAAAAACAAAATTAAATTATTGTGCATGCATATTATCTGTATACATATATTTACTTGCACAAGCGTAACATGTGTACTATTTATATTTATTTTAGTACTTGTAGGTATAAGAGACATGTCAGATAAATGTTAATAAAAGCCATCGTTATATAAAATGACAAATTCGAATTGATTTGGGCAAATGCAAATCTGTAAGGATTACTTAATTCGCTTGACATGTAATGAGTTTATACTCTTCAGAATTTATTAAATAAGAACATTTATATAAAAAGATGTTTTTAGTGTATATGTGTAATTCATACTTGCTCACTTACAAAGAACAGTTAAGACTACAAAAAGATTATCCAGTTTGTCTAGCATAGATATACAAATAGTGTTTCAAATTGCGCGTATTTTTTTAAGAATAAATAAAATATAGATGGCGCACTGAATTTGTCTGGGTATGTGGGCATTTAAAAAGTCTGATTTATGACATTTATAAAAATGACTTCGTACACGGTACAACAACATGTTCAAATTGTTAAATTATTTTATGAAAATCAGCGTTCTGTGAAGAGTTTTTAGAAAATTACGTGAATTTTATGGTTTACATAATCGTCCATCTAAAAGTAGTATTGGTCGAATTATTAAAAAATTTCAACAGACCGATCAAAAAAGTGAAAAATACAGTCGTAGTGGTCGTTCACAAGAAAATAAATGGTTTGGTTCGTGAAAGTGTTGCTGAGGATCCTGAAATGTCCATTAGACGACGTTCACAACAACTTGGACTTAGTGGATCAACAACATGGCGTATTTTACACAAGGATTTAGCTCTGAAGGCATATAAGGTTCAAATAACACAGGAACTGAAGCCACTAGATCATTTAAAACGTCGTTAATTTGTCAATTTCATCAATGAACAACCAGCTGATTTTTCTCAAAACATAATGTTTTCCGATGAGGCACCTTTTGAACTTGGTGGCTATGTTAATAAATAAAATTGCCGTATCTGGGGTGAGGGACATCCACGAATTATTCATGAGAAGCCTATGCATCTTAAACGAGTTACTATTTGGTGTGCATAATGGTCAGGTGGTATAATTGGACCTTACTTCTTTGAAAACGCTGCTGGTGAAGCTGTAATTGTCAATGGTGATCGGATGACAACTGAATTTTTGTGACCTGAATATTGATCTAGAGGACATGTGGTTTGAACAGGATGGCGCTACACCTCACTTTGCACACGAATCAATTGATTTATTAAGAGAAAAATTTCCTGGACGTATAGTCTCAAGAAACGGTGATATTAATTGGTCACCAAGACCATGTGATTTGACACCGTTAGACTATTTTTTTGAGGTTATGTGAAAAGTCAGGTTTATAAAAACAATCCACAATGAATTCCTGCTTTGAAAGATGAAATTATTCGTGTCATTGGCAAGATAAAGCCTCAATTATGTCAAAATGTCATTGAAAATTTTAACAAAAGAGTGGATGTCTGTGGAACTGCAAGAGGAGGCTATTTGGCAGATATTATTTTTCGCATATAAATGTCATAACTGATACTTCAATTACCAATAAAAAGCTTTTGAAAGTGAATGCAAATTGTGTGTTTTATTTATTCTTAAAAAAAAACCGCGAAACTTGAAACACCCTTTATATTTGCAGTCCCAGTTAGAATATTAGTCCTTAATTTTAAAGTTTTATCTATTTCAACTAATATAATTCAAAAACAAGGGAATAAACCGAAAGATTTAATGATATATTACTTAATTTTGTAATGCAACTGTTGAATATAATATGTTCTTATAATACTTGTAGTTTCGAACTTTAAGTGTAACTATACAAGTTCATAAAGCTAATTTCAATTAAACTTCCATTGTTGCTGAACATTTATTTGTACTAAATAATGCTACGGGCATTATTTGGTAGATATTGCACAAACTTCCGCATGTTGACAAAATTGCGAAAGTGAAATTCACATGCGTTTATCCATGATTCTCATCTTGTAATTACAACTGGTGACAATGGCAAGGATGGATAATTTTCTTTGTAAGGGCAAACCTTAGTGACGTTCTACGGAGTATTTTTGAAACTAGATATCAGAGTATCTATTTGCAGATTCTATGCAAGGCATGTTCAACACACAGAGATACAATTGCTTAAGTAACTTTCCTCTTTTTAGGATATGTATATGCTGCAAAATTAGTAATAAACAAGAGTACATCACAATGCCTATATACTTAAAAATATTATCCAAACTTTCCCTGATAAGTTTAGCTATAAAATCGGCATTATTTTGGGTACTTTTTTAGTAGAAATAAAATATGATTTGGTGGTATACTTCCATTTAAGATGCCAACAACAACAATTAACGCACATCACCGTAGCAAGCTCGCACCTTAGTCGCAAATAACCCATATGTATTAATTATGGAGATTAGTAACATTGATGTATCTTGCTTATAATTTTCCAAAAAATGTTTTAAGAATAATATTATTATACTTATTTTTTTAAGGGAATATTTGCTGCCAAAAATTTTTCATGCGGTTTTTCGGTGAAGAAACCTTTCTTGGAAGATGGATCGATTTCTTCTTTATGAGCCCTACGATTTATATGTTGCAAAAAATCTGATTTCAGTCTATATGACATTGTGTTTAAACAAATTTGACAATGCATTTCATGTTACTAGTGTACATAAGCTAATCAACATTAAATGAACACGTCTTTGGTAGTTAAAAACCATAACGACAACTGTTAATTAAACTGTGTATCCTCAAAACCAAAAGAAAATCTTCAATAAAAGTTCAAAATAAAATCACGGAATAAAACAAAATTTAAAAAATGGAAAGTATTCAATTGAACATATCTTCGTAACTAAAAACAGATAGTTAAATATATTGGTAGATACTATTCACGTGTGCAATAAAAACTGCAAACTGATACACCATAATTTTATGTATATGTATATTGGCAACAGTTGTGTCTTAATCAATACAGGTTCATAAAACCCCTTTCCACAATAATGTTCGTATTCTGAATAGGCGATAACTAACTTGTCATCATCAGCAGATAATTAATCGCAGTGTCGCCCTAGATCCACGGCAGAAACCAGCACAGAAAATAAATCCGTACCAGACTTTAAAATAAATGGTTAGTTTTAACATTAAAATGTAATATAAATACTGACTTGTTTTCTGTGCAAGTTTTTGCAGTGGATTCACGTGCGACACTCTGATTAATTATCTGCTGATAATGACAACTTACTTGTCGAAATGCGTGTGCAGAATACGAAAATTATTGCGGAAAGGGATTTTATTTATATTTATATATTAATTTAATCAACCACAGTTTACATTAAAATTTACCTAGCAGCTGTGTAGTACTATACAAAAAACAACGTTTTTGTCAATACATTTAAAGCAATAAAACTCTAGCAGGTAACGGTGAAAGATAGCGTGCATATCCGGAAAAACTTTTAATTTCGAATAAGTATCGTTGACCGATTTAAGTGACGCCCATGTTTCTTTATTCAACAGTGACTCATCTCTTATTTTACATCCGTTTTCTGATAATTGCAAATGTATAGACACAAATTAAAATAATTGTTTATTACAGGGTATATAATATATAAGAAATATTTTATCAAGTAATTTACGAAGATATTTTCTATTCAAGAAAATAATTTGTTCATAATTTCTTCTGTCCTGTAAAAGTCTATTTTAAGTTTAAATGTGATAAGCAAAAATAATAAAATTGAAGAAATACGTATCTTCCGAAGAAGCAGAGGTCCACTTATAGTAACGATTTCAAATTACGGCAAAACTAAACAGAAATATACAATTTAGCATTATTATAAAGTGTTTCAGTGCACGAATATTTTAGCAACGATATGAATTTTAGATTTGCCTTGACATTATGTGCATTTCTTTAAATGGATATATTATTTTTATAGTCATAAAGAAATAAGATGCAATTTCTAATACACAAAACATATATATTTTTATTTAACAGCTTTTCTATAATTAAAAAATAAAGTTCGAATATTATCGCCTTATAAGTAGAGCGGTCACATTTGTCAGCGCATCAGGTTCATAATAAATACCTACTGAATATTTACGGCAACTCGTCCAAGCCCGACCGTTCAGCTCATTCAGGGCATTCAGCCAACAGGGCTCGTCAAATTCTGGAGTACGTTTGGAGGATTCGCGAAATACTGCCTTTATACTTGCAATTAATGCATCTATATCTGGATAGTATCCACTAATAGTCTACACTTTCTCCCGCAAGATGTAAAGCATTGTTTTTACACGTAACATTCTGACATGTTACGTTACCAATCTTCTTTAGGAGACCGGTCTACAGAACACATAATTGTAAATATTAAGAGTCGGTTTCCTAAAAGTTCAAATTTTTCCAATGTGTTTAACACCACCTTTGATATTACTCTGGCAGTACATTATACTTTTATGGAAGCTAGTAAGATCGAAAATGACAGTTAATGTGGCCCCATTGTACGTACCATAACATTAACAACATAATTTCTTTTACAATCTGTTGTTTCGTCGTCCACACATAATCACAGTTTCTTATTTTTTCAATTCTGATTTATTTTCTTCGTATGTACATTGTTTTATTTTGAAATTAAAAAAGTATTTATAAAAAGTATTTTCATTTATGCCGAACAACAACTTTGAATGCACATAAACGGGTTTTATTTCTTATAGTTCTTTCACAGTTCAATAATTATAATCGTTGTGTACTATAATTATAGTACACTTCATATGTCGACGTTGTTATTTTAAATTAATGAATTAGATCTGAATCCTTTGTTGATTTTGTTAGTTATAGATTAACATGTCTACCCATACAATTAGTTATTATTGTTCCGAAGCTTATTTAGATTCATGCAAATATAATCTACGCAAATTTTCCTAAAAATAGAGCGACAGATAATTTTTTTTGGCGCAGCGTCGTGATTTAATTAATTTGTTGGATTTTTATTTAATACTATGATCAAATTAATTCTCTTTAGCTTAATTGATTTATATAGTGCCTATATAAACACAATCTCTGTGGGAAAAATTTCAGTCCATTCGTTGTTTTACTTTTACAAAATGGTTACAAGATTTTACAGAGTAAGTACACGGAATTATGTATCGCAAAATTTACTTTTGTGCTGTTGTCTTAATAATAAATGTTATTAATAATGAATGCTTAAAACAGGAATTAACAATAGAAAAAATTGATTTATTTGTAAAACCGTAAATTGTATTTATTAAATCATATCGAAAAATATACTTTTTTATCATAAATGCAGTGTAAATTGTATATAACAATTGATTGCGCTAGTAGTTGTTGGTTTGGAAATTATTTTAAAACTAATTCCACATTTATTTTCAAGAACTAAATACTTAAAAAAAGTATACTTAATTACTAAATTTATTTTAAAACAAGGCCGGATGCAATTAATTAGAAAATTTTGCTAACAGAATCATTAATTTTCGTTCAAGTCCGTAAAAGAACTATCGTAGCATTCTTCGTTATGCTCTAGTGATTGGTTGGTAAAATTAATATTTAGAAAATTTGAAACTATCTTATTTTTATTCATTTTGCTTTCTTCCTTTTCTTCATCATTAACCTGTAGTCGTGCGTCAATGTGTCAATAATCTAGATGTGGTTTCGTAAATTATTTTTCGAAGATTTGTTTGATCAGTGAAGGTTGATATATAACCCCTTTGCACGTTAATTTTCGTATTCTGTATACGTATTTCGACAACTAAGTTGTCATCAACAGCAGATAATTAAACAGTGTCGCAGCTGGAAAACTACGGTAAAAGTACCTGTATAAAAACAAATTCCGCACGCGATACGTACCGCTGAAAGCCAGCCACAGGCTCTATCAAAATTACCTTGACGATTTGTTTATTTCAAAACCATTTAAAAACACTATATTTACTGATTTTTATTTAAGAAATATCGGAAAAATAACGGACTATTTTAAATTAAAAAAAACACTTAGTTATTTTGTTTGAATTATTAATTTTTATTTAAAATACATCTCTTCCGCATCAATACACGCTGGGCACGTTCAATCAATGCTAGCAAAGATTTTTATACATCGCTTTTCGGAATCGCCTCACTGACACTCGTCACGGCTTCTTGGACTTGTGTAACATTGTCATAGAACGCTTCTTTCATGGTCAGTTTGAGTTTCGACAACAGGAAATAGTCACATGTAGATAAAGCAGGCGAATACGGAGGATGTTGAAGTACACAGACTTGTTTTTTCGCCAAATCGATCAGAGATGGTTCTGTGAGATGGTGCATTATCGTACAACGGAAGTTGGTTTTTATTTTTTTTTGCATCATCTTAAAGAATCGTCGCCGTTTGTGAATTTTTGGCGAAAAAGCAAGCCTGTGTCCTTCAATATTCTCCAACATTCTCGGTGCTCGATAATCAAGCCTCAGTCGAACGAATCTCTTCCACAGACGCTTCATAACACCAAGATAATATTAGCCAGAGACATTTTGACCCTGTGGAACGAATTTCCGAAGTATGACACCTTTATAGTAGTAAAAACAAAACAACATTGTCTTCTCTCGTGATGGAAAAAAAAACGAAATTTTTAAATACAAAATGATTTTTATTTTTCAATATATTCTCCGGCTTGCAAAATACTCATTTACGAAGATGATAAGCTCGTCGTTAGACGAAAATTTCTTTCCATCTAGTGCCGTTTTCAATTTTGGAAAAAGGTGGAAGTGGGAAGGGGCTAGATCCGGTGAATAAGGCGCATGCGGTACTAATTGGAAATGCAACTCGTGGATTTTGGACATCGGAACTGTGCTGGTATGCGAGGGAGCGTTGTCTTGGTGAAACAGAATCTTTTTCTTTGCCATTCCTGGCCGTTTAGCACGAATCTCAACATTTAATTTTTGTAGAAGTTCTGCATAATATTGTCCGTTTACTGTGGCACCTTTCTGAAGGTAATCAATGAGCAAAATGCCCTTTGAATCCCAAAAAATTGATGCCATCACCATGTTTGCCGATAAAGTGGTTTTCGCTTTCTTTGGAGGTGCAGAACCAGGTTCTAACCATTGTTTCGACTGTTGTTTAGTTTCGGGTGTACTGTAGTGTATTCAAGTTTCATCGCAAGTAACAAATCACCTACAAAAATCAACAGGATTCCGCTTATAAAGGTCCAAACACTCATTGGAAATGCGCAAACGAGTGAACTTTTGATCATTCGTAAGCAATCGCGGCACCCATCTTGCCCAAAGCTTGGAAAGGCCCAATTCTTTCGTTAAAATGTGGTGTACGCGTTCTGTTGAAATGTTTACCATATCTGCTATCTCTCTTACTTTGAGTCGTCGATCTTGCGTAATAATATTATGGATTTTTATAATCATTTCCTTAGAAGTCACGATTTTGGGTGCCCCAGAGCGCGCTTCATCAACACAACTTGTTCTACCACGTTTAAATTCATTTACCCTTCTACTTATTGTGGCGGATGATGGAGCAGATTCACCTAATGTTTCCCGTAACTCATCTTTTATTTCGGTAGCTTTCATACCCTTAATTACGAAGTATTTAATCACCGCACGATACTCTGCTCTTTCCATTTGAACAAAACGACGTGTTACTTCTTTTTCAATCAGCTGTCAAAAATAAACTAATCAACCGATTTATCTAAATATCGCAATGTAAACATATAAATAGGCAACCTAAATTACAGTGCATTTGTTTTATCAATTAGAGGGCCACCTATGTGTCATTCTCACTACTTGTCAAACTATCCTATTCCGGAAATTAATAAAAATAAATTATAACGATAATAATATCATAACAGTTGATGTGATCGTTAGTGCGGCTAAATTTAAATCTGACGGAACTACTGGTGAAGATTGTGTACCTAGTTTTGTGGTGCGCTAGACTGCAGCGGCATTAGCGAATACTTTAACCGTCCTGTATAATTTAATTATAAATGCATCTGTATTTCCCAGCATCCGGAAAAGTAAAGTAAAATCATGCCTGTGTTCAAGAAAGGTGACAGATCTAACGTTGGTAATTAGAGACTAATAAGTATCTTACCAAATTTTGTTAAGGTCGTTGAACAAATTTTTATTTACAAAAATTTTTACAGACAGATTAAACCATTCTTATCTTGTCATCAATATGGATTCATATCTGGGCGATCAACAACCACAAATTTCATTCATTTTTCTAAAACCTTTGATTCCATTCATTACAATATTCTCCTTGCAAACTGGATTGCTTCGATTTTTGTCTTGTACTGGTTCGGTTGATGCCAACGTACGCGCTGATCTGGCGATGCGTTTTATAATAGATTTTTCCATTACCTCTGATGTACTCCAAGGTTCAAATTTCAGGCCTCTTCCTTTTAGCATCTCTATCAATAATCTCTTAGATAAATTAAACTGTGAATTACTGAGGTATGCTAATGATCTTAAAACTTAAAATATAATCCGCACACCGTCTGATTGTATCAAATGCAAATCCATCTTTCTGTAATTGGAGAATGGCGTACCAATAATAAAATTTAATTGAATGTTATCTGCTTCGGGCTTTCGGGTTGCAACCGCGTCACTGGTATAACTGCCGACGTTTCGTACACACTCATATGGGACATCTTCAGGGCTCAACTACTGCTACTGTCTGTGTTTCAGTGCGACAGACAGTAGCAGTAGTTGTGCCCCGAAGATGTCCCATATGAGTGGATATGAAACGTTGGCAGTTATACCAGTGACGCGGTTCCAACCCGGAAGCCCAGACGCAGATATAGTATGGACCACGACCGCGGAAGTCTACATACCAGTTTTAATTGCATGTCTCTAAATACTGTGTTGTTTCTTGCATACGACGTACTGTCTTTATAATATTTGATTATTCTGCCAAATCCGCGTTGGTAACTAGGTCTGAGGTGAATGACGTTGCCATACTTTTTGAATATCAATTCACTTTCTGTCAGTATGTTTCGTTGAAATGTGTGTCGGTTCTAAAATTCGAATACGTACATAATCAGTCAGTGTTCGTTTTCTTCTCCTTTTTGGGAGATTCTATATACTACTGTTTGTCTATGTAATAATCTACATCATAAATTATATTTTATTGCTGTCCTGTAAGTGGCAATTGCTGTTATAATAATAATAATAATAAGCGTAAACAAAATTTCGGATAATATAAACGGTCTGACGCAATTTCATAAAGAACACTCTTTGACTCTTACCAAACAATGATAAAATCGTAAGGCATTTGTTTTCTCGAACTTTTGCATCAACTTTCTGCACTAAGCCCTCAGTAATGACTGACGCTCGCCCACTACGCTTTTCATCATAATTTTGACCGCTTTTACGTTTTTTGCGTGTTGAAAACGAATCACAGCGCATATTTCATAATCGGCAGGATTTTCAATTGTCTGATGTATTTTAAATACGCACAAATAAACGTAAATATGCTTCCCTACTGGCATCTTTGACTAAAAAATAGATGTAGGTACGACGACTGCAGCGATGCAGCGGCCATATTAAAAAACTGTACTTAAAAAACCACGTCTCGTATGTCTAAAATAACAATAATAAATCAGTTTGTAGTGGTTTCGCTTTTCCGTTTAAGTAAATACTGACGGACAAAGATTTTAAATCGCCCCACAAGGTGTACGTAATAATAACTCATGGTCTGTAAAAGTCCCCTGTAATAGGTATTAAGCTGTTGGAGGATGTGAAGGCATAAATTTTTATTATTATTACTAATATAATGATCTTGTCTTGTTAAATACTGAACTAACTTCAGCTTGGTTAATGTTAATGTTTTCAGGTTCATTTTATTTTATCGGTAGTCACATTATTTTCGATAATATTTTTGCATATACATGGATTTAAAATAGATAATTCGGAAGACGTGCAAATCTTGTGGAAAATATTAGGAAAAGTATCCTCTGATGAAATTTCTAATAACGCAAACAATGATTATTCCCTGGAAAACATATCCGAATTTGAAGAAAAACAGATTAATTACAAAGATTTCTTTGACAGAAGTCTAAATTATCCTTACAAAAGAGCTCTGGTAAGTATAATTGTAGTATAAAGTAGTACTTTTTAGTAAATAATGAAATTACTACTATTAATAGACGATATGTTTATTTACTTATAATAAAAGCAAAATGCCCAGTTTTAATTTTAAAATTATTTTTGAAAAAAGCGTAATTCAAGCGATTTTTGCATTGTACAAAAATAACGAATGGATTCTATCTTACTTTGGTATTGAGTGAAGATGGTTTGATTCAAAACATCTTCACTCTTAAGTATCAAATAGATAATGGATAATATCGGTTAAATATTTGCAGCATCAGGTAAAATCTAAATCTTTCGTTAAGACAATATTTACTTTAATAATAACACATAGAGACAAAGATTTAGGTTCTACCAGATTAAAATAAACGCAATGATCGCAATCAAGGACGTGGGTCGGTGCGAGCGTTTGTAAGGTTTGGCACATAATGAGAGTTCGCACTGCCAGCGTTCGGTAAATGGCGCGTGCTTCAAAGCAATTAGTAATATCCAATATTATATTAGGGTTGTTTTTAATGCAGATAGTGTGTTAAGGAAAGATTCAGATCTTTGCGATACTGGATCTCCGGATTCGTTAAATATTAGGGCAAGGACTATTGTAATTATGCAAATGCTTCATCATTACATATCCAACGGCCGTTCTGTCAATATAAAAAAATGTTCCTCACAGCGAACATGATTACATAAAGAAACATACTTAAAGCTGCAAATATTTAACCGACCTTATCATTTTTGTGAATCTGTCTACTGAATATGTTGCTTAAAGGGTAAGAATTTATGTAAATATATTAACTGCTAAACACTTTCCACTACTACGAAGCACGCGCCGCTGATCGAACACTTGTAATGCTAACTCTAGTAATAAAAACCCATTACCATTTTAATATTTTTATCCTAAGTACGTATTTCGGTAAGCAAATTGTCATCTTTAACAAGACGTAAACACAGTGTTGAATGTGGACAACGTGGGCAGGGGTTCGATATCACTGCCCTGTTGGTATGACTAGAATAATTACAACCGGCCAAAGATACAAGCGATTACCGCAAGTATGTGTGATGGAAAGAAGTGTTGGTTTTACGTATCGACATACTATGAATTTAAAAGTTAGTGTTTGTGTGGAGATCCAGTAGAGTGTTCCGCAGTTTTCCTATGTAACTTTACTGTGTGCCAGTCTTCAACTCAATGTTTACATCTTGCTAAAGATGACAACTTAGTTGTCGAAATTGTATCTTGAATATAAATAGCTATTCTCGGCATTTTACTATGTATTATAAGTTATATTATGGATAGATAATTGTACTGTTTTTCTTTTTCGTAGCCATACACGAAATGCAAAGTTATTAGACATAGCATAGTCAACAGAGATGACGAATACACATACAGCCCCAAGTATTACGATAACTTAACATGCGAGAAAACCAATGAAGATCCTTTCAATATGACTCTGCCGCATAGGGATGAAGTAATGCATGTTTCATATAAGTAAATAAAATGTTAATATTTTATTACATTTTCAGTATTGCTATATTTTTCATCATCCGTATATTTCACCAGACTGCAACACGATATATAGAAACATATCCTTTTTTAGAAAAAGGAGGAGTAGTTTCGAATTATGGGAACCCTTCACTCAAACGTTATCTGTGGGATGTGGTTGTGCATTAGGATTTACTTACGTATCCTAATTTCATCGAAAGAAAATGTATTTTTTTAAACCATTTTCGTTTAACAATTTTTTTTTAATTTTAGACGCTTAATATTTTCGGTTTAAATTAATGTTACCTTACCTAAGAGCTTTTTGTTAATTATACACAGAATAATTGTGGAAGTTATGTATTTTATACCACTTTTCAAATTCTACTCCTTTATATTTCAATAAACTTGCATATATGATACTCTTTCAATTTTAACAAATAAGCAGTAACTTCAGTTCAACTAAGGTCTGTGGAATATTTAATAAAAATGCATACTGAAAAGTATAACACTTTAAGGCCTTTCCTTAATTAAAATGACTATACAAATTTGACTGTTAAACTCTTTTTTACTGTACACTGTGGCCAGAAGAATGTGGATAAACGCTAAGGAAAGCAATTATATGATTTCCTCTGAGCCGACAATCCAAATTAAAAAAAGTTGTATGGTCCTTCGTTAGGGCGTACAAGCTGCTTAAGAGAGGTGTAAATTTGGCAACGCCGAATCAGACATGTATTGTAGCAAACGGTTATTAGCAAAATTGGGATATTTAAACACCGGCGAAGCTGATACAGATGTCTCTCGTAGTCTATGTAAATCGTCACCAACATAAATCGAGCGTTGCCATGTCAAAAGCGCGTATATTGTGAGACATACTAAAGGCGTATAGCATGAATAAGTAGAAATAATAGTAATACATTTTATGTTATTATTGTTGTTAAACACTTACTTACGAGAGAAGTAGTAACAATCTCAATTTGTTCGACCGAACAACTGTAACATAAAGTAACCCTCCAGGGTTGTCTGGTTAAAGGATGCTTATCGCGTTGTAAAAATATTCTTGTATAGAGAGAATGATCGTTCGGTATCTACTGTTATAACATTTTTGTAGTTAAATGTTCTTTGAACAAAGTTAACATATCTGTGAAAGAAGTATTACTGTAAATGTCTTTTAATCTAGCAAAATCTGAATTTTTACTTACCTCATCATTTAAAGTACATGGCACTGTTTGCACTTCCGTCACTACTTTCATTTGATCCACTGATGCTAATGAAGTATTTCGCAATTTGGCATAAGGTTTTTATAGCATTGCTAGTATAATGTAGTTCGTATGAATAGTTCCCATATCCGTATGAAGACCGGCATTATTATTTATTGTTATTTATCTAGATTTCTTTTACGGCTATTGATTCTTTTGGACTGAATGTAATACTAAGGATTTCATTGTATGAAAATTGCTTCTAGCCATTCGTGCCAGCGTGTTCTCGCAGGGGAGTTTACTTTAGGTGGCCGGCGAGCGTCCTAGAATTACTTTTAGGCTTTAGCAATTCCACAAACCCGAGCTTGGTGACTCAAGCCATCATTGGCAAGCAACGAAACTGGTAGATATGTTTACATATCGAACCGTCCTGCCAGTGACGGTTAAGGCTGATACCGTGGGAGTCGAGAGCCCCCCGAACAATTCGGGCTTGATTCGCGGGGGCAGTATTGAAAGCCCATACGGGCTAGAGGTCTTTTTCCCTCGTCGGGTGAGAAGCTGTATCTGCTCAGTTACTTACCGGCTGCATTGGCTAACGAGGATTGACAAAGCTATTTTTCAAAATAAATTAAAAATTTACTTTATTTGGTTCAAATGGAAAGACGACGATGAGGCGCTAAAAGAGGAAAAATATTTCACGCCGCATATTGTCTATGAGAAAAAATCGCCCTGCCCTCTCTTATGGCCTGGGAGAAGCATAAGGGCAAATGGTGTTAGATCCAAAATACTTTTAAAAATCCGTTCGCTCAACTGTTGATAATTAATGTATGAATAACAAACTAGCGTTCTGGAAAAATCAGAACGAAATCTAAATTGTGTAAGCTAACTGCGGTAGTTGATGTTTTACGGGGAGCACCAGACGCAAACCTTGTATTTATGCGGTCAAGTATGACTTTGGCCGGACGGATTGCTTATAAGAACAAAATGGAAAAGGTAGAGAGTAAAACACAAAAAATAGAAAAAAAACGTGATATGTTTTAAAGGGGCAAGGCAAGGCAAGAAAGAACCCTTCTCCATGGTAAAAACAAGCAGGGAGGAAAGGATGAGCCGGTGTCATCTATATAGATATAAAGATATATAGTTGAAAGCTATGAGAATCAATACTGTAGAGTCGACGGAGAGATGCGACCAACTAGGTGATTTGATATTTCTAAGACCATGGTGCAAAACCTAACGAAACCGGGCCAAGATTATATAGAGGCCAAAAGAGTCGTAATCAACTCAAGCTGCTCCGTAGACGCATGAGTACCACAATAGATCTGGAAAGGTCGTAATTGAATACGTTTTATGATAACCTCAAGCAATTTCAAATCCGTATGTTGTTTTTTATAAACACATAATAGAAGACCAGGTTCGTTTATTGTTGGGTGTTTTATAGGATACTGTGGTATTTTTATATGAATTTTCTTCAGAAAAGAGACTATTACCCCGGACAAGATTTAACAGTACGTATTACAACTAGTATTCTAGTAACCCAAAAGATTAATGTGAAGGCAATTAACACAATCCTGCACACATAGTTAGAGATTTGTAACCTTTGTTGTCGTTGGATAATTTGTTCCTATATCCCAAAGAAGACCGTGCAAGTTTGGGCAGATCTAGAACTTTGCCGATGGATCGTCTCATCTAATATACGATCAAATTTCATAATAGATGATGAAATTTGCCTATACTGTTATGATCCCGAGTTGGCAGTTTGGTTCTTTGAAAATATGACTACAACAAGAAAAGTTATAAGTCAAAAGAAAAAAATGGCAGCCAAATTTTTCGGGATAGTGAACATGCTTCCACTGTAGCACTGGAGGACAATTGTATTATTAATACAGAATGGTACATTATAGTTGGTTTGCACCAAATTCTGTCAAATGTCCGAAAAAATTGCCCAAGAGCAAAAATCATCTTGCATAACGATAACACCTGGGTTCACATAGCTGATAGATTTATTAAATCTTTGAATGCCTAAAACAAATAATAATTCACATAATTCAGACCTGGAACCTAACAATTTCTTTTGACATTTTGGTTGCGACCAAAGAAGCGTTGGTAATTTAACGTTTGGTTTTTATGGATACAAAAATGCATTGACTGTGGAAATAAATACTTTGAAAAAATATAAATAATAAATTGTAAAACTACACAGAAAACTACGAAGCAGTCTACTAGATTCCCACACAAGCTCTGAATTTAGACAAACATTGAGATCACTTACCCCTACTTGAAACTAATACTCCTCCACTACACATTTCCATGTTAATTACTCGTTCCTTTTACTGATTGTAATCTTTCTAAAAAGTTATATAAATAGGACTGCAAAATCGAACCCTGTCCGCGTTAAAAGCATTATATTTGTTTTTCACTAAAAAACTTTCATGGCTATCTAATTCTCTTAAATTATTCACATTTTTATTTAGTTTTAGGCAATCCGTCATGTTATGGTTTGTTTCTAAAACATGTCGAGCAACACTTGATTTTCCCGGTCTACTGAATTTTATATACGACACATGTTCTTTAAGCGACCTACTATTAAGCGTTTAGCTTGACCGACATATGTATTTCATTTTACAATGATGACTGTTAGTTTCATGCATATGTATGTATAAGCCAGATTTCTAATTTAGTTCAGTTGCGTGCTAAAAGGAATTTGCTTGAATTTCTAGATCGGAAAACCACTTGAGTCCGTTTTCTTTAACAACTCTAATTAAATTGGTCGTAATTGGATATTTTTTAATACTAGTTTTTCTAATTAATTTATTTCCGAATTGAAATTATTATATCTCGCAATATTCTTAATAATGTTAAATTCTCTTTCGTATAACTCGTTTGTTAACGAAAAAGTTTGCAAACGATCGATAAAAAAAGAATATAAAATATAAATTCAAAGATAAAGTTGAGATAAATCAGGAATATGGCTGCTTCATCGTGGCTTCCGGGTTGAACTCGCGCCCTCGATACTCGAAACTGCATTTCAGTACAATACCGACAGCAATAGTGGCAATTAAACCCTAAAGATTTCCTATGAAATTGAAGACGAAACGTCGGTAGCACTAGTGCTGAAGACAGTAATTCAGGATTAAGTAACCTTACACAACGATAGCGAAAGTACACAACTAGAAATTAACTACCGTGATTGTAAAATGAAATATGTCGGTCAAGCTAAACATCCAATAATATCTCGTTTCAAAGAACATACATATATCGCGTATAAAATTCAATAGATCAGAAAAATTGAGTGTTGTCAAACATGTTTTAGAAACAAACCATAATATAACGCCAAATTGCCTAAGACTAATAAAAATGTACATAATTTGAGAGATTTAGATAAATATGAAACTATCTTCTTCTGGGCTTCCGGGCTGGAACTACGTCACTGGTATAAACTGTCGACGTTCTGTACCCACTCGTATGAGACATCTTCAGGGCTCAACTACTGCTACTGTTTGTTGCACTGAAACAGTTTCAGTAAAACAAGCAGTCCCTGAAGATGTCCCATACGAATGGATACGAAACGTCGGCAGTTATACCAGTGACGCGGTTCCAGCCCGGAAGCCCAGAAGAAGATAGTATGGACCACGACCACGGAAGTCTACATACCAGATTATAGATATGAAACTATTTTTATATTTTATGACTTCTTAGAATAGGTACAACCAGTAAAATAGACAAGTGATTAACATAGAGGTGTGTAACGATTAGTAGTATACTGTTTCGTAGTTTTCTGTGTACCTTTATTGTGAGCCAATGTTCAACACTGTGTTTACTACCTATTGAAGATGACAATTTAGTTGTCGAAATACATATCTAGAATAGAAATACTGGCGCGACAAGGGATTTTATTACCTGTGTGGTATACTTATTCAGTCAGTCTCCAACGTAATTGCGTTTATGAATACTAACAATGACTAGAAAATGTTACTGAGTCAAAGTTCAATGATTTTTGTAACAATATAATGTTCTTCCATTAACGCTATGTTTTAGAAATTAAAGTAATGTCTTACAAGAAAACTCTGTATCAAATTATTATTTGAGGAAATTCATCAAAGATTGTTTCAATAATTTGAAATCAATTTCTTTCACAAGTATATTACATAATTCATTGCAAAAACTTTGGCATTACATAAAGAAATTTCTTTCCTATATTTATTAATCTTTAGAGATTGAAATTAAAATTACTTTGATGATGAATTTGATGGAAAAAAAATATTTGTTTTTCAGAATTTTGACATTTATTTAATTAAAAATTCACGCGTTCTAGTCCATTTTGTCATCAATTAGGCTTTGAAAAGCGAAGTATGTATTTATTTGCGACTTACTCTTTATCTTCTACATATGAACGAAACATTGTACTAGTAACTAATTTGGCATCAAAAGAATATTTTAATTAAACATATGTAATTGACAGGGTTACTGTATATGTTTGCGTTAGCGATTAAGAGCTTATTTTATGCAAATAGAACACAATGTTGTCCCAACAAGTTTATCTTTCCGCCGAATACCTAAAGCTTCTGAGGTATGTATTTGGTCCATTTTATTAAGTAAAACAATTTAATTAGTTCGTAGGCATATTGGTAAGTACTACATATGACACTGTTTTTCATCATTTGCATAAATAGGAGGTACATTTAACGAAATAATTTAGTGCGATCTGTTTCCATTAAGCGTTAACGAGATGGCAACGGCATTTTGTAAAGTAAGTATTATTAAACTTTATACTGTTTTATTTTGCTATAATTTCATATAATTATTACCTAAATGTATGCTACAAATATTTTAGAAGCCTCTATTCACTACGATTTGGTTGTTTGTTTTTTTTATTGCACTACATGCCCAGGAAAGGGCTGAGTTAGATTATAATGCAGCAGAAGAACAAAAACAAGCACTTTGGAGGATTTTAGAAAATATCGGTTATTCTGAAGAGAGTAATTCTTTTGAATCGAATGATGTCTCCGATGTAAGCGAAACCTTTGAAGAAGAAGAAGAGGAAAGTAGTGAATTAAAAGAATTCAATGACAGACATGTAATTTATCCGGAATCGAGGGCTGTTGTAAGTATTAAATTATGCTAAAATTAAATAATATATTTCACAAAGTTTCTTTCTCATTATCTAGAGCATATGTGGGCCCGCGGGCCGGATCCGGCTGGCTGTAAGATTTGATCCGACCCGCGAGACATTGTCGTATTATTTCATGTCTGATATATATCGCTAAAAATTATAAACACTACTTTAAAATGAACTACTTTTAAACGCGGCTCGCGAATGTATTTGCACATTAAAGTTTGGCCCGCAACATGTTAAAGGTTGCCCATACCTGATCTAGAGGAAATAAACTAAATTGGGTGTAAAGAGAATTAAAATACGCCTAATTATAATCAGATTAGTACAAACTGTAGACACTTTAGAAGTATAAATTATTTTTTTGTGTACACTTCCAAGACACTTCTCCACTTTTCGGATCTCTGTCTTATCAGAACAAAAGAAAACTATCCAAAATAAGTAAATCTTTTCCGCGATTGCTTTTATTCACTGAAACTTGATTTGAACAACTAACAGAATACAAATAGCGAGCGACTATAACAAACAGATGCAAATAGAGAGCGATTGTAGCAACTAAGAGGTGCAAATAGCGAGCGATTGTAACATCTAACGAAACGCAAATAACTTTTGAATTCGAAATTGTCGGAATTGCAGACAATATGAAGGAATACAGTTTTCTTAGTACCTGTAAATACAGAGATTTTCGCGAATTACTATTTTATCGTCTGAGCAGTCATGCGTCCAAAATTCCTTCAGAATTATAATAAACCCTTGCTAGCAGGTAAAGATGACTTCCTTGCGCCCAATTTACTACTATTACCACACTGTGGTTCCACGTTGTAAGAAAAGCGATCATAATTAGTAAACGTTGTGATAGGGTAAGGGCTCTAGCACTATGTGTAACACATGGCGAGTCTTTTCCGCATCCTTCCTATAATTTGATAACCAGAGGTCAAGCAAATGCATTCTAGTGAATGAACACTTCTGAACATTGCCTGAAATAATTTGCATTTTTACCAATTTGTAGGCACAGTCTACAGGTGCCCTACGACTGCGTAGAAGTCATATAGAAAGTGCGATGGACATTTTTTGACGATGATACTTTATGATTTTCATACGAGAGACTGTAAGCGGTGGAAAGTAGTTAAAAGTCTCAGACGAAAAGAAATACATGAAAAAATTCAAATTTTATTATTCATGTTTGAAGTATATACATACCTCTTTCTTGGAATTCCATTGCGCAACAATCACCAAAACTAAAAATAGAATAAAATATATACGTGAAGAAAATGGTTTATATTTAGAATAATGCATTTGATAATATTGACATTTTCTGATAAAACCTGTTTATTTTCTTAGCGCCATTCTTGAAATTTTATAAACTGGTAAAGTCTTCGCGGATAACATTGTCCAAAATTAGAGCAATATAATTTTTACAAACGAAGCTTCTGCTTAGGGAAATTTTTTTGTCACACGAACTCAGTCAACGTCTACCAACAGGTTGGCAAAGTGAACCGTTAAACGTCCAATAAAAGCACAAGATTGGGGTTGTTTCTCAACTTTGGGTTTCGGAGCTTTGCTTCTGTTTACCTACAACCTGAACGCTCAGAAAATGTTTGAGAACTATAAGAAATCTTTGTTACCGACTATCCAACGTTGATTCATCAAGAATAATGGGAACTGGACCCTGCAGGAGGGTGACCAAGTGGAAAGACTATCGTTACACTTGATTGGCCATCGCAGTCGTCCAAGGATAATCCGATTGAGAACGTGTAGGCGTATACCAAGCATAAGCTTTGTGGGAGAGAGGTGTTTACTTTGAAGCAGTTAACACTGCATTTGGAGGTCCTTGCTGAATGAATGACCGTCTACTTCGTCGAAAGCATGCCTCGGAAACGCAATTATCAACGCCAGTGGTGACAGGACATATTATTGATACAATAGCATCTTTGTTTTGATGAAATAAATTGAATTTTTTTTAATAACTTTTTGTGTAAATTAACCGAATACGTTCTTACTTAAGTGACTGCACATAAGCTCAAATCTTTTCTTCATCTTCCGGTATGAATTTTTTTTCAATCCATATCGTTTCATAAACTATCCATACCTTTTAAAATTAATTTTTCAGAAAATAATTTCTAATCTGGCTGTCTCTTTTCCATATACCGTTGATAATATGTTTCACTACGGTTAGTATTATTTCTGTTGCTAGCATAGTAACAAAAAAGAATTATTTTTTCTTCGTTTGTATATATTTTTGTACCAATATTTTACAGACTATGCCATTTTTAGTATTGTTCTGTCTTGTGTGATTTCGAAGATATGTAATACTGAAAATTTCGGCAATTTTCAATTTTTTACTTTAATATCTCAAAAAGATAGATTTTAATGGAGACTGTAGTTAATTGAATTAATCGAAAAAGGTAAATAAAACCTCTTACAACTAAGTTGTCATCACCAGCAGATAATTAAGTACATACAGTGTCTATCTGCATCCGCGATAATACTCGCACAGGATAATTTCGCACAAACTTTCCCCACTAATCATCAAACACACGCATATGCATACTTATCTGCTGATGATAACTACTATACAGAATAATGTCGTTGATACGGTAAGGAGTTTTATTTACTTTTCTTAATTAATATCTCAAAAAGTTGACAACAAATCTAAAAATGCTGTCAAATGCTCTTTGACTTTCTGAGCAACTTCACTATTTTAACTGACCCTGTATCTTCAGTACTAAGAAAGTTTCCTGTATGTGAGGATAGAAAATGGATACCTGTTTAGGTGGAATGCAGTTACTCGACGGTCTTGCTCACATTATTTTTATTCTTGATAAGTATTACGGACAAGTTAGATATTTAATTATTAAAACATGTTCATAATATTATCCTTTTTTATACAATTTATTATAAGCTGGAAAAAACAGCCTTTTTTAACAGATTTTTAACAACAGTATTAAAATAGTATTATAGTTGTACATAAATTCAAGTTTAACGCGTAAAGAATATGCAATCAATCTGTGTTCCTACAGGAAATTTAATTACTTCCCTTTTATTGAATTTTCAATATTCCGCAAATAATAACTTTGCTTAAATTTTTATGCACGTGCTTAAGCCCTTGATACTGTACCTTACTAAATTTAGAAGAGAAAAAAGCAAACGTTTAAGAGTCTGAGAAGTGACTTTTTTCTGTAGTCTCTATAATATTCTATTATATTTGTTAGAATATAATTGGAATATTAATGCTAGTACAAATATGCTCTTAAAATTTCGTTGTCTTTTCCATTCGCCAAGACATAATTTATCAAAACGATATTTGAAATATTCTTGGAACCACAGATCAATTAAAGCCGGAGATTGTATTTCTAAAGCTTTTTGCTATTTTTTTTAAATCCCTGTGAAACATTTATACTTAATTATTAGTTTTTGTTGCTAATTTCCATATTAAATATTTCTCTTAAATATAAAAAAAAATTTAATTCACTTTTTTATAATATAATATATTAAATGTTGCATGAATGTATGTACATACATTGTATATAGTTATATGCGAACGCGAATTTTTCTTATTTCAGCTTCATAAAGTCTGTAAAGTTGTTACATATAATATACCCTTAAGATCTGACATGTACGAATATAGTTTAACCCATTACAAAAATTTGACTTGCGAAGAAACTACAGACAAGCCATTTGAGGTCAAAACATCGCATTCTAAAGAGGTAACACATAAAAAAATATCTGTATATGATGTGCATTTATCAAATTATTTTCAGTATTGCGTGATCGTCCACCATCCTCACGAAAGCGTTAGTTGTAAAACGAGATATACACGTGTACCACTCTTCAGACGAAAGAGCCGTAGGCATCATTGGGAAAAAACTATTCAGCCAGTAGCCGTGGGATGTGATTGTTCTGTTGGTTTGAGGTATTTGTAAAGTCTTGATTTGAAATGTATTCATACCAAGCGTGCTAAATAAAATTGATTAGAGCTGTTTAGATTTTTTATTTTATTAAGTGATTATTAGTAATTTCTTGAAACAATCAGTCCTGGTTTCTTGAGGTTACTTTGATACCGCTTTCATACTAATAAAAGTTTTTTTTATACATTTTTAACATTCGTTTAACATCTAAGATGCGAATAAATATGAACAATCTGTCAAATCCATATTTTGAGAAATAATCCCTTTCTAATATCTGACTGCTTTCCGAAGAAGTCTCATAATTGGAATAGACCAGGCATGATTTTTAGATTTTTAATATATTTAACGGCGGCAGCGACATTTTTCGTTCTCTTGAATGAGTACAGAGAAACACGGCTTTGTAATGCGATACTATAAATATGTTGATCGAATGCTCACAGTGTTATATAGTAAATACATGTTATTTACATAGGTATAGTAGCAATGTATTACATCAAAATAAGATTATGTAAAGTTGAAGTACATTTAGAAGAAATATATTCAATAGATGCTATCTGCTTCTGGGTTTCCGGGCTGGAACCGCGTCACTAGTATAAACTGTACAGTTTCAGTGCAGTAGTTCAGCCCTGAAGATGTCCCATACAAATGGGTACGAAACGTCGGCAGATATACTAGTGACGCGGTTCCAGCCCGGAAACCCAGAAGCAGATAGCATGGATCACGACCGCGGAAGTCTACGTACCAAATTATATTCAATAGATGTATAGAAGTAATTTAATGAAAGATAATTGTTAGATATCGTGCCAAAAACATAAATGTCTAGAAGCAATAACCCCAGAACTATCTCATTAAGTTGATGACATTAATTTAGAAATGTATAACAATTAAACCCCTTTTTTACATACTTATTTGATAGACCATTTTTCATGTTAATATATCATGTAATACTTATATCCACTTTGATAACATTTTCACAACTGGATTAATACAATGACTATCTATTTTTAGATAACAAAATGTTTATATTTGTTTTTTTTGTGCCGAGCACATATTTAAGTATCAACTTACATATGTTTTTTGTTAATTATATATAATATTAAATTTTATGAACTTATTATTTAATAATAAATTGTCCAATTCTAAAAAACTTTCTAAAACGATACGCAATCTTGTGAAACATTTTTGCAAATACTAATATTTTAAAAAAATGGATGTTTACCGTGATGTTAGTGAGTCGCATATTTCTTTAGCGATGGTATTAGTTCTCAATTACCCGCCAAAATCTATTACGGAAACATCGCATATATGTCAAGAAATACTCCATAGGTAATCTCTTTTTTTTCTAATTTCAAAGGAAATGAGAATGGATAAGATGATAATATATGCACACATGCCACCAGAATAAATTATTGCCTAAGTTGCGTTAGAAAATTAGAGTGATGCTTTTGTCACGTAGTATAAATCCCCAGTGGTACTTTTTACATCAATACTTTTGAATTTTGAACACACCTTTAGGTGTATGGGTCTACGATTGGAAAACAATTCTAGTTTACTTGTGATGACATTTGTGTATATTACTATGTCGTTTCATCCATTTATTCCTATTTCTGTTTGTACTTTTATCAAAAATAAATAAAATTTGTTGTAGACCTAATGTGTACCTTTATTTTATCTACTTAACTTAATATTTTAGACTAAAGAATTTATAATTTAATTTGCAAGTGTCATAATTGTTTCTCTTTGCACTATATTTTTCCATAACAAATTAAAGGAATAATGAATTAATTTTTGTTTCCAAAATACACAACACAAAACACCAAACAATATTAGCATGATCAAGCAATTTATATCCAAGCTTAAATTTATATATATCTTTCAAATTCTGAACGCAATAGTATATAGTGTTATCAGTATAACACCTATTTTTCGAACGCTAAAGGTGCACACACACCATTTTGAACGCACCCTAGAAGTACAGGAAATAATTCCACGAAGGGTAAGAGTTGACATTTTACAATTTTGTTCTCTTTAGTACATTTCGATACATTACTTTTTTAATAATGACCCACGCGCATAGATTTTCTTGTTCATAAGTTTTCTGATTTAATATTTAGAGATTAAAATAAAGCTTATACCCATCCTATATCCAAAGCTTTCACACAAATAATGTAGTGATTTATGGTAGACTAACATTTTATGTATATTTATATATCCTGTTAACAAAATGTTGAATATAGTAGTAGTAATCGATATTTATTATGGTTACTCGTATCTACTGTTTTGGGAAAGTAAATACGTTAAACGAATTATGAGATAAATTATACGAATGGATAATTGGGTTTCAAATAATTTTAAGAAATATATCGTCTAGCACCATCTAAGAAATAATTAACAAACTGTGTACAATTATTTTCATTCATATTTAAGAAATATTGTAGTACAAAGTTATGACCAAAGCTGATCAAAATTTATGATTTATTTATGAATATTTTAGTTCCTCTATTATCTGTTGAATAGTTTCTTTTATGAAGTATTTGAAAACCATGAAATGAACAAGAAACTTACAATTAAAATAAATTATTTCAAGAAAACACCGTTTCATGTTATGTTCTATATTTACATCAAATGTTTAAATGGGGAAATCTTTTTCTTTGAAAACTATTCAAGAATTAATTTACTCAATATTTAAAGTTCCCACATTTTCTTGCTATCCTTTTATTTTGATTTGAGAATTTTAAATTTGTAAGGTTAGGTTGCTAACATTTATTGGGCATATGATTTTTACATAAGAAATGGTTCTGTTAACAAAAATTTGTTATGCCAGTATTGAAAAAACACCTAGGAAGTATTTACGAAGTGGATTTAGAGATTCCCTTAGATTATTTGTTAAAGGTGGTTCTGGTGGAAATGGTTTACCTAAGTGAGATTGGAATATAACTCTATGTAGTTATAATACAAACTTAATTTATATTATAGATTTGGAGGTATTGGAGGACAAGGTGGTGATGTAAGTTTGATTGCTAAACAAAATTATACTTTTGAGAAAATACTTTCGTCTTACAAAAATAAACGTATTATAGCAAAACATGGTAGAGACAGTTCACATAACTTTATTTTGGGAATACCAGGTGATAATATTAAAGTCGAGGTGCCTGTAGGTATAACTGTTTTTACAGATGATGGACAAAAACTTGGTAAGTTACATTTTTTTTGTAAAGATTTTGTGTAAAAACTATTATATTAACTTATCTGAACAGTATTTGCTTTCTATTCTTTAAAACCAAAAAAAAAATTTAAATAAATTTCTTTATATAAATATTTATTTAAAAAGGATAAGTTTGGATTCAGCTTTGTATATTTCAATTATGTCCCGTTTTTAACCAGCTGCAAATTTGACATTTTAATTTTTCAGTTAAGCAGTTTTTATAGGGCATTTTTATAAGTGAAAATTATTTCTATATTAGAAGAAAAATTGGTGAATTCGAACATATTCAATAGTAGATTAAGTTGAATTTTATATTATTAACAGTTTTTGGATTTATATGTAAGTTCATGTGAAATGTTGTATAGGAGTAAGAAATTATTTTTGTAAAATTGTATTAGTTATGTATTTCAAATGGATACTTGTCCATCATTAATTTAATTTCTTAATATATTCTAAGGTATTTAACATTTTAGTATTGTCAAAAAATCGTTATTACAAATGCATACGTTAATATTTACAAACATTACTCAACTTTTTAGGAACAATATATCAATGGTATTATGAAAGAAACATACATCTAAAGAAATTCTTTTTGTCCTAAAATAACAATTTATATAATATAGTAGAAAGGCTATTAATATTCTTCAGTTCTTTTAAAGTGAGTTTGTAAATTTCACTTACATTTATTTTAGTAATTACTTGCATTTAAACTATTCTTAATACTCAACTTAATTTACTTTTCTTTCAATAATTACAATATTCTTAAAATAAAGGCAAATATTTCATATTATACTTTAGTTTTTTATATATGTATATATATATATATATATATATATATATATATATATATGTGTGTGTGTGTGTTAGATATGCCAGAGTTATTAAAATTATTTAAATATTGCTCTTGAAATAATGAACAAACGACTAGTTCGAAGTAATTTTTTAAAAATAATTGCAGGCGAGTTAAACAAAGAGGATGAGGAAGTAATTGTAGCTAAAGGAGGACATGGTGGGCATTCAAAAAATGGTTATCTTGGATCAACTGGCGAAAGTCATTCTATAAAACTGGATTTAAAATTAATATCTGATATAGGTTTAGTTGGATTTCCAAATGCAGGAAAAAGTACTTTACTGAAAGCTATTTCACATGCAAAACCAAAAATTGCCAGCTATCCCTGTAAGTGTAATATGAAGTTTATTTTATTATGCATGAATAAAATTTTATTAAAGATTCTTTATGTCTGTAAAATATGGACAACCAGCATGAGTACAATTTGAACTTTATTGTCAATTCATTAGCGGTTGTGTTTAGGATGGCTCCAATCTCTGAACTCTTAATATTTCACCATGTAACTATTAAAAATGTAAAATGATTGTCTCTACATAATCTGCGGTTAGTGATAAAGGAGCGCCAAATGTGAATTCTCTTTTCACTTTAGTGTAAACCGTTATTTTCCAGTAATTTTGAAGTTCCTACGATGTTCGCTTAAGATCCAGCAATGCTGCTACTGCCCCTAACTGATGTGAACAATCTTACAGCGGTTGTCTTCTTTTCAAAATAGCTTTATTGCGACAGAGCTATTTAGCAACTAGTTATTTACTGTTACCAATTCAACACACTTTGTTAAGATGATGAAATAGTAATAATAATAATAATAGTCCAGGCCTTGATACCCCCCAACCCAACAGCTTAATACCAATTTCAAGTGGCATTAACAGGCTGAGTTGTTATTACGCTTGCGGTATTACTTAAAATCCTTGACTGCCGGCATTTACTTAAACAAGAAGAGAAACTACGAAATACCAGCGTTATAAGTCAGTAACTTGCCATTAAACTATCAGTCGACTTAAATAATAAATAAAATAAACTGCATAGATAGTTTTTTTTTTGCAAAAACTTTCTCAAGAGATCATTCCTCTATATGATAAATAAAGATCCAAAAAGAAAACCTTGCAGAATACCAGCTCCAGTATGTTTGCAAAATTAAGATGTTGTAAATTGATTAGAATTTCATTTTTCATATTCTTCCCATTTATTTAATGAAATATAGGTGAATCTAAATTTACATCAAAACCATTTAATGCTATGTTGTTCTATTTTACATTTAACTCTTTTCAAAAATTTTAAATTTATTCCTTAACATGTTTAAATTTGCGCTAATTTTAAGTGTTATTTTAGTTCTATATTATTGGCAGAATTAATATCTTATTCTTTGGAAAACGTGAAGTTATTCTTATACAGATATGTGATGTTTTGTTCAAAAGCTAATTCTACCATGTTATTACTTATAAATTGTGTTCACCAGATGGTAATAAAATAATGTGTAAATTGATATTGATATGAACGCAAAAAATTCAATAATTAGATGATAAGAAGACGTTGGAATTTAAATTAAATAAGAATCATAATTGTTTATTTTATTATCAAATTCACATAATTATTCTATAAATTTTTCTTTCTTAAGGGCGCACAATTATTGACGAAACGAAAGCTCCTATTCAGGGATAAAATAACATATAGCCGAATAATTGAGGAAACATTGGATTTATACAGTATGTCAAAGAAAAGCAGATAAATTTGTTTTATAATATATTATATGAGGCATACATTTAATTTATATAGCATAATTGCAGAATATCCTTGTACACATAGTGAGATTCATTCTACAGGTGAGTGTGGGAAGTCCCTATCATACTATATGAACTAATGTATCTATTGTATTTAGTATAATATAATGCAAAACAAATCTATCTGCATAAATTCAATGCTTCTTGAAATGTTCGTATATGCGATATACGTGGCTTCATATACCTCTATTGAAAATAAAAAAATAATTAAAACTAATCAAAATATACTAAAAATTTTCTGTTTTTGTTTACCAGATATATCAATTTATATATATCGATAATGGTTTTCTATATTTTACTAGTTACCACAATTAGACCGAATGTTGGAATTATAAAGTATCAAGATTTCCGACAAATATCAATGGCAGATTTACCAGGCTTAATAGAAGGGGCTCATATTAATAAAGGAATGGGTCATAAATTTTTAAAACATGTAGAAAGAACTAAAATAATTTTGCTTGTTGTCGACATTAATGGATTTCAGCTAAGCCCCCAACATGAATATAGATGCTGTTTGGATACAATAGTGTTATTGAATAAGGTATGACGTATAAAATAAAATGTTTACGTTAATAATAACAATTATTTTCAGGAATTGGAACTATATAATCCCATTTTATTAGAAAAACCCTCTATGATTGCTATAAATAAAATGGATACTGAAGGTTCTTGGGAGAAATTTGATCAGATTAAAACACGTATAAATAATATGTCAGGTAATACAATACGTAAAAAGATATAATTATCATAATATTGACAAAAATAGTGCAATTTATTTGCTATCTATGGTATTAGCAAGTCTTGGAAGTTATTTACATGCCACTAATGGCTTTGCGCAAAAATTGTAGACAATGGCATATTATTTCTAATCATACAGAAACCTTTATAAAACAACATGAAAAAAAATTGTGTAAGCGATTTAGTCAGTGTTGATTATGCTTATTTTAGAAAATATGTTTTTTATTTGGAAATTCTTTTAAACAATGTAGTTATATGGCAAACTCAAAAAATTAATTTATAATATGAATTTATACTCTATAAATTGCGCTCAGAAAAAAATTTATTGCAAATTATTTCTCGAGTCTTCTAGAATGTTTTCTTCTGAAGTCCCCTTTTTTACCTTTAGCCGTGCATCTGATGTTGACCGTGATGGGTTTCATTAAGCATTAAATGTTTGTGAGGGGTCGGTCGCATATCCTTACGTGTAGAGGGACTCCTCATTAGAGATATATATATATATATATATATATATATATATATATATATATATATATATATATAAAACACGACGTCATCTCCCGATTTTTTAAGCTGTTGTAGAATGTGAAGGTATAATTATTATACAGTAGCAATCACTGTGGTACGTAAGTCTACATAAAAAGCAAAAGTAGTAGGGCTTTGCCAGTAAATTTATACGCGTTACTGAAGATCAGGTGTAGCATTCACTTTTAGGAGAGTTTCTATGTATTGTTTTTTATATTACCAATTTGACTAAATAATGTCAAATATACGTGTACAACAATATTTCTAGAAACCGTAGCCTATTTGCAAAGTATGTTTCACATATTTCTAAAGAGTCAGTTGATTATTCCATAGCTTTATACTCTTTTAGAATTAATGTGCAATTGATACATTTGACTATTCGATGCATCGTGCTATACGAATTCATTTAGCCGATCCCCGCCATATTTTCCTTTACATAGATTTTCGTACTATAATGATTTCTACGGTATACACTCCCTCCAAGAGTTTGTTTAAAAATTCTTTCAGTAAATCAAAACAAGCTTAAATGAAATGTTTACTATTAAATTTGTGTTTTAAATCATTTTAAAGTCAGACATAATTTAATACGAAAACACATCAAAAAGATCTACAGCGGTTTTATGTTACATAAAACATTTTTTGGTGAAAAATTTAAATTGTAATTTTTTTCTTAAATGTTGTTGTGTTTCTCCTTAATTTTAATTCCCGTGTGTATTTATAATTAACATGTTTCAGATTTATTTCAAAGTTATCCAAAAGAATTGCGACCAGAGAAGGCTTTACAATTCCACAAGATTTTACCAATATCTGCGAAAGAAGGAGGAGAAATGATTAAAACTCTTAAAGAAAAATTAAGAATTATGTTAGATATTTTTTATGAAAAAGAACTAGATGACAAGAAAAATTTTGTACAATATATTAAAGAAAACCAAAAAGAAAAAGCTCCAATTTTAGTTTAACTTTGTTTCTGTAAATATATAACTATAAAATACATAAACTAAGAAAAATATTTAAATTCTAAAGCATTGTTTAATTTATTCAGTTTCACCCATCGACAACTTATGTTTGCCTTTTCAACTTCATTTAACACTGAGATTCCTAGTGGTGATGATTTCTCTGTTGTTACTGAATCGTAATCGTATGTTATGTCGATATTTGCATTCCATCTATTAAATAAAACTAATTAATTACATACATAATTATTTATGAAAAAGAAATACTTTTCAACACCATTCCATGCTATCATTACGCCATTATCTGTACACAGTTTTCTAGGTGGCCTAGCAAATCTGTAGCCCATTTCTGCACACACTATTTGTAATGCTTTAGCAATAAAATTATTACATGCAACCCCACCAGATACAACCTAAAAAAAAATAGTTAAAACTTGTATCAAAAATTTATTTGTATTAAGTAAATATATTTAATTTATAAAGAATAGTCAACGTTCTGTAAATTATTGTAATGATTGTTTTAAATTTTCTTTTTCTCTGAAATTTAATTTCTAAATGCATGCACTATAAAAAATTTAGAAATTTTACATGTCGGGAAGAAAGACTACGAACTCAATATCTTATAATCTTATATAAAAGAAATTAATCCCCAAATTATAACGCCCTTACTTTATCCGTTTACCAGGAATCTGTCTTTCTATCACCGTTAGTTCTAAGTATTTTGTTAAAATCTATTTGTAGCAGATGTATAAGATTTCACTGTAACATTGTTTACTTTAGCTTACTTTTATCGTCGTGGCAATACCGCAAGGCGAAATATACATAGACAAGTGCAATTAAAAATATATTTTATCAAACCATGTCCTTTAATTTTAATTATACTTAAATTACAGAGAGATAAAGATGACTACATGAACTGAAAATGAAATAAAGTTCTTAGATAATACTATTTCAGGAGCTTTTAGAGGCAATAAGTCAGAAAATCTCCTGAAATATGATTACTTATATAACAGTATCGAAAAACAATATACCTAATGTCTAAAAAAAAAACCTACAAACATTTGGAAATTCATTCATAATTGAATGATCAATAAATTGAAAGTGACGTTGAATAGATAGATACAAGACAATTATCTTTACAAGTTTTATCAATCTAACTATTACTATATATTTGTGACAGAAGTAGTTTTTGAGTTATCAATTTAAAAAATATTACTTATTATGTACTTATACACATGCAGAAAGACTATACTAAAGTGCGAAGAGAATATGAAACAAATTCTTGCATATTTGTCATTTCTTTACATTTCCAATTGTTAAAAATGATATAACAATTAAGTTTAAAATTATAATTTCATATTTACCAATGTTTTCATGTCATTTGGAATCATTCCTTTACTTTCTGCAAACACTATTCCCCTCTGAACTCGATGGCACAAATGTCTTGTAACAACTAGTAAAAACCCAGCACATAGATCACAAACATTAGGTATAACATCATCTGGAGCTAAGTCTACAACACATGATTATATACACTTAAAGTAATTATTACATACATCTATTTACTTGTTTCATACTGTGTGCTTTTTCTTCTCGTATAACATGTCGTATTAGTTGCGCTTTTATGCCAGCCATACTAAAACTACAATTTTTATGTAGTACAAGTGGAATTGAGAATTTATATCTTAATGGGTCAATGGATTTTGAGGCTGCAACTTCAATTGCTTGGCCACCAGACAATTGCGAAAATTCAGGAATATTCTTTAATTTCATTCTTCTTGCTACCTAAAATAAAAGAATGACTTAAGACATAAATTATATTCAGCAGATCTTGTTGCCGATAAAGAAATTATTCCTAAGGCAATATTTAAGTACAGCACTGCAATGACATTTGCTATGGTATCATATAAAAAACAAATTAATAAATAATTACAAAATAAAAAGTAATTAATAATTATAGTAATTTAAATTTTGAAGTTTTAAAGATAAACTATACCGTGAATATATTTTATAATGCAACATGCACATACATACACTAGTTGCTAGAGTAACGTAATAATGAAATGACAGCAATGTATTTTAGCGTGTATTTTATTTTGCAACATAGGATGTGAAATACAGTAGTTGAACAAAATTTAAAAACTAATTTAACAAATTTTCAAAAATGTCACCATTGACGGCCAGACAGTATCCTTAGCGATTGTAGAATTCATTTATTGTATTTTGTATCTGCTCTGGAGTTATTTCTCTTGCAGCAACTCGTATTCTATTTTTTAATTGGTCAATATTGTTTAGAGGTTCTCCATGAAAAACTTTATTTCTGATACATGACCAAAGAAAGAAATCGTTTGGAGACAGGTCTGGTGACCTTGCGGACCATTCTACTTCTCCTCCACGGCCTATCCAACGGTTTGGAAATCTTTGGTTGAAAAATGTTCTAACCATATGAGAATTATGTGCGGGCGCGCCATCATGCTGGTACCAAATCTCACCATCAATATTTAAAGCGTGGAGGGCTGGCATAACTCTGTACTCAAGCAATTCTAAATATTTTTCTCCTGTAAGAGCACCCTCAATAAAAAAACGGTCCTACAATACGGTGTCCAATCAACCCAGTCCAAACATTGACTTTCTGTGGCCGCTGAGTCCTTGTGATATGATATCTATGCAAATTTTGTCTACTCCAGTAGCGGCGGTTCTGTGAATTTACTTCACCATTTACATAAAATGTTGCTTCATCTGTAAAGCAAATTCTGCGTAGTAAAGTATCATCATTATGAAACTTATCCAACATGATTTCACAAAAGTTACTTCTTCTTTCTGCATCATTCGCAATTAGTTCCTGATGGTTTTGAAAATGATACAACTTAAAATGTTCTCGTTTTAGTAGTTTATGCACGGAAGATTTGCTTACATTTGTAGTTTGTGCTAAAGCTCTTGTGGAGAGCATATTATTATTTTCGATTGTTTGTAGAATTTCATCTTTTTTGGCGTCAGTAATAACATATCTTGGCCTATTCTTTTTTTATGATTAGGAACGATGCATCCATTATTTTTATACTTCTGTACTAACCTACTTATTGTAGTTGGACTCGGTCTTGGACGGTCAGGATATGTAATTTGAAACAAATCTGCTACTCTCCTCAAACTCATATTCGAGTTATACCAGTTCACTAATAACAGTTTTTCTTCTACACTATACATACCTCAAAAATAGAGTAACTTATTTTGACATCCTATGTTGCAAAATAAAATACACGCTAAAATACATTGCTGTCATTTCATTATTACGTAACTCTAGCAACTAGTGTATGTATGTGCATGTTGCATTATAAAATATATTCACGGTATAAAAACCGTTTACAATTATCATATGTTAAATTGGATAAAAATTGATTTATAATGTTAATGTATTTAATTTATAATAAATTCGCATTATTGTTGAAATACCTTGTCGAAAGCTTCACCAGGTGCATCATCTAAAGTTTCTCCTAATAGTACAAAATCATTAATATTTCGGGCAACAGCTAAAAGACAATGACCACCACTAATAAGCAAAACTAAAAATGGAAATTGTATATTTTCAACCATTCTAGGTGTGAGCGCATGTGCTTCCATGTGATGTATTGGAATAAATGGTTTATTATATTTTCTACATAAATATTTTCCATATTTTGTTCCAATTTCTAATGAGAGGGGCAATCCTGAAATAAAATTATTGATGAAATATACTCAAAAAAATAAGTTAAAAAGTTTTTCTTCATGAATAAATCACAGTATTTTGCCAACTACCACATTATGAAACTTGTTCTTAAAATTGAGTTGACATCAAACAAAAAGCCATTTGAAAACTTTTTTAAGACTCATTTGTTAAACGTGCTTTGTATATATACTTAATTATAAAATAATTTTTTATATTTGGTATCAGTTTCTACATTAAAAATAATATTGTATTCCTCTCTTGACATTTGGAAATATAATTCTATTTTCAAGTAAAACAATTTAAAAATAGGAACTTTTGCTTTAAACCTTACTTACCTGGTCTTACTGACGTTGCTATAGCATCTACTTCATGCAAAGTTATTTTGGCATTTAAAAGGGCACTATTGACTACATTTTCAATATTCTGTCTATGAAGGGCTGCTGCTATTGGTGGTATAATGCCACCGTTACTAAAATATTCATATAAAACATATGAATAAAGGAAATGTTATTATATTACTCTAAGTGTATTTGATGTTGAGACTGCAGAGCTTCCCCTAAAATGATACCACTACTCTCAACAATTGCACAACCAGTGTCATCACAAGAAGTTTCAATGCCTAAAATAGTACTTCTTCCTGAAGATAATGCTCTTTGCACATAACTTCTTAAGGAAATGAATTTTCGCCAGGTAGATAGGTTAAGCATTATTACAATTATATTCAACGTATATAAATTAATTTCTGGGCATATTTTCTTCTCCCCACGAAATTATTAACTATTATCGTATAAATCATAGATGAGATAGTCAATTCATCAAATTTAATTGTAAACACAAAACACTTAAGCTATATCCAAACATTCAAATCTCCAACTTGCCCAAAATACAGTTCCACTTAGAGCTTCCAGTAATCACCGCATTCTGACAAAATTATATTGGTGACCAACTTCACATTATTCACACCGATGGTGGATCGGTGCGACAATTTGTATTGAGTTGGCATTACGAGCGTTCGATGAACGGCGCTTTTCGAAGCAATTCTCAAAAACACTAATATTACATCAGTGTTTTTGTTAAAGCAGACAGTGTGTTAACGACAGATTCAGGTTTTACCAGATTAAAACAAATTTTTGCTGATAGTGAGTCTACAGATCCGTTAAGTATTAACAAAGACTATTTTAATTATACAAGTATTTTATCATTAGACATCGTACGGTCGTTTCTCGAATGTAAAAGATTTATTCTTAACGGTGAACACGATTGAAAAACTACTAAAAATATATCTCTTATTGATAATATTTAACCGATCTTATTCACTTTACGCACCTGCATACTGAAAGCGTTAAGCAGCGCTCGCAGTGTCAACTCTACTTATATTGGTTGATTTGATTTATATGGGAAATATAGATACAGATTAAAATAAAATAAGCGATTTACCTGAACAAGTCGGTAGGTGGCAAGTGTATAAACCAAATAAGACATTATATTTTTTATTCTGCTTTTCTTATTAGATTCTAACAAGTATTTTTATTTTCAGATTGGTTACAATTTATATTTAATTAATAGTAATTTCACTCATGTACATTTTCCTGTGTACGTTTAGTTTATTTTTTGTATGCCTATATCTAAAATATTATGTTCAACCGAATAGTTCATAGTACACGCATACCTCATCTATGCTCTTCATTCAAATTTGGCGGCAGCGCAACCATTTGATTAGATTAAACGCGGTCATCATCTTTCTCCAAATGCGTTGCAATATGTCGATAAAATATGCGATAGCGGATAATTTCCTTTATTCAAGGTGTTTGCAATTACAGTATTAAATACAAAACACGTATAGAATGCAGATTTTGTAGAGAATGATTCGGGCGATTAGCATCGTGCAACTATTTTACAATGTTAATACCGATCTTGATTTTGCTGCTTTTCCCTAACCTTTTGAGTTTTTTTATGGAGTGGAATCCATAATATGCGATTAAACGGAGTTAACCTTCGGTTAAATTAAATGTATTTGTAAATGGAAGATACTTATACATTACGTATATTTAAATAGTCCTGTAATACTCATTTGTAGATAAGCTTTATTATACTTTAATAATAATATTTGCCAGGCAGATTTAGAATCTAATTACAAGGCAAAGAAAGTTGCGGAACATACGAGGGAGCGTTTTTATATTCGCGGAATGAGCGGGTTGTAGAGGGGTGAGTAGGCGCATAGGGGGCGTGGCCTGTGCAGCGACTCATGATTAGTATAAATACGAAGTTTCATTGTCATTAGACAGTTAGTCTTTGAGCTATCGTCAACCAAATAACATAATCAGGAGTGAAAAGTGAAATATGGAAAAAATCGAATATCGTGCCGTTATTAAGTTCCTTACCAGGCAAGGAAAATCAGTCGCGACCATAATGAATGAGATGTCATTGGTTTACGGCGACTCTTGTCCAGGAAAAACCATGGTGTACAAGTGGCATAGTTTATTTAAACAAGGAAGGGAATCCCTTGAAGACGACCCGAGGCCGGGCAGGAGCATTGAGGTGACCACGCCAGCCAGCACTTATCCAAAAAGTTGAACAAATTGTACTCGAAGATGCTCGACTAAAGAAGAAACAACTCGCAGAAATGGTTGGAGTATCCGATACAACAATTTTTAAAATCCTACACGATCATCTCGGCATGTCTAAGGTCAGCGCAAGATGGGTGCCGAGAATGCTCACGCCACCGCAAAAACAACAGCGCGTAGAGTGTTCGCGTGCATTTTTGGACCTCTGTAATGAAGACAAGGATGGTGTATTGAGTGGAATTGTTACTGGAGACGAAACTTGGGTTCATCATTATGAACCTGAGTCCAAACAAGACTCCATGCAGTGGCATAAAAAGGGCATAGCACCTCCCAAGAAATTTAAAGTGTCACAATCAGCTGGGAAACTCATGGCAACGGTATTTTGGGACTCGGAAGGAATATTGTTGATTGATTATAAAGATAAAGGTGTTTCTATAACCGGAGAATATTACGCTTCAATATTAGAGCGACTAAAAGAAGCCATTAAAGAGAAAAGACGGGGAAAATTGACAAAAGGTGTTCTGCTTTTGCACGACAACGCGCCCGTCCACAAGAGCCGCGTTGCGTTAGCTGCCCTGCATAAGGTGGGCTTCGAAATTGTAAATCACCCACCCTACAGCCCAGACCTGGCCCCGAGTGATTATTACCTGTTTCCGAAAATGAAAAAAGAGCTGTGGGGTAAAAAATTTACTGCCGATGATGAAGTCAAGGAGGCAGTTTCGGCGTATTTTGCAGATAAAGAGAAATCATTTTTTTATGAGGGTATAAATAAATTAATTGAAAGATGGAAAAATGTATCCGTCTTGCAGGTGAATATATTGAAAAAGAAAAATAATTTGGTTTTTTCATTTCCACCCCTTGTCCCCCATTCCGCGAATATAAAAACGCTCCCTCGTATGTATGTCTGTTATTATAAATATATTAATTACTTTTGTATGCACACACAACCGCAAAAATAATCCTATATGCCATGTGCACCATCACAACCAGAAACCGATAATTGCGGTGAAAAATGTATATGTATATATGATGCTGTTAAACAATGTATTATAATAAAAGTACGATCTATGTAAAGGCGAATCACACATATTTGTCTTCGCGCGAGGGCAGAAAAACAAATTGTTCGATCTAGCTTCCAAACTTAGAACGAGGAAGTTAATTTCATCAATTCCATTAAGCAGATTAAATAGAAACCTCATAGGTTGATTCCGACGTAGTGCCAAACAATGCATACTGAATATATCTTCCTGATGACCATAGTCCAAAACAGGATACGAGTATGCATACTTGAAGTATGGATATTTTAGGAACCTTCTTTGTACTAACTCCAGGGAAGGTACTTGTTATGCATTTATAGGAGACCAAATCAAGGAAACATACTCAAGTTTAGGGCGCACATAAGAAATATATACGAATGATATATCATCCAGTGGATCAGAGTTACGCGTACTTTTAAATATAAAACCCAAAATTTTTAAACTGGAGGTAATATTGTCAGTACGAGAAGAAAAGAACAATCTAGATTCGAAGGTAACGCCAAGATTCAAGAAGGAATCATTTAGGCACTACGGATGATGTATGTAGTGGACGTTATATTGTGCTCGTGCATACGAGAACATTAGAGCGTCTATAGTACAAGGATGTGTTACTGAAATAATTTCCAGTTAAAAATATCTCATGAACATATGTCCAAAACTCTATCATAACTGAGGTTCAAGCAGTTTTAGATAATTATACTATGCAGGTGTTATGCATCCATTTTCACGAAACACAGTCTGTCGTAGAGAAAACCGAACTTTTTAAAAATAAAAACAAAAGCTTACTATTTTGGTAAAATTCATTTATTTTATTCAAAATAGTCGCCTTAGGCTACAATACAAGGTTTTGCACGGTCAATTAACATGTTGAATGAATTTTTAAGTTAATCTTTAGAGATGTCTCTCGAGATCGCTGTCGACGCCTTTTCAATGGCTTTCACCTCGGCATAACGCTGTTCTTTCATCGGCAAATGTAGTTTAGAGAATAGATAGAAATCACAGGGCGCCAAATCCGGTGAATGGATGATGGTTAAAATGCCATTTGTAGTTAGAAAATCAGTGATAAGCGTCAAGCGATGAGACGGTGCATTATCATGTAACAAACGCGAGCTACCATTTTCACGATATTAATGAGTACGCGCCAAAAAACGCTTCATAACACCAAGATAATATACAGCATCGACTGTTTGACTAGTTGGTACAAATTCTTTGTGCACTATGCCTTTCGATTCATTAAAACAAATCAAAATTGTTTCCTTTTCACTTCTCCAAAGGGCTTTTTTCGGTATTTCTTCGCTTGGATGCTTCCATTCAGAGCCTTAACGCTTGGTCTTTGGATCATATTGCAAACACCACGTCTCATCGCCAGTTACAATAGAATACCCAAAGTTTTCGTCCTTTTTTGAGTCTGTAATCAAGTCTGTACTATGTTGAATTCAGTTAGCTTATGTGGTACAAAACTTTTTCAGTCTCAAATGCTGTGTCAAAATGTGAAGAATTGAATTTTTGGATATATTTAATTCTATTCTCACGTATCCCAATGAGGGTTTCAGCTCATTCCTGATTAATTCATGCAGAAGTTCGATGTTACTTTCCGTAAACACCGATTTTTTTTTGCATCAGGATGTTCGTCGTCATTTATGTACGTATGACCGTCTTTAAATCGTTTATACCAATCATACACACTCGTACGTGTTAATCATGCATCACCATACACTTGTTTCATCAAATTAAACGTTTCAGTAAACGATTTACCCATTTTAAAACACAACTTGATATTTTCTCTTTGTTCAAAATTCATTTTTCGACCAATGCCATATACACACTGTTACTTTATGCCCAATTTCTTAGCTTCTAATGATGCAAATGTCATATTTTGTCATAAGATTGGTGAAAGATCTGCCTTACCGACGCATATTTTTCTATAGATGGCGCCACTAAGAATTACTATTTTAAAAAAGTTCGGTTTTCTCCACAAGAGACTGTGTAGATTTTCAGTGAATGTTTGTTCTGTGTTAATTATGAAACTGTTAACAGAGTTATCGCTTTAATTCAAAGAGCTAGACTATGTATACAGTAACTGGTGGACATTTTTAAAAACTAATTCAATAAAGCGTAAAGTGATTTCTTGTTAAATGATTTTCCCTCATTTTTTTGTACTGGTACGTAATACCCGCATTAGTAGGTTTATCTAAAATTACAAATGCTTGTAGCTCAGTTATGAGTTTTGGGCACATGTTCATTAGACATTTTCAACCTGACATATTACTCAATTGCCTTTGCAATAATTAAAATACACACTGTTGTCACTTTTAAAAACTGGTTTCCTCAGCCGTTATTCTTTAAAATTTCTTTCAGCATAGAATTTACCTTTTTTTGCTTTGACTATGTACTCATACCTTAAAATTTCATGATATAAATCATCAATATCAGTGTGAACACTACTTAAAATTATGTTGCTTAATTCTTTTGATCTCAAACCCTTGACTATTTGTTCTTTTATTTAACCAAATGTCATATTCAAACTCTTACACAACTTTACCTTTTCTTGAAAATAAGTATTTAATTTTCTTTGATTTTTCTTGTATTTGTCTCGATTTTTAATATGTATTTACCGCTGGTGCAAATGTTTTCTTAAAATGTTTTTAAACTGTAACCAATTGCCTATTTTTGTGACTCCAACTAATCTCAGGCTGCTCTTTTCAGATGTTTTTTTAGCTTTTTCTATTACAAATGAATCTGGCCATTCCTGTAATTGTGCAGTGCTTTGTAGTTGTTCAAGCCATATTTTTATTACATTTTGTCCTCCTCCATCAAAATCATTACACTTTTACCGAGATCTGGTATCACATTTCAGTTTTTAATCATTCTTTATCCTTTCATTTGATTTTGCATGATATTCACTATATTAATGTTTTATGGAATTAGGGAGTACATATCTTTAATAATTTCCTTATAGTGGGTTCCTTGGTTGTTACATTTGTATTAATTTCTATCTCACTGTTTGTGGAAATAACATCGCTTACGTCATGCGCCATTTTCTTGTGTGAACTTTTCAATCGCCCAAACTTTTATTCTACAATAAATTGTGAGTCTGGGTCTTTCTTTTTTTAATCACACACCTGATAAAATTGTAGAGTTGGCCTTGCATAATTAAAACTTCCGCTAACAAAATAACAATATAAATAAAACATTGACAATACCTATCTTTCCTGTCACCTTCCTTTCCTATTTTTTCCTTTTTGTATTACCAATTTAGATCTAAGCTTACTAACTAATGGCGGCAAACTTAAATTTTAAAACATTATCCCGTAACAAATTTATTTTTATTCGTATTTTCAGAAATTTGTATTCATTTCAAACTCGTTGTTACTAAAAGCTAATATTTTAAAATATAATTGCATATGTGTATTCTACAATAGGTGAGGAATATGAAATATGATTTCTTATATTTAAATGCACATTTGAAAGGGTTTGGATTTGGCAAGTTGAAAGTAGTAGGCAGCAGTTTAATAGATGGCGTAAAATACAGTCAGAAATTTTATTTCTGAGTTTTCAAACTACAAACGTATGAGTGGTAGTATGCATATTTGTTAATAACTTCATGGTGCTTGGAGTATCAAAGGCTTGTGTGAAAGCATGTATAAGTTTTGTAGATAATTTGAACATATTTTGCTGATGTAGATATTTTGAATTAACAATTGAAGATGTCTGAGAAGTAAGTATCACGCTTTAAAACTTTAAATCTATTGTTACTATTGCTAATTTTTTTTGTAAACTTTTAGTTTGGAAGAACTATTAAATGTTGACGAAGAAAATGAAGGAGATTACGATTTAGGAGATGATGAAGAAGACGCATTATTGGATGAGAATTATGATGTTGCAAACCAAACTCAGTTACCTGCTCCCAATAATCAAAATACTACAGAACTTGAACAAGATGTCTTGGATTTAGATGATGAAACAGAATTAAATGATGAAGGTACTAATATTATTGTTATAAAAATACGAGCTTATTCTTTGTAATTTCAGATAGCGAAAATTTAAATTCTACTGTTGAGGAAGAAGAAAGATGTCGTAAAGATAAATTTTCAAGTGAACGTGTTGTTCCACAAAATGGTACTTATAATAACTGATGTTTATTGTGAATATATTTTCATTTAAATTTTGATATAGAACAGAACATTATAGCAAGAAAAAAATTCAAGGTTATCCAAGGCAAACAAAATTTTCGTGGTGGGTTTGGTAGAGGAAAGAGAGGGGGAATTCGTGGTAATTTTCATAATACCCAATATAGAAATGGACCTTTTCAATCACGAAATAAAGTTTTAATAAACCCACATTTTAAAGGAAACGTCCATATTAAACATAATGGTAAGATTAAATATGTAAATTTGGGATAATGCTCTAAAAATAGATATGTAGTTTCATTAGCATGGGATAAAAATAATGGTGGTAATGGACCATATAGAAAACCAGTTATACATATTCCGCCATGGTCAAAGCAAACTAATCAAGATAACTGTATTTATCAGCAGAATCCAGTTCACCAGAGTATTCCACACTTTGCAAATCAACAGTATCAAGAATCATTGCAGGTATTACAATTATTATGTTTTAATTTTCTTTATAAGTTAAAAAGCAGGTAATTATTTTTTATTGTAAATAGTTATATACCATCTAAATGATCAAAACAAAATAGTTCAATTAGAAATAAATTTTGTAAGAAATAGCTCATATTTAATTAATATTATTATTTTATATTAATCTTGGCTTAAACAAGCAAATTAAGCAGCTGTAAAAGAACTCGATATCTGGAAAAGCTTGCGCTCAAATAGCTCAAACAAAATTATATATTCTTTAAGACTACTGAAAATGAATACATTCATTTGTATAGAAAAGCATCTATTATTAGGAGATTAACTGAAGAAACAACCTACAAGGGCACCTTGAAGAGCACAATATCCTGACTAGTTTTGTAATTTCTTTATAAAAAAAAGTGTGTTCCTTTAGAAAAGATAAAAAATAAGTTGCACGTAAGTTGTAATAAGACAAATCTGAAAGCCATTTCATGAGAAAACTATCATACCAGAGTAGTACGAATTGTTTTTAATAAATGGATAGTATAAAAATCACCTTTCAGATAAAAGTGTGGAAATATGAAAACAAATGACAATGAACTAATTCATATACACCGGTGACTGGATGGCCGCGTCTCTCTCACAGAGCGAGGACGCGTGCCCATTTGTATGGGTACAATATATGTGTTTTCAGTCCAAAGTTAGACACCTCCTTATTTTTGTCGTTCTATCTTTTATTCTTATTCAATTTAGTCACTGATCAGTTTTATTACATTATTTTATTCGATTGAGAGTTAATTAGTTTCAGTATTTTCCGTATTTCTAGTATTTCGCACACCAGTGTGCGTTTTGGCCTTCGACGAACATATCGTGTGCGGAATTTGTTTCGTGCGGGTTTTTGCCGCAGTTTTCCAGGTACGACACTGTTTAATTATCTGTTGATGATGGCAACTTAGTTGTCGGAATACGTATACAGAATACGAACATTAATATAGAAAGGGGTTTTATATCAACATTAAGTAATTAAGTTAATCAACCACAGGCTCCATCAAAATTAACAATAAAGTTAATAATATATATAGTCACTTTAGATTATACAGTCCCTGGTAATTGAATTAGAGCCACCTTGTGGTTATGCTATTTATTCTAAATTTACTGAAAAGGAAAAAATCTATATAGATATTTCTAATACAACAGGCACTGTTCAGTATACCACTTAGCTGTGACTGTCTGTGTGTCCAAAACGACGCGTTCCACAATTCCACTCGATTTGAAAAATACAGCTATCATTTTCTTCTTTACAGATCGGCATTTTCTGGCAACTACGGGTGTGTCCTCATCATCAAAGACCCAAACTTTGTTTTAAGCTTTGGCCGGCACATCGAAATAGTACAGCCAAGTCTCGTCACCTGTCACGATGTTGTTCATATACCGAGATTGTCCCTTATTAAACTTTTTTTTAGCCTCTCCCGGCACCAAGTCACACATCGTGTCATCTGCTCTTCAGTCAGTCGATGCGGCACCCAGAGAGAACAAAGTTTCTTCACGCGCAAACGATCATGCAGAATCGAGCGAATTGCTGGTGCATTTAGGCTTGAAGTACACCCTATCTGTTAGTAGGTCACTCTCCTGTCCTCGCCAAGCATTTTCCTTACAGAAGTAACGTTTTCCTCCGTAACTGACGTTCGTGGCCTTCCTGGCCTCTCAGCATCCTCCACAGTTAAATTTCCCCTTTGGAATTCTCTATGCCACCTGAATATCGTTGTGCGATGTGGACAAACATCACGTAGTGCTAGAGTCATTTCTTCGAAGCACTGGTCTGTTTAAACTACCCACGAAATCATAATGCAAAACTGCCCTTATCTCATTTTGTGATCACGATGCCATCGCAAGCACTTTACACTCTCACTGCTAATGAATAACTGAGCCCATCGACATGGTGCGGTAGCCACTGTGCACGTATGAACATGTCTCAACATGCAGCAGTAAGAGCTTCCTGCGATTCATTGTTGCGTCATATTGCAAAACTTTCCTAGTACCCTTTGTATGTACATATCTCATCTGAAATAGGATAATACTGCAGTAACAAACGGCCTTGCACAATTTATGATTATTGTATTTTGTAGGGATAAATCTTTGAAGAATCAGTACATTTACAATCGAAAATATGAAACATTTAAATACAAAGTTTTTTAACACAAACACATTCACGCAGCTCATTAATCTCTCCACTACAAACAGCGATTGACCAATCACACCGCGTGCAGTAAACACGTGCCTAAAGTAGGAGACCTTGGCTACTAATTTTGGGCAAGTTTTGTTGTCGAATGAGTGATTCACGGCAACTGTCATTTTCATACGTGAAAATCTACCTTGAATTTATAGTAGAAATAGTAATTATAAAAGTTTATTTTCGACGAAAGTGAGTCAACACCTAGGAAATTTTTCCATGTCCCAAGATTATAGAAACAAAATAAGTGACACGTCGACTATTGTTACAAAAACTAAAAGGTTTATTCTTTAGTAATAACAGAACAATAGTATAATAAACTTTAAACGAAGCGATTTTTTTCGTAGTATAAAACAAAAAAGCTTCGTATTTTTCGCATCAAAAGTGACCTGATTGAAAGAAATGTTTTAAATAAAAACTAATATTTTGTTTAAGTCTCCTTGCCATTTATAAATACATGGTAGGCTACGTGGCATAGATTCTACCAGTTTATTAGTACATTATGGAGAAAATTTTGTTTATTCTTCTAACAGCGTAGCTTTTATTTTATTTATGGTTTCATGTTACTAATATTCATATTTTGTATTTATCGGCCCAAATAATCTTAAGTATTTTCAATTGGATTGAAATCCGTGGACTGTGATGCAGCAATTTTAGAGCCCTATATAGTAACAATTCTCTCCTTTAGTGTGATGTTATGCCTGGGTTCATTGTCTTGCTGGAAGATCTATTGCCCAACCATTGGCTCTTCCAGCAAGATAATGATTAGGCAACCCTAATTTAGCGACTTTAGGTGTGACATTCTTTTGTAATACCTTCCAGTATTCTTATACATTAATTGTGGAATCAATGAAGTCAAGTTCCCAAAGTTAGATGTCGCAAATTATCCCTAAACCACAATGGAGCCTTTGCTATACTTAATCGTATGTTGAATATTTTACTAATTGAACTCATTTTGATTTTTCCAAATTTTTCGGTGTTTCTCCCCACCGAAAAATTTGCTTTTATCAATAAAAAGAACGGTATTTTAGAAAGAAATGTAATTTTTGTTTTTTGTTTTCGAGCATAATTAAGCTACTTTGCTTTTTCTGCTTTTGAAATAAAGTGTTTCTTTGCATATATTACTTCTCAAAAGTTTAGTCAAACCATGCAGAAATTTAATTGAACATGAAAAAAATTACTGAAATGAAATAATTGAATGGATTAGTAACATCATTTACTTAATTTACTGTTAACAGTATAGCGTATAAATGTTTTAATGTAATAATTAATGAAAATTATAAGCAAAACTTATTGAAGTTTCTTTTCATCGATATAACCACCCCTCGTATTGATTGCAGCACATTCGACATTCCTTTAATTACACTCTCTAGATAATCTACGTAAATTTGATTTCAAGCATTTTGTAGTGCTGTCCAAAGATTTTCTTTATTGATTGGTAACGATTTGTGTAGCTCGCATAGTCCTATATAAACTCTATAGGGTTGCAGTCGGGGTGGTCATTCCATTCATGAAGAGCTGCTTGAATTTATTTTTCAAAATATGCATTTATAATCGTCATCATTTATAATAAATCCTGAATTTTCTCGAATAATTATCTTCAGTGATTAAGCTCATTTTTGGCATAATGGATTTGTCAATAACCAAAATACGTGTCATTGGACAGCAACAAACCTACAAGTGCTTCAAGGGACTCTCTTACAACCACAAAAAGTGACCGTGTGGTGTGGATTTCATGCCGGTTGTGACTACATTTTTTCGTCAAAATGATCTCTATGTTACGGACAATGAAGTTCGGTATCATGCCATGTTGGAAGACTATTTCTGGCCAGAATGAGATGGACTTGACATCAGTGATATGTGGTTCCAACAAGAAGGTGCCACATGCCACAGAGCTGGTCGAACAATTGGTCTCTTGAAGGGGAAGTTCGGTAACAGTGTAATCTCGAGAAGTAGTCCGGTCGAGTGTCCACCCGCTCATGCAATTTAACGTGGTCGAATTTCTTTTTATGGGGTTATGTTAAGTCGTTGGTTTATGCCAATGAGCCAACATTGTTAGGAGAGCTCAGGGGCAATGTTGAACCTGAAATTGCCAACGTTCTAGCCGATATGTGTGAACGAGTGGTGGAAAATTGGCTCCAAAGAAGGGATTGCTACAAAGGTGCTAGCGGTGGCCATATGAACGAGATCGAATTCCATAGTTAAACGCAGTATGTGTACTGCACCCGGATAAATTTCATCCCAATATTTCAATTATTCTGTTTTATTTAAATACAAAATAGTTATGTCCTTATGTCCGATATAATTAGTTCTATAATCCTCCTTTTTATTACCTCATCATTAATAGAATTTACATTTCTGGTAATTTCTTTACACAGTTGGCATTCCCAGATTAAACATCTCCCCTCTCACTATTCGCGTGTCGTTTACAGTCACAATATGTTGCAAATTACGTATAACAGTTCATACAAAATTCCACATATCCGCATCCAGTGTGTTCATTCTAGTCAGCGAGCAAATCTTAACTGATATCGAGAACGATTGCGGAACATTTCATATCTACGCTCATGACGTGCAGCGCAATGTTTGCATTTTTAATTATCATATAAGGCAAATGGGGGTCACAATTTTCAGGTATATGGATTAATTTCTCGAACACTAGATTATTACCAAATTTAAAAAAAAAGTAGTAAACTAACATATAACTAGTTCGTTGAATGAAATTAATACATATCTCAAAAAACTAAATCATCCTCATCAAAGATTTCGTTTTTACAATCATCAGGCAAGTCGGTGAATATAAAAAATCTATGGAAACTATTTAGACATACTTTACGATGACACAAAGAGTAAAATTAGGATTTCTCTCATATAGATTTTTGCGTTCTGAACTTAATTGCACAATAAACTTTATTTTGTCGAGAGCTGGAATAGGAAATAATTTCTTTTTCACTGAGAAATAAATAAGTATTAATCTAGCCAATGTTTATTAGCATATCTGTAGTTCTTCTAATTGGACAAGTATTATTTTTTTTTCAGAATACAAGAGTACCGGTACATCAACGTTTAGGTATTTGTTCAAATATATATAATCAGTCATTACCAGAAAATCAGTTGCCATATGTTCAGAATTTTCAACAACCAGTGTATCAACAACTAATTAATCAAAATCAACCAATACCCCAAAATCCTATGTGCAATCAACATCAATATCCAAATCAATATAATAATGCAAATCAATTTGTACCGCCTTTATTTACTAACAATAATAGTAATCATATTAATATTGTGGACAAGCCAATAGCTCCACAATTTCCAAATCAATGGAATGTAAATCAGAATCAACCGATACAAGCAGTTAATTTTCCACTGAATCAAAACTATTCCGATTATCCCTTACAAGTACCTCAGTCTCAGTTTATACAAACTTACAATAATAACAACAATCCCGTTCCCAACATTGTTAACTATCCACAAAATGTTCCAGTTGTAAACAATGAAACTGTGAACGTTGATGTTCCATATTATGAAGAACCAAAAATGCAATTTCAACGAACTAGAAGGTATAGCGGTGGTAGTCCAATTAAAAGAAAATTCGATTTCAAAGGTGATATGAAAAAGAAGAAGAGAACTGTTTTATCATCCAATCTACATGAAGTTAAAACGGTGGATATTGGTACTTTTGAGGTAAGATTAATCAGATTAAAAGTGTTCGAGTTTAAAAAATATATTTTTGATGTTAGTGAAGATTTTTGTTTATTTTGTTGTTGCACAACGCCACGTGTTTAAGCGTCGAACGCATATTGTTTTAAGTTATGTTACAGAATCCAATGTGTATTCTCTCTACAGTTTATGTACCGGTCACAAGTGTCTACTTACTCTCAAAATAACACAAGAAAACGTGAAATATTAATTGTAAAATTAGAAGTTTTATTTTGTAATCATACAAGACATTTTGAATATCATAAAATAAAACTTATTCTAATTTATTTACAAAAATGGTTGTAAGTTAATTTTACGACCGTATTGTGGTTCCAAAAGTGTTTGTGAAGATGTTGAGACATGCCTTGGATGTGTTTGGAGTCATTATCTTATTGGAACACGAAGCATTATTTCATATATGCCGTCTATTTTCACTAAATTTCATACAGAGGTGCCAGCAAAATAGCCCCAAATTGGTCTTATTTCGTTATGGGCGTAGTGCGTGGCTCTTGTTTTCCTACCAATCTTTGTACAAATGTAAAATAAATTTGACTCGTCGGTCTAACAAACTTTCTTTTATTCTTTCAACGAGCTGTTTCGATGTTCTCTAGTCCAGACTAAGCGTTTTATTTTGTTGGCGTAATAATGAGCTTTCATATTGCAGTTTTTTCGTGTAAAGCGCAACCACATCCTGAACAGTTTGTTGTAGCATTTTTTTACGAGAAATATTATTTTGACCGCAATTTCCTGCACCGTTTATCTTTTACTTCGTGTACTTGCTAGTACAATTGCGAATTTGATGGTGCTGTTATTTTTGACTACTCTAATCGATTTTTATTTGATATATTGCCATGAGCTTCATACTTTTTAATATTGTAATCCACAGTCGTACGATTTATTTTCAGTAAAATTGTCGTTTCTCTGATCATTTTTACGCGTCTTTCACATACACTTGTGAATTATCTATTTGTCATATGGAAATTACAATGAAAACTAAAATTTCTAGTAAAATATATCTGTTGTTTGAATTTCCATTTTTTAATAACCTTAATAAAAAATTCCCATTCTGTTTAACTTCTTTAGTTGAACTCTTAAGAAAATTAAATTCGATAAATTATCTTTAGTACGTCTATGTACGTGTAGACTATACAAAGGGTACTAGGAATGTTTTGCAATACGGCTATGTTTATTTAATTTTTTCAAAGTTATTTCCTCTACACTCAATACACCTCTTCATCCTTCGAAACCAATCTTTAAACCAGTTCTGTCAAGTTTCACTAGGAAGTAAAGCACATTCGTTGTCCCAAGCCCGCAGATGGTCCTGATCACTGGAAAACCGCTTCCCTTCTAGCTTCATTTTCACATGCGGGAACAGTCAGTCGATGCGGGACCCAGAGAGAACAAAGTTTCTTCACGTGCAAATAGTCATGCAGAATCGAACGAATTGCTGGTGCATTTAGGCCTGAAGTACCCTCTATCTGTTGGTAGGTCACTCGCCTGTCCTCGCCAAGCATTTTCCTAACAGTAGCAAAGTTTTCCTCCCTAACTGACGTTCGTGGCCTTCACGGCCTCTCAGCATCCTTCACAGTTAAATTTCCCCTTTGGAATTCTCTATAGCACCTGAATATCGTTGTGCGATGTGGACAAACATCATCTAGTGCAAGAGTCATTTTTTCGAAGCACTGGTCTATGTTTAAACCACGCACGAGATTATAACGCAAAACTGCCCTTATCACATTTCGTGACCACGATGCCATCACGAACACTTTACACTCTCACTGCTAATGAATAACTGAACCCATCGACATGGCGCGGCGGCTACTATGCACGTATGAACATGTCTTAACATGCAGCAATAAGCAGCTTCCTATGATTCATAGTACCCTTTGTATATTTACCTTTTAATTAAAAAGAACGAGACAACTAATTGTGTGTTGCTTAGTAACGTTTGATTGTAATAACATTTTTCTATTTATGTATCCAATTTGAGTTAAATTCGTTAATAATTTTGTACTATATAAAGTGTTTCACGACTACAAACGAATTCTGTGAAATTAGATAATGCAGTGTCATTAAATTTTTGACAGAGGAACTGAATTCTTCTAAAACTACGAACCAATAATTGCAATGTATGGGAACGGCGCTCTGTCATATATATATAATATGTCATATAAATATTGGTCAAAACAGTTTCGGTAAGGTTTATGTTATTTCACAAAGAAATCCTCCTTCTTTATGACTGCGAGGGCATAAGACAGCTAAAGCTTAACATTTCCTTCGCGAGTGTAACTTATTTTAATTAACTAGCATTTTTAAGTTAAAAAAATAACGGAAACAGTAATTATTTTAATTGTTTGTTAGATTGCGTCATCAGCTCGATTTCTTCGAAGATTAGATTTAACCGGTATTGAAAATAGTCAACTCACTTATATCTAATTTAATTTATATTTTTCTTACGTGATCTAGCAGATCTAATTATATAAGGTCTAGTAAAAAGAAATCCATTATTTTTCCAATAAATGGCTTTAGTAATCTGTATCTCGCGTTGTATAAGGGCGATCGCGTTCCGCTAGATGGCATTCGAAAGATAAGATTTCGTACTAAACGAACTTCTCAGACAGTTTCGTGATTACTTGACTTAATATTGTTTGAGCGCGCGTCAAAGATGGACACCAGCAAAGTTAAAATACGCCATATTTTACAGTTTTTCTTCGATAAAGGCGAAAACGCAAACCAGGCGGCTAAAAATGTGAATAGTGTTTATGGTCCTGATACTGTAACAATCAATCATGCGCAATTTTGGTTTCGTCGATTCCGTTCCGGTAATCTTGATGTCAAAGATGCACTACGCTCTGGAAGGCCAATTGTCGAAAATATCGATAAAATAATGGAAATCGTCGAGTCCGACCGTCATGTAAGCACTGTTTCGATTGCCCAGGAGCTAAACATTGCACAAAAAACCGTTTGGAACCATTTAAATAAGGTTGGATACAAAAAGAAACTTGATGTATGGGTGCCACACGAGTTAACGCAAAAGAACCTCATGGACCGAATTTACATCTGCGAATCGCTACTGAATCGCAACAAAATCGATCCGTTTCTGAAGCGGATGTTTACTAGTGATGAAAAGTGGATCACTTACGACAACGTCAAGCGAAAACGGTCGTGGTCGAATCGTAGTAAGCCGGCGCAAACGGTGGCCAAGCCAGGCTTGACGGTCAGGAAGGTTTTGCTGTGTGTTTGGTGGTATTGGCAAGGAATTATCTACTATGAGCTGCTTCCCTACGGCTAAACTCTTAATTCGGACCTGTACTGTCAACAATTGGACCGTCTGAAGGAAGCAATCGCTCAGAAGCGGCCAGCTTTGGCCAATAGGAGAGGAATTGTGTTCCATCAGGACAACGCCAGGCCACACACATCGATAGTGACTCGCCAGAAGCTCCGGCAGTTTGGTTGGGAGGTTCTTATGCATCCACCTTATAGACCGGACCTAGTACCAAGTGATTACTACCTGTTCCTGTCTATGGCGAATGATTGTGCTGGTGAAAAATTCGCCTCAAGAGAAGCTTGTGAAAATCGACTGTCCCAGTTTTTTGCCAATAGGGACGAGGGTTTCTATGAGAGAGGCATTATGAAATTACCTTCAAAATGGCAACAAGTTATCGAACAAAACGGTGCATATTTGACCTAAGTCGGATCATTCTAACTGTGCTAAATAAAACCTTCAATTTAATGCAAAAATAATGGATTTCTTTTTACTAGACCTTATATTTCAAATTTCGCATTTTTGATTTAATATTGTGTACGAGGTATGGAAATTAAATAATGAGACTGCGCTCGTTCTATCGCGCAGCCGCATCGGGCGAAGCTGTAACTGAAATGTCAGTGACTTTGATACTTCGCAAGCGATTACCCGTAGCTTCGTCTCTCTGTCTGCTTTAGTGTACTTTCAAATTAACCCGAAATTCCTTGTCAAATTATAAAAATCGCTAGCAGAATGTTTACAAATATTAAAGGAGGTGTTTGGTGAGAATGTTATATAACGTGCGTGAGTTTTTGAATGACTCAAACGGTTTCCCGAATGTCGGGAAGAGGTCGAAGATGATAAACGTCCTGGCCGACCTGTGACTGACGTCTGAACATTCGGATGATTGCCGATATGGTCATCATTAACAAAAATGTCAGAGTTGTTGAAGAGGTTGATAGCAGATAGATTACTACAACATTGTTTTGAAGGGAAGGAGAGTATGTTGAAGGGGATAAAAGTTAATTTGCAATAAATAACTTTTCTCACACCAGTCTCGTTATTTAGTTGCCACACCTCGTATTGTATTATTTACCGTTTTGGAAGCAGCTTTTGTATTGCGTTGTATAAAAAGTTAGATTATCATTTCTATATGAGAGACTATGTATGTACATATGTAAATATTATATATATTTTTACGTTGCTTTGCTTATTTGTGTGTGATTTTTATTTTATGCACTTGTATGGATAAAAATATCAAGGATTGCCTAGTTAAATGCAATTAATTTATAAAATTAAATTCAGTATTGTGTTTTCGTAAATCGTTTTTTTAAACTTGTTAAAATTGTTTTATTTTTTGTGAAGGAGGATGAAGATGAAGAAACGAAGGCTTACAGAAAGAAAATTGAACATCAGAAGATGGTACGGGAGAGATTGTTGCGTCAGAAGGAAGAAAGAAGAAAGCAAGCTGCTAAAAAGCTACAAGCTGAGGAACAATATAAATCTCTGTTAACTCCAACTGATGTACTGAAAGAGGAAATACCGGTTATAATGAATTCTAATAAGACAACAGAATCTCCACCTGCACAAATCGTGAAGCCGATTAAGAAAACACCAATCGCACGAGTAAATAAGACCATTGTACCTATAAAGACTGTTGATAATCCATTAACGATAAAACGTGTAGTTTCTGCGAAACCAATACCTTGTGAAAATGTGTCTGCCGGTAATAGTGAATCAGAAACGTTAAATAAAGATCAATTAACATCTTTCTTAAGCAATAGAAAGATATTTGCTAAAGATAAATCACTTGCCGACACTTCTTTAGTGGTTGTTAGTAATTTAGCGACAGGCACAAGTGAAGTTAAATTACGTAAGCTATGTCAAGGCGTTGGTGACATTCAGGTAAGAGTTGTTGAGAATAATTGTACAACTTAAGATTTAAGGTTTAATTGTTTTTTCATATTGAAAATGTATGTATGTTAAGTATACAGTTCTTTCAACATATTCACTATTGAGTTTTGTCTTTACATTTTGAAATAGGAAGTTTATTTTGATGCCAGAAGTGTTAACTATCGTTTATTCATTATCGTTTCGTTCGTTAACAGTGTCGTTAATGTTTAAAGACACTGTATATTCTATCATATGGAAAAAACTTTAGTTTGTATACCACTATATTAGCAATCTCAATTTTTTATGTGAATCTTTAATTAATTTATTGTATAGCGGTCGTTTTTAGTTTTTTTTGTACAATTTATTTTTTTTATATCGAGAATAAAATTCTATTTAATTTAACACTTTAGTATTCTTAATATAGTATTTTCGCGTTTACAAATATTTGCTTGTAAAACATAGAACTGCACTTAACAAGTAAAAAATATATCATAGTAATATATATACAATTTTTTTCTTAATAAAGTATTTTTGATACTTTTACATTAATAGCATATAATATAAAATTAATTATGAGAGAATTGCCTATTCTGTCAGTTGTTGTCTTTAAAACACTATTAAAAGGATACATTTCGTTTATATATCGCATATATGTACCTGGAGATACAATCCAGACTTGGAAGAAGTGACGGCATTATGAATTCGAAGTATGCCACAATAAGGCGAAGGGTGTATTAACTATATATTTTCATCATTAACGAATTGTTATGTATATATATATATATATATATATATATATATATATATATATATATATATATATATATATAAGATTACATAACAATTGGCAAATGGTGAAAATATATTTTACATATACAGTGTGAGCAACAATGAGTGACCTGATCCTACACTTCTTTCCATACATATCACCTCAATATTTACTTCCTCTTAAAAGTGAAATTAGACAGTGTCTCACGCAATTCTAATAATTAGAATAAAAATATGCTAGCTACTATGTAAACAACAAATACTACTGTGAAAACGGCATTTTCGCTGCGTATATGTGAACTGAAGACTTTAAAAATACTGATGAAGGCAAGCATATAAGTATAAATAATGGATATTAATCACAAAACAAGTTCTGTACACTGCACGTCAATGAAAGGTTAATGACATAAACATAGAGTAGGAAAACTCACTAGAAATTACTAAACTGCTAACTTCAGATAGAAAAAAGGAAGTAAGTACTGATATGGGGCGTGCGGAAAGTAGTAAAAGATCAGGTCAATCATTGTTGCTCACTCGTTAGTATTCAAGGATTTTAAAATTGATATATAGTTAATACGCCCCTCGCCTTATTACGGTATACTTCATATATGTATATGATGCCGTCACTTCTTGTAAATCTGGATTATATCTCCAGATATTCTCCACATTTTATCTTAGTATGTAATGTTGAAATTCGAGATGGATAAACAATCTGTTTTAGACTACTCCAGACTTTTTCAATTGGGTTTAGGTTTAGAGAATCACCTAGCCACGGCAAGACCTTCAAATTTCTTTCGGAAAAATTTTAATGTATTTTGATGTGTTGTGGTGCTCTACCTTGCATAAATGTGTAGGCAACATCTCCAGAACCTAAAGAATTAATATATGGAATCAAAATTGATTCTATCACTTCGTTATATTGAACCCGGTTCACCGTTCCAGTAACGATATAAAGCCCTTCTCCTGAGATGCAGGACCAAATCATTACAACTGAGCTAGTTATTTTTCACCTCTAATGGCGAGTCGTCACTGAACATGACCTTTAAAAAGCAAACTTTCGGTTAAATTCTAAATTTATCTTTTCCAGTCATCAATCTCTATGCTGCCTCGTTTACTGTAACCTTCCTTTCGTCTTTTTTTCTGTGAACTTTTTTTTTGCAGATCGCAGACTATAAGTTTTTCTTCGTACAAATGCGGCTTTAATGTTCGTTCCGATATGTTTATGTTATCTTCCCGTAGATTGCATATCACTTCTCTAAGAGGTCGCTATCGATTTTCCAACCTTTTTTTATAATAAATATGAGAGTAATTTAAAAAGTAAAATTAATTATAAATAATTACGATAATTGCTATAAATTCGTAAATTAATGGTCAATGTGACAGGACAAGATCGATTAAAATTGAGAATTGTGTAAATGCAATAATAGAATATTAAAGAACGAGTGTTATCAAACAGGTCTTATCGCACAAGCCCAGTTTAGAGCTCGACGAGTGAAGCTTGGAGGGCACCCCACCTGAAGTTATAGAAATTGTCGAAAATATTTATTTGATATTTAATTAACTACGTTTTAGATTTGACAATTCCATTTTATTTTTTTGACATTTGCATTCGATTTGATGACTAAATTGCACTAAAACTAAGTACGTTTGTATATTATGAACGCTTCGCTTTCTGTTTTACTGACGTCCTATTAAAATTGAAATTGAAAAAAATTCTATAATAACTTCCTGTATATTTGTTTATTATAAAATAATAAATGGCTTTCAAACTTTGTAATGGTAGTCTAAGTACTTTTTTGTTATTCACTGAAGGTTGATATATAACCCCTTTCCACATTAATTTTCGTATGCTGTATACGTATTTCGACAACTAAGTTGTCATCATCAGCAGATAATCAATCGGCGTCGCACCTGGAAAACTACGGCAAAATACCCATACGAAAACAAATTCAGGACACGAACTGTACCGTTGAAAGCCAAGACGCACTTTGTTGTGCGACAGTGTGCGTTTACAGAATACGAAAAATAATGTGGAAAGGGATTATATATCAACCTTCAGTGGTTATGCTAATCAATCACAGGCTTCATCAAAATTACCTAACTTTTTTGTTAATTGAACATATATAATTTTGGTTTGGAACTGCATCTTTGGCACTGTTGCTCCACTTGCCAAGGAGTATCTTCTGAATCGCTGTTGATTTTCTCACTAATACATTGAAATTCAAGATCTGTTAATTCGGGAAGGGGTTTAATAACATTTGCTCGTGTAACTGGAGCGTTATATTTACAGTGGGATAGTTTTGAAAAGAGGGTTTGCCACGTGTTTTGTAAAAGCTGGCCGTTTTCATCACTGAGATAGTTATGATCTTTGTCATCACTGTCGAGCAATGAGAAGATCAACACTAGTCCTGAGGAGGCCCTTGAGAGGGTGGGTAAAACAAGTAAGAGAAGTAGCAGTACCAGAGACACGGTTCCAGCGTGGAAACCAGGAAACTAGTTTATTACAATTATTCTTAAAATAATAAAATGGAAGACACCACTATCGTAAGAAAAATATTAGATAACTTCCCAGGTGTATTTTAAAAATTTTAAGCGATGTATGAATGAGTGGCGGTTTCTTTTAAGTGTTATAGGATTGTATAACTTCTAACAAAAATGAGAAAATAAGCAATCTAACTAGACAGTACTGTGCAAGCAGATAATAGCGTTTAAATGAACGAAGCCGAAACTACAATCAGGCAAAATCGAATATACGTTTTAACGAGGATTGTGTTGCATTCGTTCTGCAACACAAAGCTTGTTAAATTGTATTTCACGTGCTCTGCAAACAATGCGGTTTTTGTTTTATGTAGACATATGATTATTGTTTATGTAAATCTATATTTGAATACCCCTGGAATCGTCTGTCTACTACAGAACTCACGACATTTACATGTAGGCAATTCCAGGTAAACGGGACGGATATAATTTCATATCCGCACACGTGCAGATCTTAGAAATGTCATTTGGCACAATCTGTTAAGCTAATTTTAAAAACTTATTGATGTTCTTATTGTAAAATTTATAATTAAGTAGATTAAAATGATATTAGTGACGATTTGGTGAACGGTACTGTGTGTTTAATGACTAAAAAAATATAGGAGACGTTATCTCAAAAATCTAAAAGTAAATAAGAATTTACCTACATTAGTGGAAACTTATATTGGTAATTCATTTAAACCAAAAAGGGAATATAGATAATGCTATTGTAACACATGGATCAATAAGTCCCGAGACTAACCCATAGATGGCGCTCGTAGTAAACCAGTAACCACGTCTTTCTAGAGTACTAATCTTTGCTTGAAACGTGTCAAAATTTTAAGTCGATCGGACCAGAAACAGCTGAGTTATCGAGGTTGGAGTAAAGTCGTTTTGTAGTTTGTTTAAATAATGGAAAAAACCGAGTTTCGTGTTCTGATAAAACATTGTTTTTTAATGGGTAAAAACACCACGCAAGCAAAACAATGGATTGAAAAATGTTACCCGGACTCTTGTCCATCAAAAGCAACGATTTGTCGGTGGTTTGCCGAGTTTAAACGTGGTCGTACCGACACAAATGACGCGGAACGCTCGGGTAGACCTGTGGAAGCCGTTACACCGGAAAATGTGAGTGAAGTGACAAAAATTATAATGAAAGATCGTAAAGTGAAGCTCCGTGAGATTGCTGAGATGACACAGATATCATATGGAAGTGTATTTACTATCCTTCATGAAAAATTGAGCATGAAAAAGGTTTTTTCCAAGTGGGTGCCGCGATTGCTCTCGATGGAACAAAAACAGCAACGAGTCGAAGATTCAGAAAGCTGTTTATCGCTATTTATTCGCAACAAAAAAGATTTCTTGCGTCGTTACGTGACCATGGACGAAACATGGGTACATCACTACACTCCAGAGTCGAAGCGGCAGTCATCTGAGTGGCGCACAGCTGGCGAAAGCCGTCCGAAACGTTCGAAAACGCAGCAGTCAGCTGGCAAAGTCCTGGCGTCAGTTTTTTGGGATACACATGGCGTGATTTTCATTGACTACCTCGAAAAAGGTAAATCGATCAACAGTGATTATTATATTGACTTACTGGTGCTTTTGAAGGAGGAAATCGCAAAAAAACGACCGCACATGCAGAGAAAAAAAATCCGTTTTCACCAAGACAATGCACCCTGCCACAAGTCGATGAAAACAATGGCAAAATTGAACGAATTGGGTTTTGATCTGCTTCCCCACCCCCCATATTCGCCAGATTTAGCCCCCAGTGACTACTGGCTCTTTGCTGATCTTAAAAAAATGCTCCAGGGAAAAAGATTTGGCTCAAATGAGGAGGTCATCGCTGAAACTGAAGCTTATTTTGAAGCGAAAGATAAATTTTTTTATAAACATGGTATTGAAAAATTGGAAAAGCGTTGGAACCATTGTATCACCCTAAAAGGTGATTATGTTGATGAATAAAAAAAAATTTTGCAAAAAAAATGTTGTTTTCATTGTTAGTCTCGGGACTTATTGATCCATGTGTTACTGTATTCAAAATATACAAACCAAAAATATTTCATAGACTTCGAAGCAAAATATTTTGCCAAATATAATTATTATAATAATTATGCAAGTGAAAGTAATTACATTATTATAACATGTTTAAGATATAATTATTGTAAAAATAACTTTTATTTAGTATTTAATAACATGCAATAATGTTTTTTAATTCTGACTTTTAGACTCTAGTATGTTGTACGAGTAAATTGTCTATATCGCACTTGGACGATTAATTCAAACTTTATTGATGTGGGATATGGACATCATATCCACTCTCGCTACACAAACTGTTATTCTTGACGTTCTATGGATAAACGAATAGAAATTAAATATCTTAGCAGACCTGTACCAGTTTTAGTGAAGGCCAATGAATGAGTAAGGGCCTGTTCAATATTATCCGTAATAAAGTTCAGTTAGCTTTTCCTTACTATAACTTTTTTCCTCGTACATTCGAATATATATACTTGCGAGCATTCTACAGGTTATTTTGAAAATGCTTTTAGTTAGACCAGAAGATAGACAAAATTTTCTTTGTTGACAATAGAGTTATACAAATTTACGAACAATTGATTGATTAGCACGTGCTTGTGGTGTAAATTTATTATAAACTCATGTTCAAAATTAACCCACTACTCAAATAATTTTGTACAATTTTTATAAAATAGTTTGATTGGTAAATTATTTTTGAACATCATCAAAAAATAATTTAACTAGAGATGATTAAATATCGATGCATCAATTAACTTCGCTTTTAAAAAACTTTAAAAAAAATTCAGAATTTATTGACATTTGGCGAATAGAGATTAACTCTATGCGGGCGTCAGAGCAAATAATTTCCCAGAACGTTCTTGATCCACCACCAAAGAAATCGTGTAGTTTGATATCTTTCTTCTGTTCTTCGTCATACACTTTTGCGACCACCTGGAGATTTTAAACTTACTCTAGTCTTATCTGAAAAAAACTGGCTTCCCATCTTCAATTGTCCAATCTGCATGATTTCTGGCAAATCTAAAACGATCAAATCTGTATGTTGTGGTAAGTAATAGTCCAACTGCAGGTTTTTACTATTCAATCTTACTACTTTGACGTTTCTGACTTCTTCAAGCCGGTTACTGAGTTTTGTTACTGTTTGGTTACTGTTTTTGTGCCTATTTCTGAGAGCTTACAGTTGCAAAAAACACTAGTCTCTAGCACTGGTGAGTTATTTTCTACCTTGGCCACGTCTTTTCGAGTGCGATCCGGTTTCCCTGAACCTTTTAACTATTCGACTGACTGTCTCGTGAGTAACGTTCAGCAAATAAAGCGTTGTACGTCCTTCTTGTAATAAAGTTGAAGATCATCATTGCTTAAATGATGTGGTCAGTTCATGATTTTGAGTTTAAAACTTATTAACAAACTTTTAAATGTCTCAAGAAAAACTACTTAATAAAACTTTATAACTTTGGGCTATTTTCACCAGAAATGTCAAAATTACTTTGTAGTGAGATAAGGTTACTAGATTATGTCTAATATTTACAGTTCAAATTCTTTTCGTTTTCTTCCAATGGCTACTTTTGTGAGACAGTTAATGAGATACTTTTTGGTTGCTTTAATATATTGGATTCACTGGCACCAATTAGTATTTAATGTTAACTTGAAAATTATTAAAATTTGAAAAGATTCTGAACTTTGACCGTTGCTAACATTTTGAGAAGAAACTTAATATACTTTTCACTTTTCAGACAGATTTGTCAATGATACCTGCAATTAGTTTTTTTCTGCACGTCTCATACTAAATATCTTACCAATAATATTGCTGTATTTTTCCACAATCGAAATAAGTTTGTTAGGTTCGTCAAATGAAAATTCGCTAAACGTACTCTTTTGTTTTCGTTTTCCATTTCTTAACAATTTCTTAATGTATTTTACCGCATATTAATAAAAGACCAACACAGACGCTATAGCTTAAATTTTTAGCGTGAGAACCTAGTATTTATACTCGAAGTGTTGTATCTGCTGGTAGTTTAATTTCAATTAATTACTAACAGGGTTATTTGACGGTATAAATGACAGAATATACAGTACCTGTTAATTAAATTAGCCCACCTTACAATTTTAGAATTTGAAGAAAATAAAATCCAAACACATGAAATTTAAGTTATAGACTCTGCAATCACTTTGAGCCATGACTCTTTGTCACTGAATATGATTCGTGGTAGAGAAATATTTAGTATGTAATATAAGAAAACATTTTTAAAATGTGATATAATTTTATACAAAGATCTTTCTCCACTTTCCAACAGTAAAATCATACATCTTAGCGTACTGTAGACGCTTTTTCTTCATTATTTCGATTAAATGCGCTTTTTCCCAGGCCGGCGACATTTTAATTCAACAGTGTATAATCGAGTTTGCAACGTCCCTTCTGATACATTTATATTAAACTACTGTAAAAGATATAAACATTCTGATGGAAGTTTGCAAAGCAATGTTAGTAATTTTTTTATCCTCCCTTTCGGTCGACCGCTTGATATTGAGGGAAAATTTTCTTTGACAAGTCTTACATATCTTGCCGTTGTTTTGCGTGAAGTTTTTATTTTTTCACTTTGAGAATACAAACCCATACTCAATAGAGTTTATACTATATGTTTTTCATTGTCACGCATAAGCTTGTTATAAAATAAACATATGAAGTATAAAAGTAGCGCACCACTAATCTTCTTATAAGACACTAAACTGAAAATGCTAAACACACTCTTCGAAGATTCTAACAATCCCGAATAAATTTTATTTGTATGAACACATTATACCACCCCTTCACCCCTTCTCCCCCCTCCCCCCAGAACTTGGCGGTCGCAGGTAAAGATGAAGAATTCGGTAAGACATTAACTAGTCCCAAACTTGATATTATGAATGAAATAAGTTAAATATATGTACATTGCAGATTAATAGTTGTGTGTTTAAGAAATATCTCTTTCCGGGAGAGTACAATATGTAGAATATATTATTTATTATAACTCTGATCTGGGTTAATTTAATTATCAGCTGTTGTAGTTATGTAGAATCGACCTTAAAAATCGTATTTTAGCAGGATATTTAAAAAAATGTGAGTGGCTTTGTGATTATAGAATTGTGTTGTTTTGTTTTCGTTGTCTTCTTGTTGGTGGCCTAGAATGTAAATTATGAAAATATGTATCAATTTTCTCTTTAAAACGTCTGTTAATATTTTTGGAAAGACTCGCCAAAAGAAAAGACAACGGCATTATTGACGGGAGTTGCTTTTTGCGTGTGTATTTGCAACATCTTTTTTTTGCTACGAACTGGCACTGGCATAAATTACTATTTTATGTTTAAATAAAAAAGAATACTTATGAAACGTATACGTTACAACTGACAGAGAATATATATTAAGATACTGTTTTAATAATTAATAATGTGTAATAAAAGTATTATTTTAACAACAGAATAAACTTTAGTATTATTAAATGTAAATATTGAAAGATTTCTAATGTCATTATTACAAAGAAAAAGGTCAAATTATGTAAATATTGTGTGCAGTGCTATGTTTTACGAGATGTTTCAAATAATTTCTATTTCTTGTAATTAGACCCTAAAATTGGTGTTTATAAGTCTTATATAGTCTATAGAAGAGATTTATTATAAAAGTAAATAATTATTTAATCTCTCATGCGTATGAGTTCAAGTAATTTTTTTTTTATTAAATTTTGGCTTTGTTCATAATATTTACTACATTTTGAAAATTGTGCCTTATACAATGTCAGGTAATATTCCTAAAAATCAATCATATTATTTTAAGTTTTATTAAGTAATTGTATAATATATTTTAGCTTAATATTTAGTTTTTATCCAAAATAAAGTAATGCAATTTTATAAAATGGAACTTTCTATTTTACTGGACTATAATATTGATAGTATTAATAGGTATAAGTATTTATACCTATCATCTAACGCTTTGTGTTCTAATAATTCAATTTCCGTTATTCAAAACTGCGTATGTTAAAATTTTCACTTTGAATTGTCATAAGTAGCCGTTATTGGAGATATTTAAAGTGTTAATTTTGTTTTTTCTTGTGTATTGTATTCTAAGAAAAAATACGCTTATGGTGTCTTAGTAAAGGGATCTACTGACGCACCTTAGAAACCTCGATAATTTATCTATTGTCTGTATCTTTTTTTTGTGAATTTTGTTTTTCCTTGTACAGTCCTTGGCCAAAATAAATTCATATTCTGATACAACGATTTCGTCGAAATACTAAATCAATTAGCAATTTAAACAAAAGTTTATTGAAAACTACAAAAATGATATTTCCAAACACTTTATTAATATTTGGTTATGCTACTCCTTGATTTAATTACATTTTTTTATTTATTTTTTGGCATACTGTCAACGCAAGACATACCTTCTAGATTTTTGAATTGTTTTGTTGCACGTCCTTAATATTAGCTGTTAGTTTTTGTTTGGTGTTTTATCTTGAATGCACAAATGATTATAGAACACCACACTTTTTCTATAGTACTTAAATGGTAGCACTGATAAGTTTACTACTTCTAATAAGCTTTCCACTAATTTAACTCAGTGATAGGAGCACTATCGTGCATGAGTGTGTTGATTAGAACCAAAATCATTGCCCTACAGCCTCTAAATCTCTTCTATTACATGCTTATTGATTCATTGCGTATTTGCAAAAGTGTAGGGGTATGCGTTCCAAATTGTTTGTGTGAGTGTGCACTCTTTAGCATTCGAAAAATAGCTGTGTTACACTGAGAATAACACTACTACGTTCAAAATTTGACAGTTATTATCACAGGGTTCGTTTTCGTGCAATCAAGTTTAAACTTCCTCGGCCATTGGCAGAACATACGAGGGTAGTTTGACAAGTAGTGAGAATGGCAAAGAAAAACGAATTTTTTAAAAACAAAATAATTTTTATTTTTCAATATATTCTCCTAAAAGAGCAATACATTTATTCTAACGGTTCTCCAATGCCCTCATGCCATCTCTATTCGCGATTCCGGAAGGCTTGCAAAATACTCATTTACGAAGATGATAAGCTCGTCATTAGACGAAAATTTCTTTCCATCTAGTGCCGTTTTCAGTTTTGGAAAAAGGTGGAAGTCGGAAGGGGCTAGATCCGGCGAATAAGGCGCATGCGGTACTAATTGGAAATGCAACTCGTGGATTTTGGACATCGCAACTGTGCTGGTATGCGAGGGAGCATTGTCTTGGTGAAACAGAATCTTTTTCTTTGCCATTCCTGGTCGTTTAGCACGAATCTCAACATTTATTTTTTGTAGAAATCCTGCATAATATTGTCCGTTTATTGTGGCACCTTTCTGAAGGTAATCAATGAGCAAAATGCCCTTCGAATCCCAAAAAATTGATGCCATCACCTTGTTTGCCGATAAAGTGGTTTTCGCTTTCTTTGGAGGTGCAGAGCCACGTTCTAACCATTGTTTCGACTGTTGTTTAGTTTCGGGTGTACTGTAGTTTATTCAAGTTTCATTGCAAGTAACAAATCGCCTACAAAAATCAACCGGATTTCGTTTATAAAAGTCCAAACACTCACGCAAACGAGTGAACTTTTGATCAGTCGTAAGCAATCGCGGCACCCATCTTGCCGAAAGTTTGGTAAGGCCCAACTCTTTCGTTAAAATGTGATGTACGCGTTCTGTTGAAATGTTTACCATGTCTGCTATCTCTCTCACTTTGAGTCGTCGATCTTGCGTAATAATATTACGGATTTTTATAATCATTTCTTTAGAAGTCACGATTTTGAGTTTTCCAGAGCGCGCTTCATCAACACAGCTTGTTCTACCACCTTTAAATTCATTTACCCATCTACTTATTGTGGCGGATGATGGAGCAGATTCACCTAATGTTTCCCGTAACTCATCTTTTATTTTGGTAGCTTTCATACCCTTAATTACGAAGTATTTAATCACCGCACGATACTCTACTTTTCCATTTTAACAAAACGACGTGTTGCTTCTTTTTCAATCAGCTGTCAAAAATAAACTAATCAACTGATTTATCTAAATATCGGAATGTAAACATATAAATAGGCAACCTAAATTACAGTGCATTTGTTTTACCAATTAGAGCGCCACGTATGTGTCATTCTCACTACTTGTCAACTATCCTCGTACATTCGATTAAGTTATATTGCTTGATGTGCTGTGTTGACGTGTATTTTGTAAATTTGAAGTAAATAGTTCGATATTTTTTTAAAATTTGTTATAAAAAATATAGTTTAAAGAGAATCAATTGTGACATTTGCACATTTGCATAGATAAATTATTAGAAAAATTATAGTTTACATAATAACTTGGAAGTTATGAATTCCTTAGTTCGTTTATCACAACTTGCGCCACTCTCGGCATTTTTCACACCCTCTCTCAAAAAACTCCGTCTTTTCTTGTAATTTCAAGATGCCACTAATCTGCGTCTAATACCGTCGAAATATCTAGTTTTTTATGACTTGGTATGTCTTTCGCTTTACCTACAGTCATTAAATTTACTTCGAACGGCAACAAATAAAACTCAAAACTAACATTAAAAAACCTTCACATCACATGAAAGCAGTAAAGAGTATTATCTATGGATAGATGTGATGGTTTCAATAACAGTTAAAACTGTACTGGAGACACTTTATTAATGACTTGTTGATAATGAGTATTAAGGAGTTATTAATACTCATTACAAAGGGACCGCACAAAGTGTCGATAACAGGTACTAGGTAGAGTTGACACTGCTAGATCAGCGGCGTGTACTTCGAAGAAACGCAAGGAGTTTAGCAGCACAAAGTGAATACAATCGGTTAAATATTTGCATCATCAGGTATGTTTCAACAGTTTTTTTAATGTAACCGTGTTCGTCGTGAGGAATAAATGTTCTTTTATATAAAAACGACGGTTCAACATTTAATGATGAAATACTTTACATTAAAATAATATTTATACACTATTACCAAAAATTTATTTTATTCCGGTAAAATCTGAATCCTTCGTTAACAGTATTAATGAAAATTAAGATCCCTTACGTATTAAGTGAGATTATTTTAATTATGCAAATATTTCATCGTTAGATGTCGGTTATTTCTCTAGTAAAAATATTTATTTCTTACGGCAAACAGTTACATTAAGAAAATGTTGGCACATATCTCATAATGCAAATATTTAACTGTTTTTATCCAAGTGCTTATTTATTATTACCTTGCATTTCTTCCAAGCACACCCCTGACTGAACACTCGCAGTGCTAACTCTAGTAGCAAGTAATAAACGAACACTTGTGCATTTCTCAGAGGGAAATATGCATAGAACAAATTAAGAGCATATTCAATATTCGTATTATTTATTTCAGTTATGCATTTCTAAATTATATTATCTCAAATATATTGTAAATTTGTTTAAGTAATATTTTGGCCAGGGACTGTACATATGACTATCCTTAAATTATTTTTCTATATACAAATTAATAACAAAATTTAGGTTTGTAAGTAAAGCATAATATTATCATCCTAAATTTTTTTTGATGAATCAAAATTTTATATTTGGTAACAAGCCAAGCGAAATATATTCATCCAAAAAATTTATATATTAGTTTATTTTCGTTTTTTGAAATTTAATTTTTTTTATTTAAAAAGTATATATTAAATTCAATTGCACCAATATAGTCCAGAAAATATTTAGTTCCTACAATTTATTGATATGTCAACCCTTTACATCTGAGTAATTGTGTTGAAAGGTGTTTGTCTTTATATTTTTATTGATGTTTTAGTTATGGTTAAGTAGATTTATTTTTTCACTGGAAAAGAACCGGATAGCATTTGTTTTGAAACCAGAGATAACAAAAAAAACATCATTCTTTCGTTTACACGTACAGTCTGTTGAAAAAATAATGCCTTCTCCGCTTATAGCCGAATATTAATACTATATAGCACGTCGATTTACTCGTGGTAGATGGAGTGAATTACCGTGTAGAGAAATACTGCAGATACTTTTATATTGTATTATAGGGTGTCCTCTCCACAAACAGTCCGATTTGTTATTGCGCACCTAAGGTTCACCTGCCACGATTGCATCGACGCACTGTACTTCCTACGGCGCATTCGTACGTTTTAACTTTCAAATATATAAACACAATTAATGTGAGGAGTTTACATATTCGAAAGAGAGGATGTACGGATCCGCCTAAAATATAGCATTGATATTTAGCCGTTATTACTTTTTCATACACTGTACATTGTTGGCCAATAATACTAAAACTCCCATGCAACCCAGGAATGTAATAAGTAGTTATAAATAAGATATAAGAACATGAATTTAGAAACAATAATCGGATTGCAAGGGTGTTTCACTTTTACTGTTCGTTGATGGGTGCCTCTAACAGGAGTCTATTAAAATTAATTATTATTTCATTATTATTCATTATTATTATTAATATTTGAGTTAAATATGAGAAACATTTAAGGGGTACATACACTTACGTAAACTTATAAAATTCCTTATAAATAAATAAATTTAGCAAAGGTTAAGGATTTGTTTCAGTTTTAGTATGGTCCAGCACTCACTTACCTTGTGAATAAAACGTAAACGGTCATTATAAAACAATTATGAGGGTTTATTCTTTATAGTTCGATGTTTTTGAATCATATTCTTACATCCTGTTTTTGATTATATCTACTTCGATCGTGTGGCAAAATATACTCTAGGCATATGTTGGCGTTTTGCCATTTTACAGAGACGTCTAGAGTCGAAGTAGTGCATTTACATATAACAACACCTACTATTTTATCAATAGATATATTATTATGATTTAAATCTGAATCTATTGGCATCTTGGTTGTTGGTGCTGTCAATTCTTTTCTCAAATTCCAAATTACGAATGAATTTGCAGACTAGGCCTAGGCGGCCTAGGGTAAATTATTGATTGTAGTAATTTTCACTTTTACGTAACTTTTGTTTTATGAGTCAGGTACCATCTTTGTTAAAACACAACACCCACCCTCAGTTTATAAAAAGAGTTGTGTTTAGTGGCTTCACAACACTTTTCGGTGCGTCTTTCTGATAAATTTTAGTTTCAGTTTTAATTTTCCTTGCATGAAAGGAGAGAAGCATTACGCCCTGTTAAGATACACTCCACTGTACCATGATTGATGTGGAGTGGTGGCCATGTTGTATATACGAGGTATGGCAATTAAATAACGAGACTGGTTTGAGAGAAATGTTATTTATTTCAAAAAAACTTATATTTAACTTTTATCCCCTTCAGCATACTCTCCTCCCCTATCTATACATCCCTGTATATGTGTATTCCATTGTTCATAAGTTGTCATTGTAGTACATCAGTTGTCAGCCTCTTCAACAACTCTGCCGTTTTTGCTATTACATGTTCAACAGACTGAAAATGTGTTCCCTTTAATGCACTTTTCGCTTTTGGGAACAGGTAGAAGTCACATAGTGCGAGATCTGGCAATGCGCTTGTCCGTTAAAAACTGCTTCAGAGATAGCGCATTGTGAGTTGGTGTGTTGTCCTGGTAGAGAATCCACAAATCCGCTCTTTTCTTCCTTATTCTTTCCCTCAGATTGATTAGGACTTCTTGGTATTCTGATTAACGGTTTGACTCTCAGGCAGCCAGTCCGTCTTGATAACATCCTTGATATAAAAAAAAACGATCAGCATTGCCTTCAATTTCGACTTGCTCATTCGTGCTTTTTCCTGTCTTGACGATCCGGCGGCGGCGGCGCACATGACATAACATCATCACCAAACATCTCGTTTAACATTTGTAAACATCCTCTTGGCGATTTTTTTTTTAATTTGGCAAGGAATTTCATATGAATTCGCTGCTCGATTTTTATGTCAATCATCACAGCACTACTAAGTAACAGTGTCCTCTGCAATTAAAGCTCGAAAGTAAACTAAAGCAGACAGAGAGACCAAAACATCGGATTGTTGCTTGGGAAGTATCAAGGTCAATGATATTCCAATTACAGCCTCGTCCGATGCGACTGCGCGATGGAAGGAGCAGTTTCGTCATTTAATTATCATACCTCGTAAGGCTGTTTGAATTACATTTGCTTGTCTAATTCACCAGAGTTGGTAATCGAAGTGCACATTACAAAACCTATCTCGAAAAGAGTATGAGTGCTTATTGGTCTATAGTACATCACGCACGATAGGCGTTTTACTGATAATGGGATTGCAATTAGTATTTTCGGCAAACATAGTTTGTTACTTGAATTGTAGTTTTAAAACTAGATCATCAGTATGTATACTTATTTCGAAATCTAAATGAAAGAAAATGCTAATTCTTGCGTCTAATTAAAATTAAAAAATGAATGAGAAATACTTTTTACTTTTTTCTAATCTGTATTTCATTATATGATAAAAAAAGTTCCTTGCTCAACCAATATCTTAGGCGACACTGCCCGATTTTAGCTCTTCCACTCGTAAATACGTAATTTCTATTATCGACTACCACAAGTGCGATTATTTATGTTTGAGAGCACCCATGGACTAGCATCAGCTTTGCGAACCTTAGTTTCCAAAGCTAGGTAGGTGGAGTTTACCTCGTCAACTAATATATTCTTGTTAGTGGAATATACTCTCATTCATTGAATGTCTTTGCAATTCGCCAAAAGAATGCAGCCGAAAAATTATGTAAACGTTATTAAAAGGGAAGTACGAGTACCATTAGGTACTATTACTTCGATTTAATACTTTTTATTGAAAGTAGATAAATTAAGATCGAAGGAGTCTACAATAGGAAGGTTTACGTTGGATAAAAAGAAAGAAACTATAACTAGTTGAGGAATATGAGTGATGCCCATGTGAATTGGCAGGATATAAATTGAGTAGAACCATGTGTAAGACCAAATTATATAAAATTGTTATAAATAATTATACGAAGTGACTTATGGGAAACGAAAGTTGTACACAGCCGGTAGTGCTGGTAGTGTGGTGATAGGAGAAATGTTATTTGCTTTTGGGTGACATATCGTTTCAATTGATGGAGCAGTGGACGGTATAGCTCTGCATGTTTGCATATATTTCTGGGAGTCTATCATCATTACACATTAGAACTTTCGTCATTTTAATATCGATCGGAATGGCGTAGTTCCTATCCGCAATATGATTCTTAGATGGCTTGAACTTTGAAAGCAACAGGAAACCTTGTGAGGAAGAAGTTGTCAGGGCCAGCAAAAGCACCGTAAATGAGAGAGGTAATAAATAGGAGCCGCACTCGACTTACAGATAAGCCGTGACTCCCATGAGACAAATTTTACATTTTGATTTAAAAGTCAATCTTTACAAAATACAGCTGGTTTAGCAGTTCAAAGTAGATGATTATACACAACTAGAAAACTATTGTACGTATACAAATGTTGGTTGAAGGGGACTTAAATGCAGTGGTAATAGTGAGCGACGATCATTTTCACTTGAATGGTTTAATGAATAAACCTAACTTTGGTTACTGAGCCTCTCGTAGTCTTCTCAACATTCATGATAGTTTAGTCTGTGATTGCGACCTGGTACCATCGGGTCGTATTTTTTTTGAGTAAAACATTATTCAAAGTGTATTTTAAAGATGAATTCAGAACTTTACGTTTATATTTTGAATGTATTTTTTTCACTAGAACTACAGAGAGGTAAAACATCAGAAATATTTATTTTCAACAGGCACCGCGCACTTCTAACACATCCATGAGCTTTGTAAGAATTGTTTTCTGTACGCCTCATTTCGTGTTTTGAGGATGTGTCGTGTTCATCAAGATCACCGGACTTGTCCACTTGTGAGGGTTTTCCTTTGGAGAAGAGAATGTTAACATACCTCGTACTTTAATGAAGTTGAAAGATGTTATTACAGAAAAGGCGTATTGTATTTGATTGACCGAGAAATGTTGGGTGGAGTTATGTTTAATTTTTTATTGAAAAACAAATGAATACTGTTTATTCGAGAGATGCTAATTTTCGACAAGTTGCACTGTATGCATTTAGGAAATGGTTATGTGTAGATCCTCGCTTAGAACAAGTTGTAGTGGAATTTCACGACTATATAATAGTGAAATTCAACACGTGATATCAATTACTAGCTTAGTTTACAAGCAATTTGTATCTCATTTGTTTTTAGATCTGTACCGGATTTACATACTCGCTTATAATGAAACGTAATGATAACACTAATATTTTCATAGTTTTGAGCTGTGTGCCTCACTGACTTCCCGTAATTTTTTTGCAGACTTTTCCATATTTATGATACATTATTTTCGCACCATATTTCAGGATGCTTTAGTTTTCATTAATATTCTTATAAAATACACTTTGAATAACATTTTTTTATATATAAGAATGGAAAGTAATAAATATATCATATATAAATCTGTGTCGAAGACGATAATGAAAATTAAGTATAAATAATGAAGACACACTGGACTTCTGTTAATGTGTTAATTGTAACATTAAGTCGGCGTGTGTATACATACAGCGCATCGCTTATCTCTTTAGTTTCGTCGTGCTACTATGAATATATTTAATAGGTCTCTTTGAGTGGCAATGCGGCCGTTTATTTATAAATTATAACCTTTAAATATGTGTGTATTGCTACTTTCTTACTTACAATTACTATTATTTTATTTGGACTACTACGAAGGGGCGAAGGTGACGACGAAGGCGAAACTGGCGTCCCTAATAATAAATTGGTAAAATTAATTTATATTTCTATTTCAAAAATATATAAGAAATTAGGAAGAATATTCTAACTAATCATGAAATACAATATATTCTTGGAGAATGAAGCAGTGATTTTTTCAATATTAGCACCCTCCCCTCTCATAAGAATGCTGTGATTCTTGACCGGGGGTAAAGGGGTACATTAGAAGTACTGATTTTCACGTCATTTTAGAAATTATAATTTCTAATTTCATCTAGTATAATGTCTTAACCATAATTAAAACATCATGAAGTTACTTAGATATGAGTTGAACTTTTGTTTATTGCAATTGTATTTTACGTTAACTCTGTCTCTATACAGAAATACATTTAAAATAATTATATAAATATATGAAATGTTGGTTGTTAGAATAATTTACTTATCAAAGCAGAAACTTTTAAACTGCTTTTATAAAGGTATGTTCCGATATGTACTTTTTAGTTGACTGATTTTAATGACAACAATTTACAATTTAATTTAAAGTAATATTAATTATTTAGTTCGTTTATCTGTGTCTGTATCTGTAACTGTAATTATTATATTGATGAGTTAATAACATCAATCGAACAGCTAAAAATTATATATCAGCTCCTGATTTAATTTTGATTATTTAACAGTCTTCGAATAGAAATGTATGTTCTTGTACTATACTAGTATGTAATATATTTTTTATTCGAATCCGGAAAAATAGTAATATATACAATATAAAAAGTATTTTATTGAATCTGCATTGGAAGATTGAAATAAAATTCTATTTTTATTCACATTTGGTAAGAGACTCTACGTGCATACATACATTGGTTGCCATAATATATTATTTTCTCATACTTTTCAATTACGTATTCATCATTATTAAAAATATGAAATATAAATTTATGGACATTTCAGTAAGAACCGAATTAGTCGACATTTGCAAATTTCTTACCTATTCGATTCTCTTTTTAATTACTGCCGCTTGATAGAACAGTGGTAAGTTAATGGTCTATTATGTCTGGGGTCTCGCGATCGAATCCTGTGATTGCTGTCAAAGAAGGGTTTTCGTGGCTTTTCTTCGCGTTTAAGGAAAATATCTGCAGCTAAATATATTAAGTCTCGCCACGAGCGTGGTCGTAATAATAGCTCATGGTCTGTCAATATTTCCTGTAACTGGCGTTAAGCCTTTGGTCAATATGATGGCATGAATTATTATTTCTAAGGCTGCGATGACTTAATTCAAGTCCATGCTTAATAGAGAACACTATTAAATGGATTTTGTGTAAGTGTTCCTACCACCTACTCTAGGTTTGAAAGGAGTAATCCGTGAAAACTATTCCTACTTGCGCAGTTTAAAATTTTAGTAGCAAATATATATTGTATCCATGCTAATATCAATACTTTTAAAAACCTATTCTTTTGTTAACATATTTAAATGCGTTTTTCAGTGTATAAGCAGCCCTATTTTTCATATTACGAAATTAGGGAATACAAAAGATATCATATGTACTTTAACAAAGGAGGATATAGTAAAACTTGAGGCCGTGCTATCATATCTCTTACAAATATCACACAGTAATTCGTTCCACTATTTTCATGCTTCGCAATGCTTTTTGTAAACATTTTTTTGCTTTTGAATAAAATCTTTCAATTAGATTATTAACGAAAAAGTAAACTGTGATCTTATTTCTAAATAAGCATGAAGATAATTTAAAGAGAATACTTAAAAATGGATGTTTAGGTTAATTTCGATATGCAAATTAAGTAAGTGTAGCCAGTATTGATATTAGTGGCACATATCCGATGATTACACCAAACTACAACTTTATTTAAAAATTGTTACAAATCTAATGTACCTTAAAATTAATTGGGATTAATAAATACAACAACTAATAAATAAATTTAAACCAATTGAATGAATTTTTGAAATTAGCTTTCAAAACAGAACAAGTTGACAGATTTTCTGCTATTATACAATAGTGAACGAACTACATAAGTGAAACAAATTTATATACTTTGCTACAAAAAACATAATGTTTGCTGTAAACATAGAAATAAAATGTTTACATTGACAGTCATTAGAGCTTGGAAAATATGTATAGAAACATGCATTAAAAACCATCAAAATGTGCACTATATATGCATTTATGTTTAACGAGAGAAAATTATTAATACATTTTTACACAAAATTTATTAAAAAACAAGCATAAAGTAATGATATAGACAAGTATTAAATGTTTAAACATAAAATTAAAATTTAATCACTTAAGATTAATATGTAACCCTATTAATTTTAGTATTCTGTATACGTATTTCGACAACTGAGTTGTCAAAATCAGCAGATAATTAAATAGTGTCACCTGGAAAACTACGCCAAAAACCCAGTTTTCCATTTTGCGATGCCATGTCAGCAGTAGAAAAACTACTTTTCTGTAAGCTAATAGAACTCAGAACAACACCACTTGTACTTGTGTGCGTTTTGGCTTTCAATTTGTTTTCGTACGGGTATTTTTCCGTAGTTCTCCAGGTGCGACACTGTTTAATTATCTGCTGATGATGACAACTTAGTTGTCGTAATACGTATACAGATTACGAAAATGAAAACTGAGTTTATGAATCATTGACAAATAGTAATCGTTAAATTATTTGTTCTTTTCTAAAGCTTTCACTGATATTAAATAACCTCGATGGAATACATTTTCTTTCCATATGTTAATTAAAAAATTTGCCATGTATCTTCCCTTAATGACTTCATCGATTCAAATTCTTATTTATTATCATATTTTTTGCGTAAAATCGAAAAGCTAGGAATAGTTTGATTTTTACAATATCTCTTAAAAAAGTTGATAAACAATAGATTATCAGTTGCTATTGTTCCTTTTCTCAATCCTTTATGATAAGATGTTGGAAAGATTATAAATTCACAAACGACTTATTATTTAGTAGTTCCGAAAATGAGGGATGGGTTTGTAAGTAATATTTGTCTGAAAAGAATTTCAAATTTTAATATGCATATGTAGCTATTACTAAATTATTTCAATATATGTCAAATTTTAATTTGAATATGCATTATGGGATTTTATTCCAAATATGCATATATGCATTTTATATATTTTCTAAGTTCTAATTATTACAATCACCCGTCAACCTGTATTCCAAATTCCGACCACGTAGTCATTAATATTCACACTGTTCTTTCCGAAGCGAATGTATTCGGGATAATTACTAAGCGGTTGAAATTCAAATAAGTTTGTTTTTCGTTGTACTCACGGAAGGACACTGAACGATGGAATCTCTTATTACAGAAGTTCAGAAGCGTTCCGCTTTGTGAGATAAAAGAAATTCACGCTATAAGGACAAATTGTCTGTTGGGAAACAATGGAATGTGTTTAAATTACAATACAGGAAACAATATTGACAGAAATATCCTTCGCTCAAAATATTTATGGTTATTCCTAAACTTAAAATTATGTGGAAGCGTACAACCCAACCTGTTCTAATACTTTTGGTCATTTTTCAAATTCAACCCAAGTTAATTCTATACAATTCTACAATGACAATTATTCACCGAATTTATTGAAAACAAATAATTTGACATATTTAAATGCAATCCAATCGAAAAATACGCGTTCAAATCATCCCAGACTATCAAAACAGATTCATAATCTTAATTTTCTTTCAAAACCAACACAACTTGCCGGAGTTGCCCCAGTCATTTCTAATTTCCAACCTAACATAGCCTAACCCAATCTTTCAATTATTATTAGTACTCAAACACAACTTAAAACAATTCAAACCCTTTCCTCATCCCCTAATCAAGAAGATTCGCATAATACGGAGTAATTTTAATGGTAGGTTAGTTATTATTTTCCTTTTCAAAAATTAAATACAGTTTTTTTTGTTAAATCTCTTGGCCTATTACTTATCTTAATATCAGTAAAAGCCATTCTTCCACTGATATAAGCTTCGGAAAATTTGTAGTGCAATGTTAAAAATCATCGCGAATTGCTTTCGTTGTATAATCGAATGTGGATGTAGCTATTCTTGAGTATTCGTGGAACATGTTTGGGTTTGCTTTCAGGTGGAAGTACAAATGATGAAATTCTCCAAAGTTGTATTGGTCTTTATAAATGATGTGCACCGTCTTTTTCTTTTTGGCTTTTTAAAAAGCTTGCATTTTTGCCAGCGACACGTTTGTTAAAGAATAAATTACCTTTATTTACACTGCGTTGCGATTGGCAGATTCAGCTTGAACAGAAACATATGCTATATGCGATGCATTTGATACCAACACGGCGCGCATCGCACGTAACTGTATTTAGGTCGGACAAGGCATTAGAACTAGATCAGTTAAATTCGGAGCTCAGAATCTATTCCGTATATATATTAGGGGCTCTCGGTGCTGTTGAACAAAAGTTCTCGAAAGAATCGGCGTCTCGACGTTTCGATGACATCTCAATCATCTTCTTCAGGAGTTGTTTCGTAGTGGAGCGTCAATCTCTATTATGAATTAATATTTTTAAATTCATTGTTGTTTAACGAATGCCGAAAGTTGTTAAAAGTTAATGTAATGTTTACGTGGATAATTACACAATCAAAATCATCTAACGTTGAAATTAAATTCTATATACATACATATGTATACATATTTATATTTCTTCTATATATGTATGTACAATATAATATAAAGCTATAAAGCTTTGAAAAAATATAGAGAACAGATAGATTTTATATATCGTCATTTTTTCTTGGTTATAAATGCCACGTAATAAACTAATAACTTTCAGTAACACAAATATCTTTATTTAAACCTTGAAGTATTTGCATTATTACTACTTAATTTAAATATATTTTTTTAGATTACGTTGCAATTATTACAACAGAAGTGTTAATTTTACCTAAATTTATGTTCTATTACAAATTGAATTGCTTAAATAACTATTCTTATTTTTTATAACAGTTATAGAGCATTATTTTTAGTGCTAAGTTTGTTGATCCTTTAACATTTATTCTCTAGCTCTATTTATAAATCGTTAAAGTTTAATACATATAATTATTTAATTAATTGCAGTTTTTATATTGTTCGATATTCAAATTGGATCTCCAACCTACACCGAAAGAACGATTCGGATCTCGGACTTGCTCCAGAAACTTATCTCGAATTCGGTTCGAATTTGTATTTTTATAAAATTCAGGTCTCTAGTATGTCTTCGATATTATAAATTTAAGGACTCTTAGTGACTATTTAATATGAAATTGTAAATTGGTATTGTGGTTAAGTATAAACGCATTTTGTACACACGCAAGACTTCAAAGAATTGATTCAATTGGTTTACTTAATTGCATTATTAGATATTTTCTGTATAGAGATAACTTATTATTACTTTATTTTGGATTTAATTATTTAGAATACATGTCTATTATTGTTAACAGTCTTAAACGATATCCTTGTTGTTGTTTTCAGAATCTGCAAATGTCAACAAAAGAGCGTCAGGCAACAATACAATTCAAAAGTGTTGCTTCCGCTCATGCGTTCTATAAGAAATATCAGCGATTTATGCTTGATTTGTCAATGATTCAGGTTACTCTTAAACCACTTTCGTAAGTTTTACGATAATATGCTTGCATATAATTACATATATATTTGACCAAAAGTTTAATTATATAAAAATAGACGCATATGTTTTATATTTAGAATATACGCATTAAATTATTTTTCAGTGTCAAAAACATAGATGTCACCATTACTAAATTAAATTTTAAGTAAGCTTAATATTATAATAATTTTAAATTTTCTAGAATTACTTCTTGTAAATGTTGGGTATTGAAATGTTATTAGATTTTATACTAACATTATACGAACTTTATATATACAAATATTTTATGTAACAAATATTCATTTTATGTTTTTTTTCTTTTTTAAATTGTTTAGGTTTATATTAGACTTAGCTTTTAAACAATTAGTATTTTGATAATAATTTTCACACAGTTGGTTCTTGATTTCAGTTTGTGTAAGCAATAGAATATTTAATATTTATATATCAATAAGTTATGTAAATATTACGACTTGTTTGCATTATAAATGATGTTAAGCTTAAACATTAACTCTGACAGTTCCATTTCGTTATTTATGAATCATAAAAATTATGGATATTCATTTGATTTTGCAGATCTTACTTCATATTTCATACTATAATATCATGGGTCTCTTTAATAACTAGATTAGAAGTTTTAAGTGCATAAATTTTTCCGGTACAATTAGTTTTTTTAACGTACAAGCCAGACATCATAGGCACATATTCTACTGTGCCTGTTCTCTTCGATAAAAGATCAGAGAATTAGTATTTTTCGAAAAAACCGTACGAGTTCGCAGGCACAGGACTAAACATTTATTATAAAAGAAACATTTTGGTGAATCTTGGACACCAGCACATTAGGTGCGATACCAGCTTGTGTATGCCTAACACATCTATGCATCTATGCGTCACGGAACCGAGAATAAAGTTTATTATAGTACAAACGAGCAGTATCTGATTTGTCACTAAGTCTCATTCAATGCTTTCTCTGTGGCTGCTCTCTTCTTTTAGCTCCTCCTGTTGCTTTACTCCGCTGCCTTAATGCTTTTTTCTTGCAAATCTAGATTGGAATTGGTAATACTTGCTCCACTACGTTTTCTTTTGATGGTATAGGAAGAGGAGATAATTCACAGTATTAACTGCAAGTTCAAGTTGATCTTCGTCAGTTGTCGATGTAAGAGTAAAAATTGTTAAAAAATGTTGAGAATTACAGCAGAGATTCTGATCTTTTATGAGCATTTTTGAAAAGTTGTATTACTGCTCGACATGGGTTTCGTTTGTCATTCTTAAATTTTTTGTTTGTAATACGTTTGGAGTGGTGCAAAAACTCCACGTCAGTGGACAAAATAAAATAATTCCGTTATTGTTAGCGTATTCTATTATTTCCAACCCCTCGTGGCTTATCATGTTGGTTCAAATACTTCACAAAAATATGAACATTCATGTACCCATTTGTTGGTAAATTGAAATTATTTACCGATGAGCTAGCTATCAATTTTTCAAAACGTTTATATGGGAAGGTAAATACGGGAGAAACAAATGTTCCTATTATATACGGAACGTAACGTTATCCGTGTTCAGCTCTCCTTTTTGGTGACTCTTTGTTTGCGTTCTTTTTGCGAGAATTTTTTAAACTTTGTTAGGGTCTGAGTTCATACTAGTTTGAGAAATTTTCAATATAAATGAGAGTGTTGTCATCTATATTGAATATAACTCATGACGAAAATTATATTTATCTAGAACTTCAAATCTACAGAAATCTTGATTCTATCGAAATTTCAATTTTTACGAAAATTTAAAACAATCTTTTCAAATACGGTCCTGTATTTAGAATGAATCTAGATAAATAAATAGATTTTGTATGCTGTCGATTCAAGATCACGCATTTATTTGTTCACGTTCACATAAAATTCCCTTTCACATTTCGGTAATGTAATGTAAATTTGTAAATTATTTAAAGATATTTTTTTTGTGTCTGCTGTTCTATTATTTTTATAAGTATCAAACCACTGATCTTTGTAATGTTAAGGAATAAATACAATATCCAGTTTGTAAATTTATTAAAAGTTGTAAACGGTATAACAGTTATGTGGTGATACGCAGTTCGTAATTTAATATTATAAATATTTTTCATTACAACCGATATAATTATTAAAGTAATTTTTATTGTAAAATTGTAATTATACTGATTGTGATGGAAAATAATATTTATAATATTAAATTCACGTCAAGAAAAAATTAATTACTCGGGTACTTATTTTTGGATTTTCATTTACAATATCCAAAACTTGTTCCCCGCATATATCTATCACGGCCACAGCATTTATTACTTCGGTGCAATGTTCCGTTATATCTCAATCTGTACACCGTTTGTAAGGTTAAATTATTTGAAGAACATCTTCGGTTCGGAGACCGTCCTTCAAAAATACGTCTACTAACCCTAACATTTCCACCTGTTTCACTGTACAGTAAAACGATATCTGTTAATTCGTGATTTGAATAAGCAATACTTCAAGGAAGTTGATAGACTGAGTTACAGTATGCATCATCGCATGTACAACCCTCACCACTAAGCTTCAGTAGGGAGAGCGCTGCAGTTAAAAAATACTAAATTTACCAGAGTCGGATCGAGCCACGCATATTTATTAAATATTTTCTTTGATCCTGTTTGAGATAGAACTTTCGTGCATTAGTACTTTATGCTTAACATTATTACAGCTATTATATATTAAAGTATGTCGGCGTATTTCGTTTATATCCGTGCGCATGGTATCCTTATTTAATATAGCGTAAAATATGAACGGTATTGGTTTACAAAGAACGGGATTTCAAAAGGCACGTGAAATCAACTTATATTCATAATAGGTCTTTGTAATATTCGACGGGCACATTGTGGAAAAAAAATTATTTTGCTTGGAAATTATTGAAGAGAAGTTAACTCCGAAGTTATTTTCCGTGCGTCAAATTATATGTTAAAAATATCGTTACAGAATATAAGAAATGAGAAAATATTGATAAACCTGGATGAAATAACAGGTACTAACAAACAGCATAATAATTTTTTTTTTCTTGGAGCAAATATTTTCTAAATACGAAAACACTACAGTACAAATGATAGACGTTATTAAAAATATGTGTACAACAAAGATAATTAGGATTGCTCGACACTGATTGAACTTGAATCATGGTTAAAATTTGAAGACTACTAAAAAAAGATTTTTCGTAACTCCTGGGTACTTAATATGTTTATAATTATATGCGTATTATTTTATAGTAGATACCAATAGACACATTTATTTAATAGTAGACCATCTTATAGATAACACAAAGATTTTTCTTAAACCATCGCACTGAAACTTTTTTTGAAACAGATTCAGTGCGACAGATAGTAGCAGTAGTTCAGCCCTGAAGATGTCCCATACGAGTGGGTACGAAACGTCGGCAGTTATACCAGTGAGGCGGTTCCAGCCCGGAAGCCCAGAAGAAGATAGTATAGACCACGATCGCAGAAGTCTACGTACCAGATCATCTAAACGGATTTACTGATTTATGATTTTTCGTAGAAATTCCTTTAAAACGTGAACCTATATTACTCAGATGGAGCACCTGGTTTGGAGTAATATTGTAATACACCGAGCATTTTTATAGTAATAAATCTTTTATTTCCAAGTTGAAATCGTATGATTCTGAAGCTACTAAAAGAAGCCAAGAACTATTTTCGCAACATCAACTAGATACAGGGAAGACAAAAAGTACTTTATTATTGGAAAAAACACTTGAAGAATTGCAAAATCGTGCATTATTTTTATTGGAATCACTTAACACAATTCAACTTTGTAAACTCTTGAAAATTTTCATATCGATGTGCTCTTCAGGATGGACTACTTAGTTTGCACAACACGCGGTCGAGAGGAATGTAATAGTATTCTACAACAGAAAAGACCAATTCGACTGACTATATTCGGGGTATCTTCGAACGGCAGCCAATAATGTAACAATGCAACGGTTGAAGAGTTTTTACTTTGTGCTCCACATCCATCACAAACAAAGTGTATCAATTTAATGCTTCAAAATCAAAACTTGAAAGTGTGTGGTGAAAAACAGATGCAATTCGTTTGAAAATCTCTGATGGTTTAGTTCAGTCCAAATATAAGATCTAACAGTATCTGGATTTAATTTACATTTAGATGTTCTACATGCTTTGGCCAAGTCGTAAAAGTTAATTTGCACACCGAAATACGTTTGGGGAGCGCCAAATCTTTCCGACAGTCAAAGGAAAATGTGATCGATTCTTCTTTCGCTCCTAGAACGATTTGATAGAAAATATTAGCCCTTAGTTTATGCAATAGCCGCTGTACCAATAAATCAGATTTTTCTTGATGTTCAAGATCCTTCTTTATATTGATTTATACTGTAGACAAGTGAAGCACAAGTCTGTTTTTGGTGTGTCAAAACCAATATTAAAGCTTTTGTTAAAGTAATGTCTAAAGAAACATTCTTTTACTTTTAGTTTTTCATTATTAGTCAGTGTGATAATGTTTAGGTCAGCAGGCAAGTAAATTCTTTTGAACAGCAATAACAAAATTCTCTATAATTTAGGGATTCAATGAATTCCTTTATAACTTTTATTTTCGTTCTTATGTCTAATTCGGTCTTCACCTCTACTTTGAACTGGTATTGTCCACTGATTTTTATATTTCCTTTAAATATTCAAAATTTGATGTCTATTGTTATCTAAAATAACTTAAAAGGCTTCTCTGCATACCGGAGTCATTAATCCATTGATTATTACGCTTCGATTCGAAAACCATTCTTCATAAATACGTCTACTAACTAACATTTCCATCTGTTTCATCGTATTTGGTATAGTAAGACTACATCTGTTAATTCATGATTTGAATAAGCTATACTTCACGGAAGTGATGACAGACTGACATCTAATTTACAGTATGCATCATCGTGTTTATAACTCCCACCATTGCGCTCCATTAGGTGTAGCGCTGCTGTTATAATGTTATAATTTACCAGAGTCGAATCGAGCCATAACATTAATATATGTTTTGCTTCTACATTCCATTATATGCTCAATTCAATATTATATTTCTACATTAACGTAATACATTGACTTTCTTCTATGTTGTTTTATAACTCTTATCAAAATCATTTAATAAAGATATTAATTTTCTATCCAAAAGATTAAAGGTAATTTTGATGGAGCCTGTGGTTGATTAACTTAAATATTTAAGGTTGATATATAACCCCTTTCCACATTAATTTTCGTGTTCTGTATAATTCTCTATAATTTAGGGATTCAATGAATTCCTTTATAACTTTTATTTTCGTTCTTATGTCTAATTCGGTCTTCACCTCTACTTTGAACTGGTATTGTCCACTGATTTTTATATTTCCTTTAAATATTCAAAATTTGATGTCTATTGTTATCTAAAATAACTTAAAAGGCTTCTCTGCATACCGGAGTCATTAATCCATTGATTTTCTTAACTTTACAACGAAAACTGAAAGAACTGGGTTTATTTCCAGTTTCAGTCCTATTTCTATGTCTTTCTGGAGTTTTTACATGACGGTGGTGTAAAATAAGCGTATCTTACCTTTTTTTATCTACGCTATTGTACGTTATTATAGAAGGTTGCATGAAATTCTCTTGACACCCTTCATCATAAGATGGGATGTGCATTGAAAGGGTTGATAGGGCCTTTCTGCATTATTCCCACAAGTGGGAATTACTGGAAAACTAGCAGCATCGTACTTAATAAAAGTTAAAGGTAACTATATTGATTATTCTTATTCAAAAATTTCAATTTCAATTGAACAGCTATTTTATGAATTTTTGAACAAATCTTACTACGGAAATATTTGTCTCTTTTATTATTCCACCCATATTAAAACTAGATACATATTCACAGTTCTCTAAATAATGAAGAGAAATCATTGTAACAACATACCTTGTACGTTTTGCATTTTCATGCTTCGTTTGTAAAGTTTTACATCTCTTCTGGTCTATACTGCTGCCACACTGCGTTATGTTTCTTAATTATTATTTTCAATCACTGGCTATTATTTCATGCAACGATACTTCCAAGCACATTTATTATTAGCTGAGAAAATTGTTAACAGTCGGCTGCAACAAATCGAGTTCTCTCATTGGTGATAGGAAATCTCTGGTTTTGCAAATGTCTGCATTTAAGTTGAGATTTTAAACCTGAATACCAACACACTTGCCGGCATTCGGTATCCAAATTGTCTCCGGACATGTCCTTTGCATTTTGAAACGTTTCATGTATATAAAACTCACCTTTAAAAAAATCGTGACTTGTCAGATTTTGTCATCTTCTGGGTGCCTGATTTGTTGATACATGTTGTATTACAAACTATTAATGTGTTTAGATTTACAATCGTAGTCAACAATTTCATCGTTTGCCCAGTAGTACGTATACAGGGTGTTTCATAATTGTATACTAATACTAAAGGGTCTTAATCCTTGCATGATTGTAAGACAAAAAGTCTTATAAATGTAGGTCTGTAATCGCTATTTTTTTAAATTTAGTGTCGCAAATTGGGAAAAAAATCTTAATTTCTTTTAGTATTTAGTAACTTAGCATAAAAACACATTTTTTTGTCTTAATTTAGTTGATAAACAAAACTATTTAATCATTAAGGATTAAATTAATGTGAAATTTCAGTCAAAACACAAATTAAATCATAAAAAAATAAATTTGCTGTTTAAAATGTGCACACTCCTAAAAATTCCAGGAGTATGTCTTATAGTTTTTGCAAGAAAATATTTCAGAGTTCCTTTTTATTATGAATCAGGGTGCTGCAAGTCAATGTCTTAAGATATCCTCATAGCAAAAAATTTGAGTCGTAAAGGGTTGGAGAATTAGGTGGCGGTAACTGCATTCCTAGCAGCTGCTCCATCGTGCATGAATCACATTCGATTCCTTAAAATAGACAAGATTTCGAGAAGTCCGTGACGATTCAATGTCTTGGCAGAAAAGGGACCAATTAAATTATCTCCAGTAAAATAAAAACAGAAATCTATAGTAAGAATTATTAAAATTAATTCATTTATTTAATATTATTAAATTGTAATTACCAATACTTCTTATAATTGACACAAAGTACTATTAATTATTTGCTAAAACAATATTTTTTCCTATTTATTGAAACTCTTGTCATTGCAAACTTTTAGAGTGTAGTATATATACAATCTGTAATATAATATTGTCAAACTGTCGACAATGAAAAGTAAAGTAAATACAATAAATGCAGTCTATTTATATTTTTATACTAAGATTAGAAATCCAAGCATAATTAACAAATTGTAGTAATATTGTTATTACACTATTAACATGATGTAATATTCCGATTAATATCGTCACTTTCAAAACTGGATAAGATAACGGTTCAATAACTTCTGTAATTATATAATGCATATTTTAAAACGCACTATATGTATAAAAGTTTTATTATTTTTTTTGTATATTGTAATCGATTATGTTAATATATATATATATATATACATATAAGATATATAGCAATTCTATTTGGTTGCATAGAATAATTTTTTATATGGGTAATAAATAGTGACTATTTTTTATTTATAAAGTCTAGTTTTTATAGTTTGGAAATATTAAAAGTATTTTAAATGACGATACTGAAAAATAATTTGTATGTGTTATAGGAACTTAAAGACATGTATACAATAGTAGTGTAGAAACATATTTGATGTACATAATTTAGTGTTAATAATAAGCACATTACAGTTGCAGTTGTAGTAGTAAAATATTTTCATTATATAGTCCACTTGTAGGCAAATCTAGTCAGCCTAAGATGCGATACTTACTTCATTTAGAAATAAAATAAGTACTTCAAATATGTATTTACATTAAACATTTTATAATTTACTGCCTCTTGGTTTACTTATAGTGGCATTTTATCGTATTTTTTAAATATATATTTAAATAATAAATATATTATTGACTTATTATTGTGATAATCTTCCTGATTTTAGATAAATAATAAAAAAAATATCACAAATTTGTTTTATTTTTAAACCTTTCTTTAGATTATACTAAAGCTGTTCTCAAAAATGTTGTTAACTAAAGACTACTGGATTTTTAAACATCCCTTAGTTAAAATGCATTTCTTTATTTTTTGGGATCACAACAGAGAGTAAATTCTGTTGGGAAGTTATTAAAATTACCCGAAGGTTCAGCAAAAGCTGTATTGGCGTCTGGAAATCTCTTACTGCGCATTTCGCTTTTAATCACAAGTAATTTATGGAAATCGTTTGGGCTTGATCTGGATTGTTGGTGTGATGTTTGGATTCGAATCTGCTCGTGCTTCAGTTAATAAATCGACCGACTTTCTTACACGCTAAATGATGCAGATCATTCAATTTTTATTATACTAGGTGAGTTTTTCTCAATGTTTGGTATAGGGATCTCTGAAACTGTAGTTTTACGAGTTTAATTTAATGAGAATTTTTTTCGAAAAAAATGCTTGGCCAACTAAATATTTTGCAAAAATATATTTTTTTTATTTTGTTTGGTGTCTATACTCCTGTTGCTATTGACTTTGGAGAAAATGTGTAAAGAAGTTATCGGTAATTATGTGCTTAATAATACCATCTAACCGTATTTTTTATTTAAACTGTAATTTTTGAATTATGACAAATTTATGTTTTTTCTACTGGAAATCATGACTGTATAAAAAAGGTCCTTTATTCAACGATTCTAGTGATATACTAGTTGACATACATAGTTGTTTTTATAAATTATGGCCATTTTTTTCTTTTAATTTTCGAATTGTTTAAGTAGTACGCTTCGATTCGAAAACCATTCTTCATAAATACGTCTACTAACTAACATTTCCATCTGTTTCATCGTATTTGGTATAGTAAGACTACATCTGTTAATTCATGATTTGAATAAGCTATACTTCACGGAAGTGATGACAGACTGACATCTAATTTACAGTATGCATCATCGTGTTTATAACTCCCATCATTGCGCTCCATTAGGTGTAGTCGAATCGAGCCATAACATTAATATATGTTTTGTTTCTACATTCAATTATATGCTCAATTCAATATTATATTTCTACATTAACGTAGTACATTGACTTTCTTCTATTTTGTTTTATAACTCTTATCAAAATCATTTAATAAAGATATTAATTTTCTATCCAAAAGATTAAAGGTAATTTTGATGGAGCCTGTGGTTGATTAACTTAAATATTTAAGGTTGATATACGAGGGAGCGTTTTTATATTCGCGGAATGAGCGGGTTGTAGAGGGGTGAGTAGGCGCATTGGGGGCGTGGCTTGTGCAGCGACTCATGATTAGTATAAATACGAAGTTTCATTGTTATTAGACAGTTAGTCTTTGAGCTATCGTCAACCAAGTAACATAATCAGGAGTGAAAAGTGAAATATGGAAAAAATCGAATATCGTGCCGTTATAAAGTTCCTTACCAGGCAAGGAAAATCAGTCGCGACCATAATGAATGAGATGTCATTGGTTTATGGCGACTCTTGTCCAGGAAAAACCATGGTGTACAAGTGGCATAGTTTATTTAAACAAGGATGGGAATCCCTTGAAGACGACCCGAGGCCGGGCAGGAGCATTGAGGTGACCACGCCAGCACTTATCCAAAAAGTTGAACAAATTGTACTCGAAGATGCTCGACTAAAGAAGAAACAACTCGCAGAAATGGTTGGAGTATCCGATACAACAATTTTTAAAATCCTACACGATCATCTCGGCATGTCTATAAGGTCAGCGCAAGATGGGTGCCGAGAATGCTCACGCCGCCGCAAAAACAACAGCGCGTAGAGTGTTCGCGTGCATTTTTGGACCTCTGTAATGAAGACAAGGATGGTGTATTGAGTGGAATTGTTACTGGAGACGAAACTTGGGTTCATCATTATGAACCTGAGTCTAAACAAGACTCCATGCAGTGGCATAAAAAGGGCACAGCACCTCCCAAGAAATTTAAAGTGTCACAATCAGCTGGGAAACTCATGGCAACGGTATTTTGGGACTCGGAAGGAATATTGTTGATTGATTATAAAGATAAAGTTGTTTCTATAACCGGAGAATATTACGCTTCAATATTAGAGCGACTAAAAGAAGCCATTAAAGAGAAAAGACGGGGAAAATTGACAAAAGATGTTCTGCTTTTGCACGACAACGCGCCCGTCCACAAGAGCCGCGTTGCGTTAGCTGCCCTGCATAAGGTGGGCTTCGAAATTTTGAATCACCCACCCTACAGCCCAGACCTGGCCCCGAGTGATTATTACCTGTTTCCGAAAATGAAAAAAGAGCTGCGGGGTAAAAAATTTACTGCTGATGATGAAGTCAAGGAGGCAGTTTCGGCGTATTTTGCAGATAAAGAGAAATCATTTTTTTATGAGGGTATAAATAAATTAATTGTGAGATATGAAAAATGTATCCGTCTTGCAGGTGAATATATTGAAAAAGAAAAATAATTTGGTTTTTTGATTTCCACCCCTTGTCCCCCATTCCGCGAATATAAAAACGCTCCCTCGTATAACCCCTTTCCACATTAATTTTCGTGTTCTGTATACGTGTTTCGACAACTAAGTTGTCATCATAAGCAGATAATTAAACAGTGTTGCACCTGGACAATTACGGCAAAAATACCCGTACAAAAACACATTCCGCACACAATCTGTACCGTTGAAAGCCAAAACGCAGTGTGCAATTTAGAGATGTCTTTCAAGATTGCTGTCGACGCCTTTTTAATGGCTTCGACGTAGGCATAACGCTGTTCTTTCATCGGCAAATGTAGTCTGGAGAATAGATAGAAATTATCAAATCCAGTGAATACGGCGAATGGTTGTTGATTAAAACGCCATTTGTAGTTAGAAAATCTGCGATAAGCGTCGAGCGATGATATGGTGAATTATCATGTATCAAACGCCAGCTACCATTTTCACGATATTGAGGGCGCACATGACAAATACGCGCCAAAAGACGCTTCATAACACGAAGATAATATACAGTATCGACTGTTTGACTAGTTGGTACAAACTCTTTATGCACTATGCCTTTCGAATCATAAAAACAAATCAACATTGTCTTCACTTTTGACTTTCCCAAACGGCTTTTTTCGGTCTTTTTTCGCTTGTATGCTCCTATTCAAAGCTTTAACGCTTGGTCTCTGGATCATATTGAAAACACCATATCTCTTCGCTAGTTACAATAGAATACCTTAAATTTTCGTCCTTTTTGAGTCTTTAATCAAGTCTATACAATGTTGAATTCAGTTAGCTTGTGCGGTACAAACTTTGCGCAAATCTTTCGCAGTCCCAAATGCTGTGCCAAAATGCGATGAATTGAATCTTTGGAAAAACTTAATTCCATTCCCACGTATCGCAATGAGAATTTCGACTTATTTCTGACAAATTCACGCACGAGTTCGATGTTACTTCCCGTAACCACAGATTTTTTGCATTAGGATATTCGTCGTCATTTATGTCCGTACAACCGTCTTCCAATCGTTCATACCACTCATACATTCTTGGACGTGATAAACACGCATCACCGTACACTTGTTTCATTACATTAAACGTTTCAGTAAACGACTTTAAAACAGAACTTGTTATTTGCTCTTTGTTCAAAATCCATTTTTCGACCAATGCCAAATACACACTGTTACTTTATGCGCAATTTCTTGGAGACCTACCTTACCAATGCATATTTTTTTAAATAGATGACGCTACTAAGAATTACTATTTTAAAAAAGTTCGGTTTTCTCTGCGACAGACTGTGTATATAATTATAACTCAAATGTATGAGAAGAATTAATTATTTTATTCACTTATCAAGAATATTAAATGCAACAAACCTCGTAGACAATTTGTGCATATCGTATGACTTGTCGTTCTCTAAAATAGTTCATCTTACACGCATTGCACTAAACCTAATTTATTACCATGTACTTACATTAAAAATTCTATTACAATCTGAAATGATAATATAGTTATAGACATAAGTATATGTAAATATTTCTTGATAAAAGCATTAGAATAATTTTTTGTCATGTTTATTACGTAAAAAATACAACATTAGCAAGAAAGTTTTCCTAATTTATCCTTATGTATTATAATACATAGATTATAAGAACCTAAAACATATTTATTAAGAATCAATGTACATATATGCACTATAACAGTATGCTAATGTGAGTTAGAAAGATGCAAAGATTATCGGTAGGACTAGTTAGCATTGTAATAATTATGCATAAGTTTCAAAAGAAGAAATCGGAATAATTAAAAGAAGAATATTGTTATGAAGATAGATTGGTTTTAAAGAAATATCAGTGTAAAAAAGGGTGTAACAACAAATCAAACATACTATACATGACATCAACATATAACTAAAACGTTTTATTTTAAAAGACGTCTAAAGATAAAATTTATCATAAGAATAGAAGTTTCATATGTAATTTTAGATAGATATTATAAAGAAATTTGCTTATATATGAGGATTATTTAGATTTTAAATTCAATTTTGATAGGTAATTATTAAAAAAATATGTATTCATGTATGGAGGATTTAGAATACAAAAGATATGTACCTAGGTAACGGAAATACGGAGATTACGAAAATCATACATATTTCCTTATTAGAAAAAAATATAACCTTTAATTTTTCGTATAAATTATATCATTAGTCTTTCGATCGTTTTTATGTAAAATATTTAGATTCGATAGTTTTTTGTCTCGTAGATATATGTATGTATATAGGACCAATGCCAAAAATGTATTGATTCTCTCCGTAATGCAGGGTGTTTTAAAAATATAAATAAATATACATACATATATATATATATATATATATATATATATATATATATATATATATATATACTTTAAGACATACGACACTTTACACACATATTTACGAACCTCTCAAGTTCAGATTACAGATGTTCAATACGTCCTCCATCAGCAACACGAACAATATCACATCGATACTGAAATTCCTCCCATACTCGGGCAAGCATGTCCTTCGTCACTGATGTTATGGCGGTACGGATCCGGTTCTTCAACTCTTCCAAGTTCTGTGGGAGTGGTGGTACATAAACGTTGTCTTTAACGAAACCTCACAGGAAGAAGTCACAGGGTGTCAAATTCGGTGACCGTGGAGCCCAGCTGAGACATGCTAAGTCGTCTACTCCTTGACGGCCATTCCAATAGTTCGGTAGAGTTTCATTCAGATATTCACGCACTTGGCGACTCCAGTGAGGGGGTGCCCCGTCTCGTTGAAAAATGAAATTGTCTTCGTGCAGCCTCGGAAACAACCAGTTTTGTAACATAGCGAGATACTGCGGACCGTTAACCGCGTTTCCATCAAAGGAGAATGGGCCGTAAACAGATGATCGGGATATCGCACAAAACACATTGATTTTAGGCGAATCTCGTACATGTTCGATGGCTGCATGTGGGTTCTGTAGACCCCAAATTCGAACATTGTGTTTGTTTACTAGACTACTAACATGGAAAGTCGCTTCATCACTGAACACGATGTCAATAGCATTATGAATCTCGTTACAAAATGCCACACGTTTCCGTTTGTCATCAGAGCTTGTAACAACTGTAACTTGTACGGCTTCATAACCAACCGATGTCTCAAAACACGCTAAATTGTTGTTGTAGGCAGTTGTAACTCCCGACTGGCACGACAAGTTGATTTTGAAGGATTACGTTGGAAAGCAGTTTGAATTGGTGCAACATTTTCTTCAGAAACACGAGAGCGGCCAGAACGCTTTCGTTTACATACACGTCTTGTATCTACAAACTGAGGATACTATCTGCGAATGTTCCACCCATTCGGAGGATCAATTTGGTAGCTCAACCTGAAACGTCTTTGCACTGTAATCACGGAATTACACTTCGCAAACTCGAGAACACAAAATGATTTCTGCTGCGGAGTAGCCATTTTAAACATATGACCAAGAAAAACAGAAGACAACTGACATCTAGCGACTATTAAATAAACTATGTATTCGTTTCTTCAATAGCCGAGCCGAGGCGCAGCGATCGATAGTTTGGACAAAATAATACTTTGTAATACGTATATTCTTTTTGAAACACGATGTAGTTGCCCAACAAATATGCATAAAATTTGTCTGTAAAAAATATCCGTAAATATATTATAGTTGTTGATATATATAATTTTAAGAGTTGAAGGTTATGTCAATTTCAAAAACTTCCTAAGAATTATAAGTGATAAGATATCCTGAACAATAGATGGTAAATATAGTGATAAGTACAACTATAATATTAGTGCAGTATTAAAAACACTTAATTATATGTTGCACAAAGTAAATATACAAATTTATACTAAATGCATGAGATTTGAAGTTAGATTCGAAAGTCAATAAAGATCACCTCGTGAAACGACGTCTAGGAATATAAAAAGTAAGCTGTAGGAATATGTACGCGAACAAGGACAAGGTGAATGTTATGGGTTTAATAAATAAGTTTTATTATTAGTCTATTATGTAAAGTTTATACAGAGTGAGCAACAATGATTCACCTGATCTTTTACTACTTTCAGCACGCCCCAATCAGTGCTAATTTCCTTTTTTTCTATCTGAAGTTAGCAGTTTAGTAATTTCTAGTGAGTTTTCCTACTCTATGTTCATGTCTTTAACCTTTCATTGACGTGCAGTGTACAGAACAAAGTATTTCTTTAATATATATAAGTATATGTGCATACACTTTAATACATATCAAATGTATTTTTATTAATATTATAGTTTAAAGTAATTTGCACAGTAGTATTTGTTGTTTACATAGTAGCTAGCATATTTTTATTATAATTATTAGAATTGCGTGAGACACTGTCTAATTTCACTTTTAAGAGGAAGTAAATATTGAGGTGATATGTATGGAAAGAAGTGTAGGATCAGGTCACTTATTGTTGCTCATACGTTATTTCTTAATTGTTATTGTTTATGAGTAAGAATTTTTGTATTTAAGGATGATTCAGTTTAATCAAAATAAATAATAATAATCAAATAAAATTTATATTATAGATTGCAATCATAGTGTAGATTCCTTAAATATCGATAGTCGATATTCGACAATCATGATTATAGTAAGCAATAAATTTAAGTTTAAATTAATGTAAGAATTAATTAATATTTTTTTATAATCTAAAGCGATTGTTATTTAATTTATTTTGAGTGTTAATTTATTTCTTATATATTACAATTATTAATGAATTTAAATAATTTTATTTTGCTAGTTGTAAAATCCTACAATAAATGAAAATATTTCACATAGATTTTGATTTGGTTAAAGAGACAGATCAGTTATTATATTAGTAGATTTATTTTATCGATTTAATATAAATAATGAAAATATACATAATTCTTAATTAAGATTTAAATTCAGTTAATAATCAATTAATATGATTCATTTTTGTTAGAAGATTTCATTCATTTACAATTAAAATATTTGAGGTGAATTTAATTCATATTTTAAGGTATTTTGACAAACAAATATGATATTTATAAGTGGACAGAGAGAAGGATTTAATTTCAATTTGAATTCACATGTAAATCGTCATTACGCACATGGAGTTTAGCCACACCCAAGACGTTAGAGAGAGACTTTTATTATTTCAATCTACATGCACGAAGTTGTAAAGTTTACTTGTTAATTATAAAATACCAAAAAAAAATGAATAAACATTCTTGATCATTAAGTATCGTATTACATTTTTTTATTTCAAATTTAAATAAAGAAAATTTGAATACTATTCATTATTAATAAAGCATTAACATTAACATTAACATTTGACTCCAGCTAATATGCATTTTTGAGTATCTGCGTGACTAATACAAAGAAAATCATGAAGACATACTTTCTAATCTGCAGGTGCATTTTTTACATTTGCATTTAAATTTTTTCCCTGACAATCTTGGAGCTGTAAGTGAGGAACAAGGGGAGCGTTTCCACCAAGATATAAAGGAAATGGAGCAACGGTATCAGGGTCGTTGGAATGTCTACATGACGGGAGATTACTGTTGGACCCTTCTACGAGCAACTCCAGAAGCATCATATAAAAGGAAAAGCTACACTTGAACTTCTACCGTGAAGAGGTTGAGGAAATACAAAACTTTAGAATAATAAATAAAAAACTGTTCATATTCAAACTTACACTATCATTGTAACAATAAAATGTTAAATTTTTCAATTATACTCTGATAATAAATTACGTACTTTTAAATCTTAACTATATATTTTAATACTATCATACCCAACAAAAGATAAAAATTGCGAAAAATTGGTACGGGGTAGAAAAAAACTAATTGAAAATTTGGATGTAGCACACCAAAATACGTAAGAAACAGATTGAATTTTGAAAATAGTTTTTAAAAAATATTTATTGGTTGGCCTGTGTTATCCAATCAGAAGAACATCTAGCCATCTAATATATCGATAATCCAGGAAGCAGAATTGAAAATATATACAATTATATGTTACATAAAAAATTATTCAAAGGAAAATTAATAAAATATTAAGTAATATTGAAGTAATATAACTGTACGTTAATAAAAAGAAATATTATACTTTATCTATGTTAGTAATCATTAAATTTTAAATTGAACAATCATATGTATTATATTGTATACTTAAAAAAGATAAATCTGATATAATATACATATATTATCAGCAGCTATTATAATTTTAAATTTCTTATATTTGTTTATTTTTAATATTCATCTGATTTGTAATTGATTAATAATATTATTATAGTAGTTATTTCGTGAAATAAAAAAGTCAAATTACTATTTTTTGTGTTATCTTTGAATTTTCTTTTGTATCTTCTTTAATACTGTTTATATTCATATGTTAGTATTCATTATTTCTTAACCTAAACAAAAGCAAATTAATAAATTTGTTATTTCTATTATACCTACATTTTATATATTATTATACAGATATTGTTTACAAAACACTATTCACTAGAAGGTAATTTTACATTCATTTCTTTTTCTAATGTTCCTTGTATATTTAAAATGTTTAAATGTTTTTGAAGATTGCAGAAATTTCTTTGCATATATCTTTCACTTGTTATTTGTTCTAAATGTTTTTTTTTATTTCTTTTCACAAATGTAGTTATTTTATCATATCGTATTTAATAAATCATAGTTTGCAAATTGTAATTAATCATTTTATTTATTTGTGCATAACTGATTCAAAAGAACATCAGCTCAATCCCTAAAAACTTTGTAAAGACAGAATTCAAAAAAAGAGTCACATTAAATATATGATATTATGCCGTATGTGAATACTTTGTTTTCAAAATTTGAATATACTCGTATTTCGTCAATAAATACGAGAGTAAGTGAAAGATCACAGAGCATATCGCAGCAATACATAGTGTTGAATAGTGGTTAAAGCAATTTAAGTGCTTTCACTTCTATCTGAGAAATCAACGTATATTTCTCTCATTACTTACATATTCAATTATTATTTTGTTTTTAATAGTTCCACAAAATTGCTTGCATTCTTTTCTTCTTTCTTTCCCGGCTTTCCTTATACCCTAACGGGTGTCGGATAATTGCTTTCATTCAAGCCATAAATACATATGTATATTAAAATAACAAAGTATTGGGTTTTCTCAAAATACTTTTCTGGTTGATTCAAAAGTATTTTAACATTGAAAATTATATCACTTTCTGCTATTCCATCGTTAATTAAATACACAGAAATTAGTTTTAAATTTCTGCGCTGGAGAAGAACTCGAACCTCTATCTGCCGATTTCTAGACGACTGCTTTACCAATTAAGCCACCTGGCAGTATAATTTCGAATTCTTTAACACGTCATAAATCGCATTATGGAACAGATCTAATATTTTAACATTTTTTTTAATGTTTGGTAAACATGCTCGGCATATTGCTAATAGGTGACTAAAAACGATAGTTGATTGAGTTGACTGAATGCATTTTTTCCACAACTATCCTCTCACAATTTCACGTCATCCAAGATTTGGATTTCCAGGTGACATGTATTTTAATAGAATTGATATTTTTGAAGGCTTTTGGTTTAGCTATCTTACTAAAAATCAGAGGCTTTTTTTTTCGCCGGTCACATTCACATAAAGTAGAATTGTGTGAATTTTTCACCGATATATTTTCCCCTTTTGTAAAATAAAGGATTTTGTTTGGCAAGTCACTAAAGAAGAGTCTTATTTTATCGGAGCTATAGATACCTCTTGAATGAAGTTTTTGCGAGATACGGGATGAACAGAAGTTGCTTTTTTAAGAAAACTACACATTTCTAAGGAAAAAATAAAAGCATAATTACCAAAAAATTAAACATCTGTTACATAAATTTAAGTTTAAATTTGGTGTCGCTTTCTAGTTAGCAGTTCTAGCTTATTGATTGGTAGCATAAATCTGCTTGTACAATGGGAGGAGGTATTCTATTGGAACGTTCTTTATCATTAATTAACCCAAATGAGTCTAAGAGAGGTAAAGTAACCGAATAATATTTCTGTAAAATCTAGACTGAAAATGAAACACGTATATATGTAATTTATACTCGATGTATGGATTTTCTTCACAATAAATGCATGTGTAAACTACCAGACGATTATTAATATATTTACTGATAAACAAATACGCAATAAATGAGAAATTCTTAGTAATCAAAAATGTTAATCTTCATAAAAACATATGCGCTTGGAGTTTGATTGTACGGTACATTATATTTGATGATTTGCTTTTATTACGTAAAGCTTGTTATGCATGAAATGCTGCGCTAGGAGATAATTGGCACGTCAAAAATAACATAATAAAAATGTTGAAATACTATCATATTTATAGAACTTTTGTTTTATTGTAACATAATTATGTAATGTCATTATCACTAAAAGATTATTAAAATCGAAATGTTCACTTCTCGTTTGCTATGTTCGAAAAAATAAATCGGAGTACGTTCGTAAAAGTAAATATCTTTCTGACATTTGCCCTGTTAGGAGTTTAATAAAACGTTTTTATTATTGAGGAAAAAATTCCATGAATGCTTGATTAAAAAGTAGATTTAGATGGAATGCTTTGGAAATTTCAATACGAATGCAAACATACAAAATTTTTTATAAAACTACAGTGAAGCAATATACAAAGGGTACTAGGAAAGTTTTGCAATATGACGCAACAACGAATCGTAAGAAGCTGCCTGTTGCTGCATGTTGAGACATGTTCATACGCGCATAGTAACCGCCGCTCCATGTCGATGGGCTCAGTTATTCATTAGCAGTGAGAGTGTAAAGTGCTCGCGATGGCATCGTGGTCACGAAATGAGATAAGGGCACTTTTGCGTTATAATTTCGTGCGTGGTTTAAACATAGACCAGTGCTTCGAAGAAATGACTCTTGCACTAGGTGATGTTTGTCCACATCGCACAACCATATTCAGGTGGCATAGAGAATTCCAAAGGGGAAATTTAACTGTGGAGCTGAGAGGCCGGGAAGGCCACGAATGTCAGTTACGGAGGAAAACGCAACTACTGTGAGGAAAATGCTTGGCGAGGACAGGCGAGTGACCTACCAACAGATGGAGGGTACTTCAGGCCTAAATGCAACAGCAATTCGTTCGATTCTGCATGATCATTTGCGCGTGAAGAAACTTTGTTCTCTCTGGGTACCGCATCGGCGGTGACGAGACTTGACTGTAATATTACAATGTGCTGACCAAAGTTCAAAACAAAGTTTGGATCTTTGATGATGAGGACACACCCGTAGTTGTCAGAAAATCCCGATCTGTAAAGAAGAAAATGATGGCTGTATTTTTGAAATCGAGTGGAATTGTGGAACGCGCTGTTTTGGACACACAGAAGACAGTCACAGCTAAGTGGTATACCGAACAGTGCCTGCCTAAAGTCATTGGACCCATGAAGATCCTGCGGCCAAAGTCAAGAATGAACGATAATGCTCCAGCTCACCGCGCCAAAACCTGCACCGAATATTTGACCACGACAGGATTGAAACTTCTCGAGCACGCTCTCTACAGTCCAGATCTTGTTCCCTGCGACTTTGCACTGTTCCCGCATATGAAAATGAAGCTAAAAGGGAAGCGGTTTTCCAGTAATGAGGACCTTCTGCGGGCTTGGAACAACGAGTGTGCTTTACTCCCTAGTGAAACTTGGCAGAACTGGTTTAAAGATTGGTTTCGGAGGAGGGAAAGGTGTATTGAGTGTAGAGGAAATTACTATGAAAAAATTAAATAAACAAAGCTGTATTGCAAAACTTTCCTAGTACCCTTTGCATTTAAGGTTTTTTGGAAAGTTTCGTCTTCTTAAAATAGAAGAAATGAGAATTTGTATCGTATTTATTACAGAAAAAATAGTTACCATTAACATTATTTTGTACGAGTGTCTTCTTGTTTTCAAGCTGTCATTAATAGAAATGTACACCTGACAGTCAGTTCAAGTGGATGATTTTCAAACCAGATATGGTAGTTTTGTATATTCAGAAAACGATTAAGCCAGAATGGGTGACGATTGTATTAAATTGTCGTTCGTTTTTAAGTTTCTCTAAAACGAAATCACCGCGCTTGTGACGTAACAAATGATAGCCTGGTTTGTGTTTTTGTAAGTTTGTAGGGCAAGATCTTTTCGAAAAATTCGCCACAAACTGGTATTGTAAATGCCCAATGCTTGAGATCGATGAAAAAGTTTGATCTTCGGAAACACTCTGACGTACAGCTGGAATATTATGTTCACTTCTTGTACTTTCGTCTCACTGACATGGGAACATTATGAAGTGATTAGAATTTTTTCGAAACTAAATCTGAAAGTTTAGAAAAAATTCCAATCAAAATATTCACTTTTTAAATTGTTCTTTGATTAGAACGATTTTAACGATTTTAATTACTGAGTTAATACAGGTAAAGTAACCACGAGTGAATGTAAATTTTGATGAAACTTTGAATAACTCGTAAACAATGTTGACGCGTAGGTAGGGATAAGCACGAATGCCAAAAAGAAATTTTAGTAGAAAACCCCTTAAATCTCTGCAATACCTGCATATTGTTTTGTGTTCCTTAAATATGACTTGAAGTTATGAAGAGCCAATTCCTATGATAGTGCCTGATGCTTGCTGTATCAAAACCACAAGAAATGTGTGTGCCGCTATGAGCACAACGAATTAATTTGTTTAACAAATGCGCGCCATAGCCGTGCACTTGATTTTAGATGCACGAACTAAAATAAATAATAAGTAATAATTTATAAAACGTGATGAAACACCTACCGTTTTAAGCGTTTTCCGTGAAGTAAGAAACTGAATCGGGTCTGTTAGATATTTGAAGCATAGGATGTGTTTGCACAGTTATTTCTTATATGTAGAAAACGACGGTTCTACATTCACAATATGTTATAATGCTATTGGCCACAATGATCAATAATTAAAGATGATAAAGAACAGATTTTAAAAAAAATTATATTATTAATGTTATAGTCTGTACAATAGAATTACAACAAATTTACTAGCTTCCATAAGAGTACTATAAAGTACTGCCAGAGTAACATCAAAAGTGATACCAAATACATTGGAAAAATTTTAACTTTCAACCAACTCTTAATGTTTATGACTGATTCCGTGACAACTATATCTCTTCAAGAAGACCGTGGTAACTTATGTATATGTTATGAGGGTAGACGTTTATATTTCGGGAATAGCAAACAAAAGATTATTTTTTATTATCGAAAATAGTTTTATTGCTTTTCAAAATATTCTCTTTGAAAATCAATGCACTTTTGCATCCGTTTAAACTAATACGATAAGCATTGGTGCCACTGTGAAGGCGGTATCTCCAAAATATGAGTTTTGAATGTCTCAACTGCCTCTTCCGGCGTAGAAAACCGTTCACCACGAAGTTTATTCTTCACGTGCGGGAACAAAAAGAAATCACAGGGTGTTACGGTGGATGGCTCGTCAATTCAATGTTTTGCCCGGTCAAATATTCAATTGTTCGTACCAACCTGTGAGAGTTCGCATTGTCATGGTAGAGATTTATCTGTCGGTTTCTGTTTGTTTTCCTTATTTTTTCAAAAACTTTTGGCAAACAAATAGTTGAATTGACTGTTCTATAACTCTCTAAAGTCACGGTTGCAACGTGACCGTTTTTTTCCGAAAAAACAGGCGATCATTTGTTTTGATGTACTTTTGTTGGTTTTGGCTCATCTTGGAATACCCACACAGTCGACTGCTAGTTACTATCGGGCTCATACGTATAGATCCAAGATTCGTCGCCTGTGGCGACTTTATAAATGTTCTTTGAAGCACCGCCATTGAATTTTTTGTGGATTTCTTGGCACCAATCGACGCGAGCCCTTTTTTGAGCGGTTGTCAAATTATGTGGTACCCAACGTGAACATAACTTCTTAATGGCTAAATGTTCATGCAGAATCTTCTGCACGCTGGTGCTACTAATACTTAAAGATGCCTAGATATCACGGTATGTCGCACGACGGTCTTGCATTATCAATTCAGACACTGCATTAATGTTTTCCGACACAACAACATTTGCGAGACGACCTTCACGAAATTCATCGTCCGAAGAACGCCGTCAAAGTTTGAATTCACTATACCAATGATATGTTGTAGTTTTCGATGGTGCTTCATCACCATATAAAGAATTCAGCTCGTCGATGCATTCTTGTTGAGATAATCCACGCCGAAAGTTATGAAAAATAATTGCACGAAAATGTTCGCGAATTAATTCCATTTTTTGCAGACAAAATTTTCAAGTTACTGTCAACAATAGAAATAGCGACCGGATAATAAAACTGTCAAGGTAAATACATTGTCAAAAATCACTTCACGATGAAATCATCAGATCGGAGGCAACACTAATAGTGTTGCCAGTTCCCGAAATATAAACGGCTACCCTCGTACGTCTAAAATCCATGCTTTATTTGTACATGTTGTGGCAGAAACTATGCGCAGATGTTATACAGAGGTAGATGCATATGTAAAGGTAGCGTTTCGTAATTCCTCTAAATAAACTCGAGAATTTCATAGACTCTGTCTGCATGTACCTGAACCATTATAGTCGGTTCTTATACGTTGGGGAACAGATTTTGAGAATATAAATGAAGTGGTTTTATAATTCGATCCGAAAGAAGCAGCTATCGAAAAATTTCAAGAAGCTGAAACAGATATGCAAACTATTCATAACAATTATCAGATTAGTGGAGGAAATAAAAAAATTAGAAAATCCTTCGTTGTTAGTGATTTTAGTATAAATAGTAGACGCTGTAGAAAATTATGAAATGTTTGTGCGACTTAGACCGACATTTGGATTTTACTGTATTAACACAAATTTGTCAAAGAGGTCTCTACAGATCCCTTAATTAGTTTTAAAAAATATTTCAATTATAATTATTACATCATTAGATATAGAACGGTCGTTTCTTGTATACAAGGACATTTTTTCACCACGGTGCACTTAGTTTCCTGAAACAACTGTGAATACATATGCTTCAAATATTTAACAGATTCTATCCATGAATAATCATTATCTCCATCTCTCGTCTAACACAAAAATGTATTGAACGACAAAGCGAGAACGCATCTATCTCGCATGTCGGTAACAAAGATACGATAAACTACCAAGGAATCGTTCGTTAATAACACAAGTTTGCCTGATGAAGAGTGTAATTCTCTGAAACACATGTAGTAGACAGGGTGTTATTAACATTTGAATGATTCCTTTTAACAAAGATTCTATCCAGTTTGTGATTTCTCAGAAGACGCTTAAAATGGTAAGTGTTTCACTAATTTTTATAAATTAGTACTTACTATTTATTTTATTTTATGTACCTATTATCAAGCGCATGCGCAGCTCAATTTCGCTTCTTTAGTAATAAGTAATGTAGGGAATACATTAATTTATAATATTATATTTAAAAAAGGAATAATACATGCACTCATATGCGATGAGAATGGACAAAATAACAAATTTTAAATATTTTAAAAACAGAGAAGCAGATTTTACGAGGGTAGTTTGACAAGTAGTGAGAATGGAAAAGAAAAATGCCATCTCTAAAATGCGATTCCGGAAGGCTTGCAAAATACTGATTTACGAAGATGATAAGCTCGTCGTTAGACGAAAATTTCTTTCCACCTAGTGCCGTTTTCAATTTTGGAACAAGGTGGAAGTCGGAAGGGGCTAGATCCGGCGAATAAGGCGCATGCGGTACTAATTGGAAATGCAACTCGTGGACTTTGGACATCGCAACTGTGCTGGTATGCGAGGGAGCGTTGTCTTGGTGAAACAGAATCGATTTTTGTAGAAGTTCTGCATAATATTACCTTTCTGAAGGTAATCAATGAGAAAAATGCCCTTTGAATCCCAAAAAATTGATGCCATCACCTTGTTTGCCGATAAAGTGGATTTCGCTTTCTTTGGAGGTGCCGAACCACGTTCTAACCATTGTTTCGACTGTTGTTTAGTTTCGGGAGTACTATAGTGTATCCAAGTTCATCGCAAGTAACAAATCGCCTACAAAAATCAAGCGGATTCCGCTTATAAAGGTCCAAACACTCATTGGAAATGCGCAAACGAGTGAACTTTTGATCAGTCGTAAGCAATCGCGGCACCCATCTTGCCGAAAGCTTGGAATGGCCCAATTCTTTCGTTAAAATATGGTATACGCGTTCTGTTGAAATGTTTACCATGTCTGCTATCTCTCTCACTTTGAGTCGTCGATCCTGCGTAATAATATTATGGATTTTTATAATCATTTCCTTAGAAGTCACGATTTTGGGTGCTCCAGAGCGCGCTTCACACCACGTTTAAATTCATTTACCCATCTACTTATTGTGGCGGATGATGGAGCAGATTCACCTAATGTTTCCCGTAACTCATCTTTTATTTCGGTAGCTTTCATATCCTTAATTACGAAGTATTTAATCACCGCACGATACTCTGCTTTTTCCATTTTAACAAAACGACGTGTTGCTTCTTTTTCAATCAGCTGTCAAAAATAAACTAATCAACCGATTTATCTAAATATCGGAATGTAAACATATAAATAGACAACCTAAATTACAGTGTATTTGTTTTACCAATTATAGCTCCACCTATGTGTCATTCTCACTACTTGTCAAAGTATCCTCGGATTATCACTTACGTATATTTAATTTTATTTGGTAATCCTTTAAAATGTCGGTTTTAAAAATTAGCATATTCATAAAGGATTCTCATAAAGAGCCGGGATCGTTTGTCATTTATCGGACCAATACGATACAATGTCGACGTAGGTGTTACCTGGGGCGTAAGAGATTGATAAACTAAGAAGAATTAATTTGAAATCGTATGCCGAATATTTTCAGTTTTGTTTCGCTGGGTATGCCGGCTTCAGCAACCCACAATATAACGATGTGCCTCATTACATTCTTTTCCAGTGATATTTAATTTGAAATTCATGGTACATATATTTAGCGCCTTTTTCTATATTGATTGTATTAATTGCATGAAATTGGAATGTAGTACAAAAAGCGTACATTCCTTTCTTGACAGGATTTTCTCTAGATTCTTAATATTCGAATTGATTTTCATCTAGAAATAACTGTCTGCAGTTTCTATGGAAACATGTTTATCTATTAAATGGAGATATGTACCTGTGCAGTTATTTCATCCATGTCATTGGAGAATGTTGCATAAACTTTCTAATGCGTATTTATTTATTTAACACTTAATACCGCACCATTCAAGAAACGCAAGAAACGTTCTTTTAAGTAAATAAATATACTTAAATAATTAGTTTCTGTTTTTACGGATGTTTCGTTTTGTGTAGATGGCTCTAGTGTTTATGCGAAACTAGATTCTTTCAAACGTTTTAAATTAGTAGTGCTAAGTAAACAACCGCTAAATTTTACAATATGTACTTATTGTTGCCGCATATAATTTAATGGAGGTCAGTGCTTGTATTTGGTATCACTCTTAATTCAAAATAGTACCTGTCCGCAGGAAGTTGTCCGTGCGAAATAAAATCGTAAATTTATTACATGGACGTTTTCTTAGTATAAATGAAACCTAAAAGTGAATCTATTATTCCGAACCGATTGGAGGCTTGTTTGGCAAATTTTTTACAGCGTAAGTATAAATTTCAAAATTCTAATTTATGGCTTTAATATGAGTTTGTTGGAGCATCTCTACATTTATGATATAATAACCACTTTTGTAATAAAAAAATTAAATTTGAATGATTTATATATTTTTTATTAATTTTAATTAAATATTTTTTTTGTGTGACCACAACATTGTCCTGGAGAAACAGCGAAAGCTTATGAGTACATAACATGAAACTGATTTAAGTAAAATTTGTTTTTTATTATCAAAATAAATAAACGAACACAGTTAACAATCGTTTAAATTCTTGATTTAAATTTGTATTGATGTTCCGGTCTTTCCATTTTTTTTTCTCATTAAGAAATAAAATAAAAAATTGTTTTATATAGTGTTTAGTAGATTATTTCATTATACTTTTAAATGATCGATGAAGATTTTTCTTTACAATAATTACTGTTATATAATTTATGTTATACGGTATACCCTAAAATATTGTTTAAAATTTTCCGTTTTCTATTCTCTGTCTATTATAATATGGTGGCAACTTGTTTGTTTATTTTTTGTATTGTTTTTACTGTTAAATATTATAAATTTAATATTCATTAATTTTCATTTTTCGTTATTCATTTATTAGCGAATTTTGTTTTAGTTTCTATTTTCTGTGGATAACTTGTACAATTTGTATTTCGTTTTTTTTCGATTTTGTTCTGTAAGTGGAAAATTTGTTTCTGTTGGACATAAAGACATCATTATTATTATGTATGCATGATATCTAAAGATGTAGAAAAATTGTCATTGCCGCTCGTTTGAAAACGGATAAGTAGAGTGCGGAATATGGTTTGCGCACCACAGGCGTACGTTTGGTAGTATGCAAATAAAATAAAATAAATAGTTTATAAACCAGCCCGGAAACCCAGAAGCAGATAGTAAATAGTTTATAATTTGTGAAATGTGAAACACCCCTTCAAGCAGTGTTTTCAGTGTAATTATAAACGAGATAAGATCGATTAAATATTTGAAACATCAGACATGGTTTCACAGTTATTTCAGCTAATCGACTCCACCGTGGGGAAAAAATGTTCTTATATGAAGAGAACGACCGTTCGACATCTAGTAATATAATATGTGCATAAGTAAAGTAATGTTGGTAATACTTAACGGTTCTGTGCACTTTCATTACATATTTATTTTAATATGGTAAACGCACTCTCTACTTCGGTTATAAAACTAATATTTTGTTGTCGCTGATAGCATGTAGCTGTGTTTGTACAGTGTTTAATATTTGCGGTGAATCCACTAATAGCAACGAAGGATTTTGTAATTTATTAATAGCTTCAATTACTCCTTTGTAATTGCTGTAAATCAGTTATAAATCTGCTTCATCTTCAGCGTCTCGGAATTTCTTTTGATTTTCTTTGATAGCAGTTTATTTAGGATGAAATCGTAAAACTACAAACTTTTTGGAAATTGCAGAAAATAATAAAATGCTGCCTTTAACCATGTTTCTAGGCGTGTGAGAATCGACTGTTGAGTTTCGGGGATGTCAGGATATTGTCTGTAAAATTCGCGAATACTCTCAGGGGATTTGAGGAACACTGCTTTTGTGTGTGCTACTAAACCATTTACCTCTGGACAACAACGTCGAATTGTTTCTGCATTAAGATGTATATCATGAATTTTGCATGTAATATATAGGAAGTTATCACAGTCATCTTTAGGAGATTTTTCTATAGAACACATAGTTGCGGCGTCATTAGTCATAAACAAAGTTAGTTCTCTGACTTCGGCAATACATTCTTGTGGTTTTAAGGAAGCTAGTAAAATCGAAGACGATAGTTTAGTTGGCTCCATTGTACGAATTATGACATTAACAATAGAATTTTTTTACCATCTTTCGTTTCCTTCACATACAACCAAAGTTTTGTATTTTACACATCCGATTTCATTCTATTTTCAATACGTTCACGAGGAGATTGTACAAAATTTCATAAAATTTTTGAAATTGGTAATTTGCATTTCGCGTATTTATTCTAGAATGAGTAAAGTGACTAGGCAAATTTAGCTTCCACATCATTGGAAATGTCGCGATTTGAACTGTTAAATTAATATTTAATTTTAAAGGTTTATCCAAAGTCCAAATAATCAAATAAGAGTGGCCTCGGGACAGAAACCTGAGGTACACCAGAAAACAACTGATAAACTAGGCCAATGTATTGCACATGGTCCATACGAATGAAAGTTAAAATTTCATTGTTGTTACAGTAGAATGTGGTATTTCGTTCTAACAGTTTTGCACTTCTCTAGCATTACGAGGGTAGCCGTTTATATTTCGGGAACTGGCAATACTGTTAGTGTTGCCTGCGATCCGATGATTGCATCGTGAAGTTTGTCATTTTCGGCAATATATTTACCTTGACCGTTTTATTATCCGGTCGCTATTTCTATTGTTGACAGTAACTTGAAAATTTTATGTCAGCGAAAAAAATGGAATTAACTCGCGAACATTTTCGTGCAATTATTTTTCATAACTTTCGGCGTGGATTATCTCAATAAGAGTGCATCGACGAGCTGAATTCTTTATGTGACGATAAAGCACCATTGAAAACTACAGTATATCGTTAATATACTGAATTCAAACATGGACGGCGTCCCACAAATGTTGTTGTATCGGAAAACATTAATGCAGTGTTTGAATTATGCAAGACCGTCATGTGACATACTGTGAGATCGAGGCATCTCTAAGTATTAGTAACACCAGCGTGCATAGGATCCTGCATGAACATTTAGCCGATAAGAAGCTATGTTCACGTTGGGTACCACATAATTTGACAACCGCTCAAAAAAGGACTTGCGTCGATTGGTTCCAAGAAATGCACAAAAAATACAATGGCGGTGCTTCAAAGAACAAACACTTGGATCTATACGTATGAGCCTGATAGTAAACAGAAGTCGACTGTGTATTCTAAGATGAGCCAAAACCAACAAAAGTTGTTCGCGCTCGAAGCACATTAAAACAAATGGTAGCCTGTTCTTTCGGAAAAACCGGTCACGTTGCAACCGTGCCTTTAGAGAGTTGTAGATCAATTCCAAATGCTACACAACTATTTGTTTGCCAAAAGTTTTTGAAGAAATAAGGGAAACATTCCGAAAAAGACAGATCATTCTCCACCATGAAATGCGAGATCTCACAGGTCGATTCAAAAAATTGAATATTTGACCAGGCAAAACATTGAATTGATGAGCCATCCGCCGTACAGCCCTGATCTAGCATTCTGTGATTTCTTTTTGTTCCCACACGTGAAGAATATACTTCGTAGTCAACGGTTTTCTACGCCGGAAGAGGCAGTTGAGGCATTCAAAGCTCATATTTTGGAGATACCGCCTTCACAGTAGCAGCAATGTTTTTCGGAGTGGTTTAAAGGAATGCAAAAGTGCATTGATTTTCAAGGAGAATATTTTGAAAAGCAATAAAACTATTTTCGATATTAAAATTTTTTTTTTGTTTGCTATTCGCGAAATATAAGCGCCTACCCTCGTTTATACAACTCTATCGATAAATTAAAGAATGATACAATTGAAATAGACATATCATAGTTATGCCCGTATACATTTGATAGGTCCAACGCTGAAGAGTAAGTGTAACCCAGATATTAGTAAATATGCTAATTTTATCCTATAAATAGTATTGTAAATATCATAAACGATCCAAATATAAATCGTTATAATCACAGCTGGGCATATGATTTATTGTACATTTTATGTCGTATAAATATAGTAACACCAGTAATAATAACAATTTTATTGACCATCGCCGCGTACTCGAAAAAATATCTAAAATACGTACATTAGAAAATCATAAAACATTATTCTAAAACATAATTAATTTTATATGTGTAATGATAGCTTAAATATACTTGAAAAGCAGATGTATTTGCCCGGCTTACATGAATGAAGTAGTAATTATAGTTAATCAAACTCAATTTTTATCTAAAATTTTGAATATTGGGTACAGTATGTGCAGTGATACACTGGTATGATAAAGATATACACGTTATATGTATTTAATTTCGTTGTTGTAGTGGGTAGGGATCATTGACGAGATTAACGATTTCTAATCAGAATTTCAGAATTGCAATATTATCAGGGGTCATTATTAAGTAATTTTTTTATTTAAAAGAAGAGTATCATATCTATATTTTCCAAGATATCGTTGTTGGTGATGTTATAATGTGCGCTTGCAGTGGTTCTTGGAATACACGCATGTGACGATCTGTGAAACTTCGAATACAATAGATCTAGTACTTCACTTCTCTTGATTTTAATTTTTTTAAAATGGCTCCAGGTAATAATAAATATTTTTATAAATATTGGTCAAATGCTCACTATTTTCTTTAATGTTTTACTGATACTTATGTTTGTATTAAATTCTAAATACAGAAATTGGTTCAGAATAATTTTTGAATTTTTATAATAATAATAATCTTTAATATCCAACAGGATATTACAATTAGAAGACGTATAAACAATACAATTAGCTATGGTAATTAAATAAACAAATTATTATAAAAAAATAATTAAAAGGTAATTTTGCACAGTACATATAATTTTATTTCTAACATTTTGCGTCTTTTGAACCTTTTGTTTTATGTTCACAGAATTAAATCAGTTGCTTACAGATGAATAGTTCCTGTTTAAAAAAAAAATTGAATATGACTTTTTTATTCGCCTTTTGAATCTTTTGTTTTATGTTCACAGAATTAAATCAGTTGTTTTCACATGAATAGTTCCTGATTAAACAAAAATAAATTAAATATGACTTTTTTATTCGCCTTTTGAATCTTTTGTTTTATATTTATAGAATAAAATCAGTTGCTTATAGATGGGTAGATCTTGTTAATAATAAAAATAAATAAGACAGTTGGTAAATATCTTTCTGTTCGATAAATATATTATTTACACATACTTCTATGTAAATTAATTTGTTTCCTATTTATTTGTTTTTATCACAAACCATTGATTTTGGAGGAAGATTGTCTTGTTATCGAAATATTTGTGTATATTTTTCAACAAAATAAAAACGAAAATTTCAATTTATTTATTTAACAATAGTTTTCAAATTTGCTTTTGCTGTCTGTTGAAGTTCTATCAGTTCTATTGTAACTAGAGATAAGACGTGGTGTTTTCGCTATGATCCAGAGAACAAGCGTTAAAGCTCTGAATGGAAGCATCCAAGCAAAGAAAACCGAAAAAAAGCCGTTTGGCCAAGTCCAAAGTGAAGACAATGTTGATTTGTTTTTATGATCCGAAAGTCATAGTGCACAAAGAACTTGTATTAACTAGTCAAACAGTCAATGCTGTATATTATTTTGGTTTAATGAAGCGTCTTTTGGTGCCTTTTCGTCGTGTGCTCCCTCAATATCGTGAAAATGGTAGCTGGCGTTTGTTACATGATAATGCACCGTTTCATCGCTCGACGCTTATCACTGATTTTCTAACTACAAATTGCATTTTAACTATCAACCATTCACCGTATTCACCGAATTTGGTTCCCTGTGATTTCTATCTATTCTCTAAACTACCTTTGCCATTGAAAGGATAGCGTTATGCCGTCGTCGAAGCTATTAAAAAGGCGTTGACAGCGAACTTGAAGAACATCTCTGAAGATGAAGTTAAAAATTCGTTCGGCATGTTAATTGACCGTGTAAAACGTATTGAAGCCAAAGGCGACTACTTTGAATAAAATAAATTAATTAGCAAAATAGTAAGCTTTTGTTTTTATTTTAAAAAGGTACGGTTTTCTCTGTGATAGACTGTGCATATACACATACACTACGTAAAACAGTTTTGATTAATATAATTAGTTAATCTACTCTTCGTCTTATACGCCATTTCTCTTCAGTATATTTCGGATAGTTGATGTCGCTATTTCTTGAAAATCTGAATTACTTTCCAAAGTATTCTTCACATTTTATCTTAGTATGCCTAATGATGGATTTCGAGACGAGTAAACAATCCATTTTAGACTACTCTAGACGTTTCTAATTATATTTAAGTCTGGAGAACTACCTGGTCACGGTAAGATTTTGCTCTGTGGCCCATGTATATGGCCCGTCTTACACAAATGCGTAGACAACGTCTCCCAAAATAAATGTATCAATATGTGGATTCTAAATCGATTCCACTACTTCTTTATATTGAACTTGGTTCAGCGTTCTAGTAACAAAATATACAGGTTTAAGCCTTTCTTCCAATATGCACGATCAAATTATTACAGCTGGAGGATGTTTGACGACGGCACTTTCATAAAAACGTTCGGTCGATTGTTTCCTAACGAAATGAGCCAGTTATTTTACTACCCCAAAACCCGATTGGAATATGGACTCTAGAAAATATATTTTCGGTTAAGTTCAAAATTTACTAATAATAAAAAACCCACGAAAATGTTCAGATTGGGTAGCACTTTGCTAGTAACGATACAAGCCAGTTTTTTACCATCTCTAACTCCAATTCGTCACTGAATATAACTTAATCACTAAGGTTAATATATAACCCTTTTCCATATTAATTTTCGTAATTACAGAATTACGAAAGTTAATGTGGAAAGGGGTTATATATTAACTTTCGTAATTCTGTAATTACGAAAATTAATGTGAAAAGGGGTTAGACATCATCCTTAGTGATTAAGTTAATCAACCACAGGCTCCATCAAATTCAACTGAATATAACCTTTAAGAAATATATTTTTTGCTAAATTCCAAATTTACCAATAACGTGTAAAATTCTAAGTACTTAAATGAAATTAAATAATACATACTTATGTATATACTTATGCTGCCTTGTCCACTGTATTCTCATTTTCCTTTTTTCTGTCAATTTTGTTTTTTTTTACAGAGCATCGATTATATATATTTTTCTTCGTACAACTGCGTCTTTAATGTTCGTTCTGATATGTTTACGTTACTTTCTTGTAGATTGCGTAGCACTTTCCTAAGAGATCGCTGTCGATTTTCTAAACTTCTTTTATATAATGATATGATCTTCACGTTTTGTGATTTTTCTAATCCCTTGGCAACGAGTACGTTCGGTACGTTTTCTTGAACTAATTTCGCCACCCTATCCACGGTATGACGGAAACACATTCTCTCATTGATTTTTCCCGATGAGAAAAGTTTCCAGTTTCTATTTTTTTCATTTGAAATATCTTTAGATTTTCCTATTCTCCAAAATTTAACACTAGCCCTAACACTCACAAAAAATTTTGTTTAATCCTTAAAATATCATAAAACTTATAAAATAATTAAATATTTAACGAATATCTGGAATTGTTTTATTATCAGTAAATACTTCTATTGTTAATAAGAGAAGCCTGGTGTTTATAACATTGTTACTTTACTTTTAGCTGGATGTATAAATAATTTTCACAGTGTACTATTTAAAAACACTGTAGTGTTTTTTGTAAAATACTACTACCTTATAAAGCTTTTTTGTATATTTCATTCTAGTTCATATATTGATCCTTTGTACTAGCACCAATTTGTTCCTTTAGTGAAAATTTCCTAGAATTGAAAAAATAGAATGGCCGAAAAGCGTTATATGAACCTCGTATAATCAAATTTTTTTTGAATTTATTATCTCAACGTGCGATATTGTCGTTCACTAAATCTTAGATCGTATGAACTTCTTATATTCAGCCGGCTGCTAGCCCAGTTATAAGACATTGGATAATCACGGTTTTCGTAATTTCCCTTTCTCGTTTAAGCGAATGGTGACAGAAAAATATCATAAGCATCACCACGAGCGCGAGCGTAATAATAACTCATGTTCCGCTAAAGCCTTCTGTAATTGGCCTTAAGCTGTTGGGAGATGTGAAGGCATGAATTATTGTCATTATTATTATTATTATTCTCATTATTATTATTATTATATTCAGTTAGGAATACTACTATAACTAAAATTAAACTATTCGAATTATATTTTCACAATATGCGTGAACAAACTTAACAACTCATAATCGACACTAACGGTTGCAATCTAGTAACTTGATATTTATAATTATTTACGCATTAATAAATATGCTGCTCTTAAAATTGCAAAACAAAAGAATTTCTAGATGATATCTCAGTTGTTTTTATGTTTTTCATGTCTATAATATTGTTAATATTAAAATGAATATTTAATGTAAACATATTTTTAAACTGAACGTACTTCTTTTAGTATACACAATATGAATATATTTTTCACAATTTTGTGAGTGATGTGTCGCCTTTGCAAATGATAACAGTGTTGTAATGATAATTGTGCATGTGGTTTTGCGTCTTTACGAGTCGTAGTCGAATAATAATGGATACTTAATTAGATATACGAGGCTGTATAGATATTTAGTTTGTTATGTATGTACCTGTAACAGATTAAGTAAATTTAGTTTTATATTATCACATTTCTTTATAAATCGTTAATTTTTATAACACTAATCTTGATCTTCACTTTTCCTTTGTTGTTACTGCTATTTTTAATTGTCTCTTAATTAATTTTCCGTTTGTATTGATAGTTTTCTAAGTCTGTAGTACGCATATGGCATACGTATTTCTGCTCGTACTGCATATAAAATTTAAATATCACGTTTTGCGTTTCTTATAGCCTAAGGTTTTCTTAATTTTATTCTTCTGTAAGAAAGTTTGGATAAAAATTTCCACACATAGGAGTCGTTTTCCGACCTGTACCGGGAAAAGTTGTAATTTAGAAGTAATTGTGTCTTAGATGAATTGCTTTTGATGGTAATATTGACAGCTCTGCGACATTAGTTGGAGCAATTTTGCTATTTCAGTAAAGGAATAAAATTCCTCCTCAATCGTGAGGAATTTTAAACTTACTATTTTTCTCGAGCACCTGTCATTTTATTATTGAAACCATCATAACTCATAAGGCAAAAATTCTTTACTTATTTCGCTCGACGAGTGTTAATTTCCCGTTATATTTTCTCGATTATTCAGGTGTTTTTTATTTACCCTATTATTTTTCCCTTGATCCGTGACGTTTATTGTTTCTTAAGGACAACATTATCACCGCGTGAGTGGAAAATAAATAAACCGCATCCTTATCGATACGCGGGATTGATGGAAGAAATCGGGATATTATGATTACATGTATTTCTTAAAAGCTTGAAGATTCCTAGCGGAAATCCTTTCATATTATATACTATTATATGCTACTAACATATATTAATTAAATTAGTTTCTTTTCACTGCGAGTTAAATGTATGAAATGCAGTCAACGTAAATTTGTCAATGTATTATCCTATTCCTTTTTATTTTAGTAAATTATCATTCGTTATCATTTTAAAGTTTAATTTTGTTTTATCGACATTTTAGTTCAATACCTTCCGACGCATGCAGTATTTTGTACAGCCAACTGGCACCAGTAATTTTATATGTAAAACTTTTATATAGTATAAACTTGAAATGAATGTTTTCCTTTCAGCGTGCACACTTTTAGTCTTTTACTTGTTCAAATATTTATGTATTTATAATTTAGTATTGTACGCTGTGACGAAGTCTTTATTCATTTGTTTTGTATTAACTTATACGAGGGTAGCCGTTTATATTTCGGGAACTGGCAACAGTGTTAGCGTTGTCTCCGATCTGATGATTGCATCGTGAAGTTTGTCATTTTTGACAATATATTTACCTTGACAGTTTTATTATTTAGTCGCTATTTCTATTGTTAACAGTAACTTGAAAATTTTATGTCAGCGAAGAAATGGAATTAACTCGCGAACATTTTCGTGTAATTATTTTTAATAACTTTCGGTGTGGATTATCTCAACAAGAATGCATCGCCGATCTGAATTCTTTATATGGTGAAGAAGCAGCATCGAAAACTACAGTATATCGTTGGTATAGTGAATTCAAACTTGGACGGCGTTCGTTGGACGATGAATTTCGTTAAGGTCGTCCCACAAATGTTGTTGTGTCAGCAAACATTAATGCAGTGTCTGAATTGATAATGCAAGACCGTCATGTGACATACCGTGAGATCGAGGCATCTCTAGGTATTAGTAACACCAGCGTGCATAAGATCTTGCTTGAAAATTTAGCCGTTAAGAAGCTATGTTCGCGTTGGGTACCACATAATTTGACAACCGCTCAAAAAAGGACTCGCGTTGATTGGTGCCAAGAAATGCCAGTTTATAAATGTTCAAAGAACATTTATAAACTGGCCACAGGTGATGAATCTTAGATTTATACGTACGAGCTCGATAGTAAACAGCAGTCGACTGTGTGGATATTCCAAGATGAGCCAAAACCAACAAAAGTTGTTCGCGCTCGAAGCACATCAAAACAGATGGTCGCCTGTTTTTTCGGAAAAACCGGTCACGTTGGAACTGCGCCTTTAGAGAGTTGTAGAACAGTCAATTCTAAATGGTACACAACTATTTGTTTGCCAAAAGTTTTTGAAGAAATAAGGAAAACAAACCGAAAACGACATATAATTCTCCTCCATGACAATGCGAGCTCTCATAGATCGGTCCAAACAATTGGATAATATTTGACCGGGCAAAACATCGAATTGATGAGCCATCTGTCATACAGCCCTGATCTAGCACCCTGTGATTTCTTTTTGTTCCCACATTTGAAGAATAAACTTCGTGGTCAATGGTTTTCTATGTCGGAAGAGGCAGTTGAGGTATTCGAAACTCATATTTTGGAGATACCGCCTTCACAGTGGCAGCAATGCTTTTCGGATTGGTTTAAACGAATGGATAGTGCATTGATTTTTAAGGAGAATATTTTGAAAAGCAATAAAACTATTTTCGATAATACAAAATTTCTTTTTGTTTGCTATTCCCGAAATATGAACGGCTACCCTCGTGTATATACATATTTTCAAAGCACTTCTTTTTCCTTGTTATTTTTAAGACTCAAATTTCAGCTACTGCCAATGCTAGACACTTATAATTATGTGCATGGTTATTATTTCGCATTATATATCAATTATTAACTTATCACCTCAACAACAAATATTTTGATAAATTAAGATTGTTCATTATAAATTGACAATGCATGATATCAGGTAGCAGAGATAATTAAATGTGAAGTATTGCTTTGAATTATAATCTTATTTATTCGCTAATTCGAAAACTTTTTAGTAACAATTACGGTACTGAACTCAGTTAAAAACAATCAAACTTTTGCGTCATTATCTAGAAATTTTGATTGAATACATATTTTCCAATAATTTGCAAATAATCTGTAGATCTATCATCAATATCGATTTTAATCCTTGTTTATGTAATTGTTGTAAGAGGAAGAATGCAGAATGACTTGAGGTAATTATGTAAATAGCGAAGTAAATTCATAAATATTCAAAATGTTGTAAACTTAAAATATTTGAATCATAGACTTTTTGCGACCAGGCTAGTAACTAGACATAATTGAGCTGCGCGCCATAGGCGTCCGCTTGATAGTAGGTACATAAAATAAATAGTAAGAAGTAATTTACAAAACTTTGTATTTCAAGCGTCTTCCATGAAGTCACAAACTGGATCTTTTAAATATTTCAAGCATAAGATGTGTTTCCATAAATATGAAACGCACCCGAGTGTGCCGTAGGGAAAAATATTCTTATATGCAAAAAATGTTTCTACATCTAATGATGTAATAATTGCGTAATTGAAATAATATTTGAAATTAATTAACTGACACATAGGAGCCTCATTTACTTCTTCACTTACTTCAGTGCTGGTAAACCTAAAATTATAGTATTTTTGAGAATATTTTCCTGATTTCACATTGGGAATAACGCTTGTCTATGTTCTTATTGATGCTTTACTATCGTCTAATTCTTGCCACCTCCTGCTTAAAAATTTATCCACGATACGGTACAAATCTACTGCTACTCAAATACCGACAATTGTAGTCAACACGTAAATTGTAACACACACAATGGAGGATCGACTCGCCTGAGACTGGGTGGAGTTGAACGAGATGCAGTATTCATATACTATAATATATATATGCATGCGTTGTGGTCGCGATAGACGTTTCAGAATGTTTTAGACAAATCGTACTCCGTTTGCAAATGGAGCAACAGCAGTACCGAGGACGCAGTTCAAGCCCTTTTACCTTCTTTCAATTATTTTTATACCAAATTGTACCTCTTTATCTAGATGTACTGTGCCTCTAGTTAGAACTTTTTTTATATCTCCCATTATTATAATATCATCTGTATTTGCTATTATTTAGGTTTGGCGGACAATGATATTTTTTTGGCAAATTTTGCTCCTCTTCCAACTTTTTTCGTGTAAACAACAAAGTTAAATAATATTGTAAATATTGAACTCCTTACTTCATCCTTTTATTTACTAATCAACTTCGAATGTTGATTGTGCTGGTTCCTTTTGCTTGCTTCACTATCTTTTTTCGACTAACATAGTAAACAACTCATTTTGGTCGCCCTTAATAATTTCAAAAATGGTCAATTTTTCTTTCGTCTTATAAACGCTAATACGTTGTGTTAAAATAATTTGTTTTAACTAATGAGACATCTTTAAATCGGGTTTCTTTATGTAGTCGTCTGCATTCTTACCTGTTGAAATTATTTGTTCCTTTTTTGTTTAGAATTCTAAGCTAACAAAGTTTTTTTTAAGTTTATTTTCAGAACATGTCATGTGTTATAGAGAGATATTAAAATGTGCACTAATAATATCATAAGAAGTAAAATAATCAGAAATTTCCACTCTATCTTCTTTTTACGGAAAAATCACTGCTTTATCCAGTCACAGTACTTAAGTAATCTTTTAATTATTTATTTATTTCATAGCTATGTCATTCTTAAACGGAGATGGTCGAACTGTTTGTCTGATAGCCAATAATAAAAGACATACTTAAGTTGATGCATATAAAATGTATCATCCATCATGTAGCCTGTACTTATTCATCAATCATATCTTTATTCGTACGACTAATCACTCATACAGTATTATCAGAACAATAGATAAATCTTAACATCGTTTAGATTTGTAGGTCAAAATCTTCCAGCAGCAGACATCTAGAATATGTAATTATAGATTTATGTTAGATAAGGATAAAGCTTAAACGTATCAAAATTGAATTGGTGTGACTGTCAGCCAATGTTCAATTTTAATTTTGATTTCCAAATAAAGGATCTTTATTATACTGCTACTTTGCTAATTCTATTATATGCTTAATGCTAGCATATCATAGAATTATTAAGAATTATTGTATTTATTATTTAAGTAATGTGTAACTAGTAGTGACAGCGGTCGTACAAAATATTCCATGAAACTGTGAAGAAATATAATAAAGATGTCTAAATAATTTGAATTCAAAACTTTCTAAAAAAGGAAAAAGTTATATAAAGGTCAATTTTATAACTTGTTCACTAAATATTGGACACCTATCCTCTTAGATATTTTAATTTCTAATCTTTATAACATCTCTCTAGGATATCAATGTAATAAAAATTGGTTTAAAAATCAACCATTATTTCAGGAAATCTTAAAATCAAACATATGGTATTCAATATTCTTCTTATATTCACATCTGCTATTTCCATAATATGCTAAACACTCACATTAACAATGATCTACCTTTAAATGTAGCCGGCTGATCCCTCGGTTGTAATTTACTGACCTATCATACTGGGGTCTTGGAATCGAATTTAATTGGAAAAGTTTTTCGTAGTTTTCCTACTTAGAAAAGAAAATATAAAGCGCAATGCTATTTAATGAGAAGAAAATCGACTAAAATGCTTAGGAAGATAGCATGATGAATCTCAAAATATTCCAAAAACAGAAAAAAAGATGGGCCGTGGTTTGGTGATCAAAATGTGAGTATAGGAGAAAGTGGAAGAAAACAGTACAATAGACTGAAATGCTCAGGAAGATAGCATGGTGGATCTCAAAATATCCCAAAAATAGAGGAAAAGATGCATCTTCCTCCAGGGTACTCTGGAGGAAAATGTAAAGGGTGGTGGTTTTTTTTAAATATTATTAATTGCAAGTAAAACTTGATCGAGTTTCATGCAATTTTAAGGGTGTTTCGAATTTCGCGGTTTTTCTTAAAGAATAAATAAAACACATAATTTGCATTCACTTTCAAAAGCTTTTTATTAGTAATAAAAGTATCAGTTATGACATTTATATGTGAAAAATAATATCTGCCAAATGGTCAATTTGGCAGATATTATTGCGGAAATTGGTCAATAGTGACCAATTTCCGCAAATATTCGACAAATATTATCAACTTCTTAATTTTATTTATAAATAATTAAAATATGGAAAACCTCCGTCAGTTTGCTAATTTCTTTACGCACCGGGTTGTTAAATATGTTTTGTCGTTCGATAATATATGGCGCTATTAGGTTCGTCGTTTTATTTTTCTAAAAATTAGAGAAAAGAAAGATAGTTTGTTGAATTCAAACGTGGTCGTACAAGTATTAACGACGATCCACGTGAAAAACGTCCAAAAAGTGCATCGACACCAGAAATCGTAGCCAAAATACGGGATATTGTTTTTGAAGATCGTCGCTTAATCGAGAGAGATTTAGTACAAACTCTAGGAATCTCATTAGGCAGTGTGAGCTACATTTTGGCTGAAGTTTTGGATTTCAGAAAGCTGTATGCAAAGTGGGTGCCGCATACGAATGCTAACGATAACAATGGAACAAAAACACATTCGAATACTACTTTCTCAACAACATTTGAAGCGTTTTGGAAAGAAAAAAAAACGATTTTGTGCGCCATTTCATCATTATGGATGATACTTGAGTCTACGTTTTTCAATCAAAATAAGAGGCTGAGGAGTTGTGTGGATCCAGTACTTCGGCTTCGAAGCCAGCTAGGCCCAGAAACTGGCCAGAAAGGTGTTAGCATAAGTTTTTTGGGATGCCAAAGGAATTTTGTTCGTGCATTATCTCTAAATTGGTAAAACAATTAACTCAGATTATTGTTGTAAACTTTTGGACCAGCTGAATGTAAAAATTCGTGATAAAAGAATTGGTTTGCAGAAGAAAAAAGTCATTTTTCATCAAGATAACGCACCCTCTCATCGCAAAAGTCAGTGAACTAAAATACGAATTGTCGCAACATCTGCTCTGCGTGGAAAACGATATTCATCGAACGAAGAGGTAATAGCAGTCGCGAAAGCGTATATCGTCAGTTTTCCAGATTCTCACTTCAGAGACGGAATCCATAAATTAGATCACTGGAGCAAGCGTATTGAAGGTCAGGGAAGTTACTTTGAATAATAAAATGTATTTTAAGCCATAAAATTGTGTTTTTCATATGGAATGACATAACTTATTGAACAACCTGGTACATGAGTTCGTAACTGACTGAAAAAGTTTTTGGCGCACACTTTACGAATAGTAATGTATGTATTACGTCGTATTCGTTTCAAGTGTTTATGTGGTTAGTGTTTTAAATTTAATGAGAGTATCGGCATCATTATTTTCATAAAAAATCGACCTCGAATTATGTCATCCTAATTTCGCATGTTTGACTTATAAACATACTGTAAACATATAGTGTAAGCACTAGATAAAGTGTAATTTGTGAAAAATGTTTCGTGATAAATAACAGATAGCAGAGATTTATAAAGCCAACAATTTAATATTATTTTCCTAATTCCGGATCAAGAAATTACTACATTTAAATATAATGACTTACATAAATTACAATGGTACATATTTTTGCGCGAATCTGGAATTTACTTAATTACATAAGCTTCATTGTTAGATAATTTGATAATTATTTAGTTTTGACCTTTTTAGAGTAAGTTCCTCCTTTTTTTCGCCTTTTTTAATTACGCTTTTATAGTTTTTTAGGTAATAATTGTCAGTAATTTATAACAAATAAGACTAATCAAAAGATATAACAATTAGAATTACGTAGGATACCATTCAAAGAAAAAGAGTCCAATAAACTTTACAGAATATTTGATTTAAATGCAGTGATTGTCAATATACAGGTTGGTAGAAAAGTTTTGAAAGCAAAAATGAAACAATGTGAATTTTTAAATGAAATTAGTTTTTTTATTCAATGTAATCTCCCTCACCTTGAATACATTTATTCCAATGATCCCCCAATAATTTTATACCATCTCTGTAATGATTTTCTGGAATCTCTGCAAAATACTGTTCCACGGCTGAAATAGCTTCTTCATTCGATGAAAAACGCTTTCCACGAACGAATTGCTTCAAGTTTCTGAAGACGTAGTAATCACTCAGTGCCAAATCTGGTGAATACGGTGGTGGTTGTTCAAGCAATTCGTACTTTAATTCATTCAATTTAGCCATCGTCAAAACACTTTTGTGTGAAGGCGCATTGTCTTGATGAAAAATTATTTTTTTTTCGCTGAACCAGGTCTTTTTTCACGAATTTTTATATCCAGTTGATCTAAAAGGTTACAATAATACTCTGAGTTAATTGTTTTACCTTTTTCAGTATAATCAATCAATAAAATTCCTTTTGCATTTCAAAACACTGATGCCATAACCTTTTTTGCCGATCGTCATGACTTCACCTCTTTTGGAGTTGAACAATCAACCGTAGTCCACTATAATCGTTCTTGTTTCAATTTAGGATCATGGTGGTAGATCCAAGTCTCATCTATAGATATAAAACGACGCAAGAAATCGGTTTTATTCCGCTTGAAATGCACCAAGTTACGCTGAGAAATTTGTTTTCGATCCAGTTTTTGTTGAATTGTTAACGAATGCGGCACTAACTTTCCAAACAGCTTTTTCATATGTAATTCTTCATGTAGAATATGGAGTCTGAGATGCCTATGGAATTAGCAATTTCACGCTTAGTCAAATTCGGATCTTCACTAACCATATTATGTATTTGCTCAATGATTTCTGCTGTTGTTGCAGTTTTTGGTCGTCCACTACGCGGTTCATCTTCAACCCTTGTACGTTTAAACTCTAAAACCCATCGATGTACTGTTGGAAATGAAGGAGCACATTCCTTTAACACGTTCACCATTTTTGTATGAATCTCTGTTGCTGATAAACCTTCCAAAACAATGAATTTTATTACTGCGCGATATTCAGTTTTTTCCATTGTTAAAAAATACGCCGACACGTCTAATTGAAATGGATTGCTAACAATGAATGAATTGACAAATCGAGATAAAATTTTTAGTGTGTTCATATGACAGATGAAATATTAAAATGGCGTATGAATTTTGATTCCTCTACTGCTTAATAGGTGTCGCTTTCAAAACTTTTCTACCAACCTGTATGGGGCGCGCCTTTCTGTGGTGGGTGCGATAACACTAAATGGGGGATAGGAGCATATCGAAAAAATAAAATTAAATATTAATTTCTTTTTGAAAATTTTTTAATTTACTGGAAGAAGTTTAATAATTATCAGTGATTCCTTTTCGCTTATCTTACAGAGCAGAGTTTTTCGAAAGGTTTTATATTTGAAGTTGACACTCTGAGTTCTTTTTCTATAATGGCGGATTATTAATTCTCATTCGGGTAAAAACGTCAAACGCGTGTTTCCTAAAGCCGACAATTCCAGAAATCTTGCTTATAGTTTGAACAAAATATTCCTTCAAAACTCTGTTTCATTAAATCAGTCATACAAATTTCTTCATCTAATTCCAAATAATTCTTCGTCTTTTATTTTTCCCAATATGCCAAAGAGAACTCTCTTCCTTCATTAACTCATTGAGTAATTCCAAATCTTGCGGTCAAGATAAAATACCTGACAGTATTTTAAAATCTTGCTCAGATGGTTACTTAAGACCACTCACTCCTTTGCTACAGGCATTTTACCGGACTACCTTAAACATGCTTTGGTTGTTCCGTTATTTAAGAAGGGTGATCCTAATGATCCTAATGATTTGGAAAATTACAGACCGGTTAGCCTTTTAACCGGCTTTTCGAAATTATTCGAGAAAACAGCTTACTCCAGACTAACAAATTTTATTTTCAAACATGGCTTAATCAGTAACTATCAACATGTTTTGCCAAGGGTAAAAGCATTGAAACCGCTTTATATGATTTTTCTGAAAAAGTCCTGAATTCCTTATATGATAAAAAACTACGATGTGGGTGCTTATTAGATTTATCTAAAGCGTTCGACACTGTAGATCATAAAGTACTTTTAAGTAAACTCGAACGCTATGGTATAAAAGGCACTGCCCTCTCTTGGTTCGATGGTAATAATACTTATTCAGATGAGGAAATAATTTCCAGAGGTGTCCCCCAGGGTAGTATTCTCGGAGCCATTTTATTTCTATTGTCTTTTAATTATATTCATTATCTCGATCATGAACCTAATAAACAATGCATCACAATTAATTATACCGAAGATACTACGCTTTTGGTCACAGGCGACTCTTTAAATCAGGTAATTGACAGCGTTGAATCTGTATTGGCAACAGTTTAGAACTGGCTAGCACATAATAACCTGAACGTAAATGAATCGAAGACGAGTATAATACTGTTCAGATACAATACCTTTTCTAAATTTCCTGACAATGTGGAACTTGGTGATTCCTTATATCCCGTACACAATAGTGTTCGTTTGTTGGGAATTAGGGTTGATCAGTTTCTAAAATAGAAGTATGGTATCCATGATTTATCTAAAATCCTTTCAAATGTACGTTTTGGAATTCGTCGCTTGAGGAAACTCGTTGGTGAACAGGCGTTACGAATGATATACTTTGGATGCTTTTATTCCAGAGTAAGGTATGGCATTGATGTTTGGGGTAGCAGTACCGATTTGAATTGTATTTTCATAATACAAAAAAGAATTCTGAGAATAATACAATATATAACATGAATTTTAATCAATCATGTAGGGGCATATTTAGAAAACATTTTTTGTTAACTATTTTTGGAATTTATATATTCGAGGTCCTACTTTTTGCCTACAAACATAAAAACCTATTTGAAGAATACAGCGCTGTTCATGATTATTCCACGCATAACACTAATTACTATTATGCCAAACACCGCCTAACCTTGATGAGAGAGTGGACTTCACTACTCTTCCATTAAATTTTTTAATAGTTTACCTAAATCATTAAGAAAAGTTAAGGTACTCTCAATATTTAAAAAAAGAGCTCGCGATTTCTTAATTGACATAGAACCATACAGTATATTTGAATATATAAATCGTGGTTCTCTACATCAAGAATATGATGTGTAAGAATATGTTTTATATTTTTATTGTATCTGTCGTGACGTTTGCATTTTCTTTTTTTCTTTGTACAATTAATTGCAATAAAGTTATTATTATTATTATTATATTTAGCTGAGATCGATATTTTGTCTTAAAATCAGTCACCGTAGAAAATCCGGTTTCGCAAAAGTAAAGTAGAATGTCGAAAATGGTAATAATATACGAAATGCTCTTGTTTTCGGTGCAGAAAATTTTTCATCCACCTTCAAACAGTGATTTATTAAGATACTAAATCGTCTTTGTAAGTTGGTATGAAGTTGTCGTCAGCAAAAAAATAATTTCTAAAATTCTTGGTCAGCATGGCTAAATGATTTTCAATGGTTTTAAAAACAACTTTAATATATTGCTCTTCTGCCTTGTAAGTTTTAGCAGATTCATCCACATTTCCAAACATTTCTAGGTTTTCTTGCTTTATGTTTCTGCTCGACAATTACAATTTTCTATAAAAAACATTCACTTTATCACTCGTATTCAAGATAAGTACGATTAGTCCCTGGATTTGAAAGTTCAAAGTTTTTCAAATATGTCCAAGTAGCTTAATTTCATCACGAATAAATTATCTCGAAATTTTCGGCTTTCGGTTTGCTTTCTTGATCTAGGCAAAAGGCGATATAGTCTCTTAATTCATAAACATGATGCAAAACTTTCCCATTTCATAAACCAGTAACACTGTACCCATGTCTTTACAAAGTGCAGTAAAGATTCTTGATTTAGTATGTCCCGCTTTTATATAATTTACTATGGTTACAACTGTCATCACCACAATATTCAGGTCAGGACTCATTTCTTAGGAAACCAGAGATTCTCTGTGAATCCTACAATGTGTCCAAACATATAGGAAATTTTTGTGTCACAAGTGCTTGCAAACTTTGAAGTCTTCTAGACATTGTACAAGCTCCATCAGTGCTTATTGCGACGCAATTTTCCTACTCTATGTTGGCCTCGTTTACAAAACATTTAATACATTAAGTAATACAAGTGATGTTGTTTTGAATCCTATTAGCTTCTACTGCTGAAATGCCATCACAAAATCAAATATTGGCTAAATGATTTTCAGTGGTTACAAAAACAACTTTAATACGGGGGTAACCGTTTATATTTCTGGAATAGCAATCAAACAAAAAATTTTTATCATCGAAAATAGTTTTATTACTTTTCAAAATAGTCTTCTTGAAAATCAACGCATTTTTGCATTCGTTTAAACCAGTTCAAATTATGTTGGTGGAGAATGATCTGTCGTTTTCGGTTTGTTTTCCTTATTACTTCAAAAGCTTTTAACAAACAAATAGATGTGTACCATTCGGATTTGACCGTTCTACAACTTTCTAAAGGTACGGTTGCAACGTGACCGGTTTTTCCGAAAAAATAGGCGACCATTTGTTTTGATGCGCTTCGAGCGCGAACAACTTTTGTTGGTTTTGGCTCATCTTGGAAGACCCATATATATTATTATAAAGTCTTCACCTGTGATGACTTTATAAATGTTCTTTGAAGCACCGCCATTATATTTTTTGTGCATTTCTTGACCCCAATCGACGCGAGTCCTTTTTTGAGCGGTTGTCAAATTATGTAATACCCAACGTCAACATAGCTTCTTAACAGCTAAATGTTCACGCAGGATCTTATGTATGCTGATGTTACTAATACCTAGGAATGCCTCAATGTCACGGTATGTCACTTAACGGTCTTGCATTATCAATTCAGACATTGCATTAATGTTTACCGACACAACAACGTTTGTGGGACGACCTTTACGAAAGTCATCGGCCAAAGAACGCCGTCCAAGTTTGAATTCACTATACTAACGATATACTGTAGTTTTCGATGGTGTTTTATCAGCATATAAAGAATTCAGCTCGTCGAGGCATTCTTGTTGAGATAATCCACGCCGAAAGTTATGAAAAATAATTGCACGAAAATGTTCGCGAGTTAATTCCATTTTTTTCGCTGACATAAAATTTTCAAGTTACTGTCAATAATAGAAATAGCGACCGAATAATAAAACTGTCAAGGTAAATATATTATCAAAAATGACAAACTTCACGATGCAATCATCAGATCGGAGGCAACACTTACAGTGTTGCCAGTTCCCGAAAAATAAACGGCTACCCTCGTATATTGCTTTTCTTCCTTGTAAGTTTTAAATTCATCCACATTTTCAAACATGTAGGTTTTCCGGCTTTACATTTCTGTTCCACAATTCGAATTTTCTAAAAAAAGCTTTAACTTTAGTACTTGTATCCAAGATATGCGCGTTTATTCCTTGGAGTTAAAGAATCAAAGTATTTCATCTTTCGAACATGTCCACAAAGTAGTTTAATTTCATCACAAATAAATGCCCTTGAAACTTCACGGCTTCCGGTGTTTTCTTCTAGAGAAAGAACAATTTCACCTCTTCATAAACACGTTGCAGAACTTTTCCACGTCTTAATCATCTTCTGTCATTCTGAATGTACTGCACCCATGTCTTTACAAAGTGAATCGAATATTCGTAATTTAATGAGTCTTATTTTAATATAATTTACTACGGTTTTGGCCATCCTAAGCATAATACTAAGACCAGGTAAGTCACTAAGCCATATGGGCATTGATCTTGAGGTCGAAATAAAAAAGCCGCATGTTAACACGTTGTACAAAGTTTAAAGGTTCAAAAAAATAATGGTGTAAAAACAGTATTTTCTTTAGCTGTCCAGCCACTTCGCTATTTACGTAACAATAATATATTTAGCATGTCGTACTTCGTCTGCGACAGACGAATAACATAATATATCAATTTAGCGGTGCGTGACGTTTGCCTAGATTAATCGATTTCCGTGAGAATTACCGAATATTCCGGGGTCATCAATAATAGCTTCCGTTTCGTTGATTTACAAATATATTCGTCGAATATCTAAAAATAGACGGATATTATTTTTATTTTTATGAACAACGCGAAATACATTACGTGATTTATTCTGGGGGTGAAGCCAAACAAAACGTTTTTCTCATGTAAACGATAAAGTACATACAAGATGCTATAAAAGTGAAACAAGTTCAATTAATTAATCTCTTTAATGTCGGTAGGGAAGCAATTTCGTTCTCTACACGTGTAATTACGACAAATTTCTAATCATGGCTAAACTTCTCCGTGAGACAATTTCCTTTTTAGTTCCGACCACTTTAGACAAATTACGTTCGTTGATGCTCTTCTTCTTTGCCGGTTTTCGTGAGGTTTTGCCGTTTGATACACGATGGGATATACGATTGAAAGTGTATTGTGTATTGGATCCGTTACGATAAAAAGGTTTTCGAGTATTTTAATGTTTATATTTTTACAGATGGAAGAAAGAAAAGGGCTGCAATCGAGAACATTTTGGAGTTGTTCGTTGCCGAATTTATAGGAACGGGATTGCTGTTGTTTCTAGGATGCATGGGATGTGCCGTAGCTCCAAATTCGGTGCCGATTGTACCGCATTATTTTCATGCACTCGTTTTCGGCTTGGCTGTATTAATATGTGTCCAAGTAAGTAAAAATTATTTCTTTCTGACTTTGCATTGTTAAAAACTATCTGTTTTTTTGTTGTTGTTTTTTATTATGCCTAATTGCTTATTTTACAATTGACTATTGACCTACAGAACATTGTAAAGTGAGCGATTTATCTTTTCTAATTAAGTAAGGTGTATATACCTAGTAACGTCCCTCTACACTACACCCTTGTGTGGTACTAAAGCCCGTAATTGCTTACCCGACAAGAAAATCTTCCTTACTCCTAGGGAAGGAACTAGTCAGTTAATTCGGAGAATTCTAAGGACTTTTATATAGGAATCTCCCCCCTCCCTATATAAAAGTTCGTAGCAAGTATACTTCTAGGAATGAATACTGTGGCGCAATCTAAGAACTTTTACATAGAAATCCTCCCCCCTATATAAAAGTTCTTAGAGGGCGTCACAGCATTAGTTCCTGGAAGTATACTTGCTAATGCAGAAGCACGCGGATACTCAAATACGTGCCAATGGTAAAATTTAGGGCGATACCCAATAAAATTCTAAAGGCAATAATTTTAAACTGTCTGTTCATTTATTAGCATATAATCAGTGACTAAATGAGCAAACCAAGCTAATTTGTTATTCAAATTAAAGCAACACGTTTCAATTTTACTAGTGCTTGGTGTGGGACGCCATTGTTGAAAGTAAGCGCTCAGTGTTCAATACCATCCGCATAGGCGGATTTGCGGGATGTTGTCTCTGGTATATCAGATATGTATCGTATATATTAAAGTGAAGTAGGGCTAATCCGCGGCTTTATGGAAGTCCATTATTTAGTAGTTTAGTAGTACTTAGTGGCTCTTCCATGGATATTTGAATAGCCATGTTAGCTAACATATCATAGACTAGCTGACTCAGCTGTCTACATCCTATAACTTTTAGGAATTTATACACTACATCCTCCCTCCACACTATATCATATAGTGAGATCTATAAACGTTACTCCTAATTGTTTGTTTTGCAATCGATTATTATCAAATGATACTGTACTGTAAGTGCTAATTTGTTCTAATTAAGTAATTATTTTTTCTAATTAAGTGAAGTGTACAAACCTTGTTCAAATTTCAAAAAGAAATTCAATATCTAAGCTTTAAGTACGAGTATATGGTACTTTATTCGTGTAATAAGATTTATTTTACGAATTTTAAAGAATTTTTTGTCGTAATTCTTTATTTTATTTGTAAAGTGAATGTATAAAATAAAAAAATGTTTATGCAAAAACAGAATAGCCAACAAAATAATATTAAGCTATATAAAAATAATACCTTTTAAAAATGAAAAATACAAGAGATTTTTCCTTGTTCTAGGAATATGAATATAATTTTTTTATTTCGTTAATTTTCATTAAAATTACAATGTAGTTTCTTATATAATTTCCGATTAATTGAATACGCTTATTTCAACGTGATACTGATTTCCTTAACAGCCTTCAAAGAACTTTTTAGGAGTTTCTAGAATCCACATAGTTATACAAAATTTTACCTCATTTAAGCTCTGAAATACAGTAGTGTCCGGTTATAATGAACTACTACTGGCCACTAAAAATGGTTCATTATAACCGAAATTCATTATATCTAACAAAAAATAAATTTGAAAAATAAATTAGTACAAACGATTCTTGTATTGTATACTGATAATTTAAATGAACAAAAAATTATTATTTAACAGATTGTTTAAAATAGTCACTTATTTTAGACTGTTTATAAGACAAAGTTACGTAAATATCATTCAAATACATTTCTACATTAGTCAGGCTGTTCAAAATTTTATCTGGAGCTTCATTCATTTGTAAAAAATTACGTACATCTATATTTTGCACAACCTTTACAATGGGCACTTGCGGTAATGACGCATTAGCAGCACTACCTTCAGCTTCATTATTCTCTTCTTCATTCTCACTGTCACTCGTATTAGTTGCTGATTTTGAACGTACCCAAGCAATAATTTCGTCATCTAACAAAGTTTCAGTACACATAACATTCTCATCGATACGCACATAGTTTTCAAAATTAGCATCCATTTCCACAGTTAGAGGTAGACCATCACCATTATTTTCAACATTATCAAGATCAGTTCTCTTTAGCCACTCACTTAACAGGATTTCATCATCGTCATCGAATTTGTTTTGATGCTTAAGAAATCCTGCATGTTTGAAACAATTTCTTATTGTTTTTGCTGTGACGTTTTGCCATGCCATGTGAATACAGTTTACTGCATCAAGAAGACTAATACAACTGCCCACTGCATTGCTATTAATCATTATTTTTGAAAGAAGAATTCGTCAATAATTGCTTTTCAAACTGTGGATAACGCCTTGATCCATTGGTTGTAATTTGGAACTGGTATTAGGAGGTATAAACACCAATTTAATGAATTTCAAATTCTTTACCTCTGGACAATTATCTACTAGTAATAGAATTTTTCTCCTTAATTCATTATCCCAATCGCGCAATTCGTTACAAAAAATATCTGACGTCATCCATGTTTTTTTATTAGAACTGTATTTTACAGGCAATCGTTTGCCGCGAAAACAACGTGGGTTTTGGGACTTGCCAGTAATAAGTAACTTCCTTTTTTCTGTGCCTGTAAAATATGCTGCAACCAAAACCGTGAGTCTTTCTTTTGATAGTTTTCCACTAATGCAACTATCGCCCTTAAATTTCAACGTTCTGTTGGGCATTAGCCTGTAGAATAGACCCGTTTCATCTGCATTGAAGATGTCGTGGTCTTCATAATTTTGTCGTATGTTGGGCCATTTATTTTGCAACCAATCATCTACTGCTTCCATATTAACTGACGCTGCTTCGTCTACAACTTTTCCACTGTTGATATCGTGACGTTTTTTAAATCTTTCGATCCAGCTTCGACTACATTTGAAATCGCTATCTTCCACTTTGCTTCCCAAGTCTTCTGCTTTTATTTGCAGTGAAGCACTGGTAATCGTCGCATTCTTACCTCTTTGCTGAGAAAAGCCCTTTGTCCACTTCATCGTGAGCTGACTTTCTAATTTTTTTGGCATTAGAATTTTTTTATTCATAATAATTCTTGAGTATTTTATCTCTGTCTTTCCAAATCATACAAACCGTCGACTTGTTTAAATTCAGATTCTTACACACATCAGCTCGTTTTAAACCACTTTGTAATTTTTTAATAATTTCATACTTTCTTTCTAAAGTGAAAGCTTTGCGCTTATGTTGTTAATTATCACTTGGTGCCATGTTTATAAACCCACAAGTTACAATTGGTAAATACTGTAACACGAACGGACAACGTAACGTGACTAATTTTTGTGACAGACTGAAGGGAAAGGACTGACAGGCACCGCGTTTTTGATGTAACGGAGTTTTCGGCGGATTACCATTCGAGCGATAAAGAAAGTTCATTATAAGCGGCACATTGTTTTCGGTTGAAACGTAAAATATGGTTCATTATATGCGAAAGTTCAATATGTGCGAGTTCATTACAAGCGAAAAAAAATACATTGAACTTAAGGGACGATTTATTTTGCCATCTAAAACGGTTTATAATAACCGAGAATTCAATATAACTGGGTTCATTATAAGCGGTCTCTACTGTATATATATATATATATATATATATATATATATATATTATATATATATATATATATATAAACACTTCGCAGTGGTTTTTTTCAAATTTTGGAGCAGACGATTTTCACTAGGAGCTAGATCCGGTGGATAGGGTGGATGTTTGTTCTGTTCCAATAACTGCAACCACCCAGGTCGCTTCTTACAAAGTGCCTACCATAAGACATCAAACAAAAGATTACAAGAATATTCTGTGTTAATTGTAATACCTTTAAAATAATCCTCTCGCAATTCTAGAATACAATAAGCATTACTTTTCCAACAAACAGAATTATACGTACTTTAAGGGTACGCTCTTTTTCGGGATTGCCTTATTCTTTGGACTGATTGTGGTTCCACAATTAAAGTGAGGTTCTATGTTTTATCAACAGTTATTATCTATTGCCAAGACTGATCGACCTAACTGGCTAAAAGCTCTTAAGGTTCGACATCCAGCGGACTCAAACGTTGTTTACGCTGAAACATTTGTATAAAATTTTATGGGGCTATCGTGCACCTCTCCTACACTAACACTAATTTTATGAATAGTCATTTGCTTTATAGTAGTTTCTCCTCGGCAGTAACGTTTCTTTCATTTGAAGAGATGCTCGGCAGTGATGTCCTGCTAGAGTTAAAATAAATATCTAGCCGACTCATACGTTGTTTACGCTCAAACATTTGTATAAAATTTTATGGAGCTATCGTGTACCTATTCCTACATTAGACTAATTTCACGAATAGTCATTCGACTTGTATGATAGTAGTTTCTCTACGGAGATAATATTTCGTTCATTTACAGAGGTGGTCGGCAAAAGTAATATTGTGATTATTGTACATACACATATAATATATATATATAAGGAAAAAAAAAGTTTCCTTTTTTTTTAGGATTTTACACGGAAAATATTTTAGTTTGAGATGCAAGTCGTTTGGGGAACATGCTCTTAACTTTACCTATAACTAACAATTACTAACAATTAACGCAATAGTATAATAGTTTACGGTTTTATATGTAGTATATAGTAAGAATGACATATCACATATTAATGATTTTTAAATTTGTCTAGCTTTTGTAAGAAAAGATAATAATTAGTAACATGATCAATTTAGTGTACATGGTATTGTTTCAGAACTCCTGATGAAGTTGTAAATTTACAGCGAAATATTGAGTATAAAACAAAGGATTGGTTTTTAATTTTCCTAACAGTGACCGAATACCCGACTAACATTATTATTTTGGATTAAAATTTGTAAATTCTTCATCAATTGTTCAATCAATTAAATCAGAAAATAGCATATTTACTTGTTTGACCTAATCGTGTTATTAATAAATCGTTTATTTTTAGGTTATATTTGTGTCAACATGTACAATATCCCAAAATACTATGCGCCCTAACTTAATATTTTATCGAAATGTGAACGTGATTGATATATTGCTACCAACACGAATCTTTAACTAGCTTCATTTAACAGACTAAAAATAACTTTTTCGATACAATAATTTACGAAATGACATATCTGAAAATGTATAACGATTTAATAGGAAACTGATAAAATCTTTTCATAATCGAAAATGTAATTCAATTTCTTTAATGTGGTGATTTCCGGTACGAAATAGTGGGCAATAAAATAATTAGGTATGAAGTACCTCTATAAATAAATAAAACAGTTGCGTTAATAAAGCTTTGCATTTATTATAAAATATAATTAAGAGTTATAACACCCTCGACTCTGTGAAAATTAATATCCTCAACTATTTAAACCGAAAGCGTTAGTGTTGACATCTACTTATTGTATATGTTAGGTCTACCGGAAAGTTCTGTCCGTTTTTAGAATAAAACAAAATAATAAATTTTTCATACCTTGAATAAACTTTATTGAATAATATAATTTCCATAATTATTTATGACTTATTGCCAGCGTGATGACAATCTGTATATCCCATATTAAAAAAAATGCCTTATCCCTAGAGGTGAAAAATTGAATCAGTACTTGTCTGATATCTCCTTCGTTTTCGAGGGTTCTAGGTCCGGGGAGTATCTGATGTCCACATAAATACTAAATTTTACGAAAATATCAATAAGTTCCTTTTCTCTCTTAAAAACTAATATTCACCTTCTCAACCCTTTACACGTACCTTCGCATTCACCGCTGCACGTTTTTAGTACTGTTCATATCTATTCCAAGAATTCGTAGAATTCGTAAAAATACGAGTACGGATAGAATCGGTCCTCTATCTCTGGTGTATACATTATTTTTGTATTTTATTACAAAGATACTATCGTAGCTATTTAATTCTCTCCAATTATTAATATTTTAAATTAATTTTAGGCAAACTGCAATTATATTATGATTCGTTTCTAAAACATGTTGGCCAACGCTTGATTTTTCGAGTCTGTTGAATTTAATATGTGATATATGCATATACTACGAGGATAGTTTGACAAGTAGTATGAATGACACATAGGTGGCGCTTTAATTGGTAAAACAAATGCACTGTAATTTAGGTTGCCTATTTATATGTTTACATTCCGATATTTAGATAAATCGGTTGATTAGTTTATTTTTGACAGCTGATTGAAAAAGAAGCAACACGTCGTTTTGTTAAAATGGAAAAAGCAGAGTATCGTGTTGTGATTAAATACTTCGTAATTAAGGGTATCAAAGCTACCGAAATAAAAGATGAGTTACGGGAAACATTAGGTGAATCTGCTCCATCATCCGCCACAATAAGTAGATGGGTAAATGAATTTAAACGTGGTAGAACAAGCTGTGTTGATGAAGCGCGCTCTGGAGCACCCAAAATCGTGACTTCTAAGGAAATGATTATAAAAATCCATAATATTATTACGCAAGATCGACGACTCAAAGTGAGAGAGATAGCAGAGATGAGTGCCGGGATTGCTTACGACTGATCAAAAGTTCACTCGTTTGCGCATTTCCAATGTGTGTTTGGACCTTTGTAAGCGGAATCCGGTTGATTTTTGTAGGCGATGGATACACTACAGTACACCCGAAACTAAACAACAGTCGAAACAATGGTTAGAACGTGGTTCTGCACCTCCAAAGAAATCGAAAACCACTTTATCGGCAAACAAGGTGATGGCATCAATTTTTTGGGATTCAAAGGGCATTTTGTTCATTGATTACCGTCAGAAAGGTGCCACAATAAACGGACAATATTATGCAGAACTTCTACAAAAATTAAATGTTGAGATTCGTGCTAAACGGCCAGGAATGGCAAAGAAAAAGATTCTGTTTCACCAAGACAACGCTCCCTCGCATACCAGCACAGTTCCGATGTCCAAAATCCACGAGTTGCATTTCCAATTAGTACCGCACGCGCCTTATTCGCCGGATCTAGCCCCTTCCAACTTCTACCTTTTTCCAAAATTGAAAACGGCACTAGGTGGAAAGAAATTTTCGTCTAACGACGAGCTTATTATCTTCGTAAATGAGTATTTTGCAAGCCTTCCGGAATCGCATTTTAGAGGTGGCATAAGGGCATTGGAGCACCGTTGGAATAAATGTATTGCTCTTTTAGGAGAATATATTGAAAAATAAAAATTATTTTAAATTTAAAAAATTCGTTTTTCTTTTCCATTCTCACTACTTGTCAAACTACCCTCATATGTTCTTTTAAACGAGTTCCTATTGTACGATAAGTTCGACTAACATATTAATGCTACAGTTATAACAATTATTCATATATCAGATTTTGGACTTACCTTATTTTGCTTTTCGCATGTACTAAAAGAGATTTGATAGAATTTTCGGTCTACAAAGTGACTTTAAGTTCGTTTTTTAAGTCGTTTTTAAAGTTTTTAGTGGACTCGAACTTTAGGAAACTTGAAACTAAATGATTGGGCTATTATTATAATTAATGTCAATGTAAGTAGTTTGTTTCCCAATGAGGCAGATTATCAATGCTTATTCTGTAGTAGTTTGGATTAATGAATAATGGTACATATCCAGATATAGATTTTTTTTTTATATAAAGTACCTAGCCAGTAAATTTATGATGTTTATTATACAGAAAAAATCAATAAATTCGGTACGTTTAGCATACGTGTATGTACATGCATATTTACGTGTATATAGCTTATTGAAAGACAAAAAAATCGTTCTATACAGTCATTTATTAAATATAATTATTAATTTTCATTACTTCTGTGCATATTCTCCTTAACTGAAAACCATTATTTTTTTCAAAAAAGCATCAGTACTTCTGGATTTTATAATATGTGAAATTAGTGTTTAAAAAATATTTCAAAGAATATTACATTCGCCTAAAAAAACGTTTTCTTTTAATAATAATAATAATAATTCCAAATTTATTTTTTTTCTAAGTTCTGTTATTTATGCATACATAATTGAATGAGAATCTATATTCTACTTAAACCTTTTACATACATGTTTTTCTTCAATCTATTTCTGTATAGTGGAATATTAATAAGTGATAGTAGATATGAGGGTGATATCAGCGATTCGTGAGCTTGACAAAAGAGAGTAGCACTAATATAAAATCTTATTTGTTTTCAATTCGACGAATTTTTAAAGAAGCGTTTCTCAACCTTTTAACATTCGAGACCAAATTTTCAATCATAATACTCGATGCCCACTGTCCCTTCACCACACCTCTCGTTCAATAATTTTATAATTTTTTATTGAAATGATGCTTTTCTAACACCGATATTGATCAAATCGGAAGCAGCATCATCTCTCTATCGCCCTCGATTTGTTTCGAACATTGTGAAATAACAGCGAAACATGCGTATATATAATGTATAAATACTGCACCTCGTTCAACTCCAGCCCGTCTCAGGCGAGTCGATCCTCAATTGTATATGTTGTAATTTATGTGTTGATTGGCAATTGTCAGTATTCGAATAACAGTACATTTATACAGAATGATAGATAAATTTTTAAGTGGGCGTAAGAGAGAATTAAATGTTCTCAAGAATACTTGAATTTTGGGTTTACAAGCACTGGAGTAAGTAAAGAAGAGATGCTTGAAATCTAATAAACCTAAACGACATTTGGAAACGCTTCATACTGAGTATGTTAAGGAATCCTGAAAATGCTTCAAATTAAAACTAAGATCATGTGAAAAGCAAAAATCAGTTTTCAAAAAAGCTTTGTTCTTGAATAAAATTACTTGCCTCTTATAGAGTTTCATATAAAATAACCACACATGGTGAATATTGGTGAATAGCTCATTCTGTTAGCTGCGATTGAGATTGAAGAAACTATGTTTGGAGATAATTTTGTCAAACTATTGCAGTGCATACTTTTATCAAATAATACTCTTGTTCGTCGAATTGGTGATATAGCTGAAGATGTAGAGAATCAGATTTGCGGGGAGTTGCGTTTCAAATTTTTTTCAGTTAAGTTTGATGGAGCCACATATAGTAATAAAGATGCTCATTTACTTGCCTATATTCCATTTTGTGATGCCATGTCAGAAATAGAAGAACTACTTTTCTGTAAACTAACAAGACTCAGAACAACACCACTTGCATTATTCAGTATATTAAATGATTTTGTAAACAAGGCGAACACAGAGTGGAAAAATTGCCTTGGAATAAGCATCGATGGTGCTCGCGTAATGTTTAGAAGATTCCAAAGTTTGCAAGCATTTGTGAAACAAAAATCCGTATATCTGGATACATTGTATGGTTCACAGAGAAGCTTTGGCTTCCAAAGGAATGAATCCTGGTCTGAATATTGTGGTGACAACGATTGAAATCATAGTAAATTATATCAAAACGAGACCCGTTAAGTCAAGAACTTTTACGGCACTTTGTAAAGACATGGGTGCAATACCTTCAGCGTTATTGTTTTATAGCGAAGCAAGATGGTTATCATGTGAGAAAATTTTGCAACGTTATTATGAATTAAGAGAAGAAATCGCTATTTTCCTAGAACAAGAAATCAGACCGGAAGTCGAAAAGTTTCGAGACGGTTTATTTGTGTAGAAATTGAGCTACTTGGTGGACGTATTTGAAAAATTAAATATCTCGAAGATTCAACTCCAAGGAGCAATCGTACGTATCTTGAATAGAAGTAATAAAGTTAAAGCCTTTTGAAGAAAATTGAAACTGTAGAGTAGAAACTTAAAGCAAGAATATTTGTTTGCAAATGTGGATGAATTGTTAAAAATTACTAGGTCGAAGAGTAACATATTAAAGTTGTTCTTGTAGCAATTAAAAATCATGTAAGAGTGCTGGCAAAGAATTTTGAAAAGTATTTTTTGCTGACAACTTTGTAGGAAGTTTACGAGTGGATTAGGGATTCATTTCAAAATACTCCCGGAGGTCTCACAACTGCCGAAGAAGAAATTTTCACAGACTTCACGGTGAGTGGCGATATAGAAAGACAATTTGAATTTTGGGCAGGGGTGGATGATGCATTTTATGCACTGAGAACAAGAGCATTTTGTATACTACTACCATTTTCAATATACTACCCTTCTTTTATTGTTTTAGTTTGTTTTTGAAACATAGAACAAATAATTAAGTTCATTTTAACATTTATAAGTAAGAGGAATGCTTTATGGAAATGAAATTTAATTTTAAATACGGTTTTCTGTGGAAGAATTTCATAAATTTTATGTATTTTATTATTATTGTTATTTTATAATTTAATAATGAAAATAAATTTGATATCTTAATCAAACAGTCAAAGTTACACTTTACGAAATGTAAACAATTTATTTGCTTAAACACAAACATTTCCTCATTTGTATGAGATCAAAATATCGTAGATCATTATTAAATTAGTCTCAAGTGCAGGATCTGATGACTTGGAATTATAAATAAAGTGGATAATGATGTGAACTCATTGAATTTAGAAAAATATACAATTAGTATTTATTAACTACTTGGCTTATGTAAAAATACAAAACGTATTTCCCGTTTCGTGAATTAAGAAAAAAAAACCCTCGAAATTCCTATAATTTAATTAATTGGCTTTTTTAATGCATACCTTATGCTATCTCAACTACACTGAATAAAAATGTGTGCAGCGCATAAAAATATGTAATCACATATACTCTTTGTATTATATGTCCGCTATTAGCGTGATTTATATACGAGGGTCATCCAGAAAGTTAAAAACGTTTCAAATGACGTGGCTTACGGGCTTCCCACAACGCCACCGTGAAGTCTCCCTTGAACTAGTGCTATGGACGTGCTTATAATTCTCAAACGTTCTTGAAATGTGTAATAAATTCAACGATTCCACCTAGGACGGATTTTAATGTAATTCATTTTTTTCGAATGCGAAGAAAGTCCAACATCGAAATTCATATGCGGAATACAGAAGTATATGCTAAAGTTATGAATGAAGGTTCAAGATCGAAAATGGTGTTAGTATTTAATAGCGAGCGATCGGACATGGGTGATAAAGAACGATGAAAAATTCATGAGTTCGAATGTATGCTTGACAGCTTGTGCTCACTTTTTTTTTAAATTCTGTATATCTCTACTTCATGAAATTGGCGAAAATAACCTAGGGTACAAAAAAGTGTATGCTAGATGGATATCTCGAACTTTTTCGGATGAATACGAAAAGCTTGTGTGAGTTGCACGGAACGAGAATTCTGACGCTTATTGCGAATAAAAAGAGGAAGAATTTTTGGATCATATTATTCCTGGTAACGAAATATGATTCTCACATAAAACACAAACTATAAAGCGTCAATTAATGAAGTGGCATCAATCGTGATTCTCTGTAAAACTGGAAAAATGTAAACTATCTTTGGGTTGATTTTATGCCAAGAGGGAAAGCAATAATGGGCCAAGCTATTTAGAACAAAGCGTGTGAGCTGTTGTTTAGCGGTATTGTGTAATGCTTCTCCACATTCAGCTGTGTTCACACGAGGCTTGCTTCAACGGTTTATTTTTTGTGGATGAAGTGGTGTTTCATGAAGCACATGTGGATTTTCACCCGACCAATAACGCATATTTTGCTTATTGACGAACCCATTGAGCCAAAAATGAGCTTCGTCACTGAAAATGATTTTGCGATGAAATTGATCATCTTGGCGCATCTTTTCCAGAGCCCAATCGGAGAACGTACGTCGCTTCAAATGGTCCATCGGCTTCAATTCTTGAGTCAGCTTGATCTTGTATGGGTGTAAACCAAGATCCTTACGCAAAATTCGCCATAAAGTGGTCTGGGCGATGCCCAACTCTTGAGAACGCCGTGGAAATGACAGATTTGGATCATTTGCCACGGACGTTTCAACGGCAGCGATATTTTCGACATTTCGACCAACCCGTTGTCTCACTGGCACGGCAACATCACACAATGAATATGTAGACTCAAATTTTTGCACTAAACTTGTTACTGCCTGTTTACTAGGGCGAGAATTACGACCGAAAATCGGAGTTAACGCTCTTAAAGTAGCGGTCACCGACTCCGAATTTCTGTAGTAAATTTTTATAATTTACAGACGTTGTTCGTTCGTGTACTTTACCATGATGAAAATGTTAAGTTTACTGAATAAATTGACAGTGACAGTTCGATGATTAGTGAAAGGGTGCGTTCACAAATTGAATTAAAAGTTGTCAAGTCCCTATTGGAAAACCCTTTAGGTATTATAGTAATTGTAAAACAAATTTTACTTCATTATCTTAGTGTCATGAGAGAAAAATATTTTTATTTTCTGACCCTCGTATTTTTTGAGATCACAGATAATAAAATAGGAATTTTATAAATTAAAAAATATTTTAATGTAGTGGTTCGTGTCATAATATAATGGTGATATATTTTATTTATCAACTTGACGTATTCTATGCTTTATACTCATATAATACAAATAAATGAATAAATATAAAACACTAAATAATACTCATAACATGAAACAAATTGAATATTTCGAATTTTTTCATTTTACAGATGATTGCACATATATCTGGGGCGCACTTAAATCCGGTAGTTACACTAGCTACGGTTATCTTCGGACATCTGAAACCATTGATGGGTTTGGTATACATGGTAGCTCAATTTACAGGTGCAATATTAGGATTCGGTTTGCTCAAGGTAAGTCTATTAATATTACTTAGATGGTTAGTTAAATAAAAATAATGTTCTTTATTATTCACCAAATGTATACGTCGACTTAAAAGACAACTAAACAATAAATAGCAATATATGTTTGTAAGACATACATGTATATATATATATATATATATATATATATATATATATATATATATGTACACTAGTATGTTGTTTTTCTTTTTTCCTTTTGATGTTTATAATTAATAGTATAACGTTTTCTTTTTTCTTGTGGTCTTTTGCGGCTGTGTTAATTAATTACTCAATTTTTTTAACGTTTCGGCAATATACATATTGCCTTCTTCAGAATTTACTCACTATATCTACAACCAAACCTGCTAAATATATCATATAAATTTTGCGGTTTTTTTAAAGAATAAATAAAACACATAATTTGCATTCACTTTCAAAAACTTTTTATTGGTAATTGAAGTGTCGGTTATGACATTTATATGCGAAAAATAATATCTGTCAAATGGCCTCCCTTTGCAGCTCCACAGACATTCACTCTTTTGTTAAAATTCTCAATGACATTTTGACATAATTGAGCCTCTATCTCACCAATGACGAATAATTTCATCTTCCAAAGAATTCCAAATTGATTGTGGATTGCTTTTATAAATCTGACTTTTCATATAATGCCAAAGAAAATAGTCTAACGGTGTCAAATTACATGATCTTGGTGGCCAATTAACATCACCGTTTCTTGAGATTATACCTCCAGAAAATTTTTCTCTCAATAAGTCAAATTGATTCGTGTGCAAAGTAAGGTGTAGCGCCACCCTGTTGAAACCACATATCTTCTAGATCAATATTCATTAATTCAGAACACAAAAATTCGGTTTTCATCCGACGATGTCGATTACAATTGACAGTTACAGCTTCACCAGTAGCATTTTCAAAGAAGTAAGTATAATGCACACCAAACTGTAATTCGTTTAGGATGTTTAGGTTTCTCATGAATAATTCGTTCGATATTTCGATGACATCTCCATCATCTTCTTCAGGAGATGTCATCGAAACGTCGAGTGTAGTAGTCCTGATTTGATGGCCAACGACTGTATAAAGGTTTTTTTTTATTTTTTTGTCATAGAACCTGTCTATGTATAGTCGGCCCACTATTTTTCTTAAACCCTATATAATAGTACATGCATATGTATTTCTGTTTCAGTTGTTGTTACCTGGAAACTATTTGGAAACTGAGTTTGTAAATGGAAATAATGAAACGATTACAAGACCTGGCCTTTGTATGACTTTACCCAATCCAAATATTTCTATTATTCAGGTATGCATTTGTTACACTTAAGGAATTATTGTTTTAAGAATGAAAATAAATTAATAAGAAATTCGAGACAATATTTATAAATAGTAATAACAAAATAGAAACGAATAACAAATTCTAGCAAGAAGTAGGTACTTTATTTCGAAATGAATTAAGTTATTCATTTCGAAATAAAGTACCTACTTCAAACAAACTACTATCAATGCGTTTACCAAATGATAAAAACTGCTCTTGGTAGTGCATTCGCAGCAACTCGTAGACTGCTTCACAAGAAGTCGAATGTTAAAAACTTTTAGGTATTGAGTTCTACATTAACCAATAGAAGAACCAAATAAATGAGTGCGAAAAAATCGGAGAATCTTGCAATAAGATCAGAGTTATCAAATGTCCACTTTGATTTGGTCATGTGTAATTTCTGGTTGTATTGGAACTTCAAAAAGAATTTACATGGTCGTCGCTGTATTTAAGGAAGAGTTCTTTCATGGATGTCAGAGGACTATTTTAAAATACAAATTATAATATATAATTAAGTTTATATTACTCTTTATGATATGCGGGTAAAAATTAAAGTATAGGTGATTCAAGATATGAGATAGGATAGCATTCGTAAAAAAAGGAACTTTGTAAGTATTGCATTTGTAAAAGTTAATAAGCTAGAATGACTGAAACGTAACACAGGATCCTAGTACACACAATCACATTTATATAAGGATTTCCAAGGCTCGAGGAGAAGATGCTTAGTTCCTTATTATAATAACGCTTCTCTATAAACAATTGCAGTACCTTTATAACTGACAATATGATCATATTTATCGAACACCACCTTCCAGTTTATAACTCCTTGTTATTTTGCAACTTTCAACAGAATTTAGATGAACATCGTTTTAAAATTTTTGAAAGCACAAAGAATAATACGTGATTGAATCTATATTCTTCTTTGTGATGTGCTGATGTGGCAAAAATAGATTCTGAGTGATTGAAAATATCGAAGAGCTGCAAAAAGATAGTGTTCGATGAAGAAAGAGTAAGTTGAAAATTCTAATAGAATTCTAATATAAACAACCTAATTTACTGATGATTTATTAGGGCTGGAGAAGAAGGTGCTCAATTATTATGATAATATTTCTCTCATACAGTCGCAGTATCTTTTTAACTGTCAATAAGATCAGAGTTATCGAACAATTTTTGTAAGCTCAAATAGTATCTACGTGGTTATCGTTTTACTTCAGAAAAAAAGTTCCATCTTCAAAAATGGATCGCTGCGGGACCACTTTGAACATTATTTGAACATTGAAGTTCTGTGCATCTACGAGGCGCGTTTTTTAAGTAAGGTCCGTTTTGTTGTATACACTAATAGGTGGTGCGCGCGCTGCAACGATTGCTTGCGTCGTGTGCCAGCGTTCCTTGGGAACAACTGTGCTCAGCTGTGTAAATAACCTGTACAGTCTGTTCTGTGTCTTTAAAATATTCAAGATTATCGAGTCGCTCGCCCTGTGCGAGGTACGGTCACTGATATGTTTCTTGCCGGCAAGAAACATGTCTGCTGACATGTGTGAAGGGAATGTGCGTAAGTGGGTCAGAGACTTCAGAGCTGGCCGCGACAATGTCCATAGTGAGCCCCGCTCACAGATAAGCGACCACGCTTATCTGTGATCACTGACGATATGGTGGCTTCAGTCGAAGCGAAAATGCTTCAGAGCAGACGCTCAACCATAAGCATTCTTTCAAACGACTTCCCTGGAGTGTCGAGGTCAGTGCTGTACAAGATTGTTTCTGAAAAGTTAAAGTTTAAGAAACTATGCTCCCGTTGGTTCTCTAAACTCCTAACGGAGGACTACAAAAACAAAACATTTGAGTGTTCCCTGAATTTTTGAACTCGTTATAACGAAGAAGGTGGTGCCATGTTGAGTCGTATCATAACGGAAGACGAAACGTGCGTTCCACTTGTCACGTCCGAATCGAAGCAACAGAGTATGGGGTGGAGACACATACACCCTCCTGTAAGGGTCAAGGCCAAACAGACTCTGTCCCAGCGAAAGGTCATGGTGCCCGTGTTTTGGGATAGGCATGGTGTTTTGTTGGTTGACTTCGTGCAACGGGCGGGTCCACCATAAATGCGAAAGCTACGCAGAGCCATTTAAAACAAAAGACGCGGCATGTTGACAGAGGGAATTTTGCTATTCCATGACAATGCAAGGCCTCAGACCGCAGCTCAGATCCGACCTTTACCGGATTCTTTTGGCTAGGAAGTTTTGAATCACTCCTCCTACAAACCCGGCCTTGCACCGGACGAGCGATTTCCATCTTTTCCGCTATCTCAAACATAATCTCGGCGACAACCACTATAACGATGACGAAGACTATCGGAGTAGGCGGCAAGTTTCTATGAAGAAGATATTCAAAATCTAGTTGCAAGGTTTGATAAGTGTTCAAACAAACTTGGCAGCTATGTTGAAAAATAGAGAAACATATGCAGAATCTGAAAATAAGTTTGGTTTTTGAAAATTTTGTTTTGTTTGGTTTTTATTTTCAAGCCCTTACTTAAAAACACACCTTGTAGTTACCATAGTTTCTTCGTATTTTAATGATTTCAATATCTTTCGTATTTGAATAAGAAATATTGAAATTTTTTTCGTTTATATTATTTCAGGCTATTGGAATTGAAGCAGTTACTACCGCTGTGTTGATTTTCATTTGTTGCTCTGTTTGGGATAGAAGAAATGCCAAAAACACTGATGGTATAAGTATAAAGTTTGGTTTCGTCATAGCTGGTATAGCAATGGGTAGCGTAAGTTTTTCTCACAATTCTCAAATTTTCTCAATCTAATAATCCTGCTCTTTCAAACGTTTAGGCCCCATTTACAGCAGGAAGTATGAATCCAGCCAGATCTTTCGCACCAGCTTTACTTAATGGAGAGTGGCACATGCACTTTGTAATATTCTCAATTGAATGTTATAACATTCTTTTCATAAGTAATATTTTGTAGATTTATTGGGTGGGTCCCATTCTTGGTGGTGTCATCGCTTCGTATTTGTACAAGTTCCTGTACCAATTGCCCCCAGAAGATGCTAATGGTGAAGAACAACACTGTTTAGATGAAGTAATTGATAAAGGACAACTTAAACAATGAACCTTAAAACGGCATTTTTCATCACGTATATTTATTATATTGTCAGAACGACAATGTAAATTGTTATTTTAAACTTGTTTTATTGTACAAAGTTTAATTTAAGAAAATAAACGTAATGTGTGTAATATACACAGAACATTTCATTGTTTGTTTTAAAGCATTTTCGTATTTTATAATTTTTTTTATAAAATTACTTTTCTAGACAGTCTTTCTAATCTATTAATCGCCTTTATATATGCTGTATAAAGCAACGAACGCCAATAAAACCAAGAGCCGATTGACATCTGTCGCAATTGGCACGTAGTAGTACGCTGTATATGTGAGAAAAATTACCCCATGTTGTGAAGTCATTTTATTATTACCGCTGGGGCGAGGAAGGAAGAGTCACACGTTGGAGCGACTAATTATTGATCACTTTGTTATTAAGAAAGAAAATGTGGAAAATTATTGTTAGCGCTAAAGTGTAAAAAGTAAGTGAGATTTTGGGTTAGTTATAATGATAGAATAATGAAAAAATAGAAATAAACTAATTAATAATGTGTGTCAAGAGTCGAGAACATGTGGAAGCTAAAAGAAAATATTAATAAAGAGAAAACAAAATGTTGTCCTTAATATTTTATTTAACAAAATTAAAAACGTTAAAGCTTATTTTATATTACATATATATACGAGGATAGTTTGACAAGTAGTGAGAATGACACATAGGTGGCACTCTAATTGGTAAAACAAATGCACTGTAATTTAGGTTGCCTATTTATATCTTTACATTCCGATATTTAGATAAATCGGTTGATCAGTTTATTTTTGACAGCTGATTGAAAAAGAAGCAACACGTCGTTTTGTTAAAATGGAAAAAGTAGAGTATCGTGCGGTGATTAAATACTTCGTAATTAAGGGTATGAAAGCTACCGAAATAAAAGATGAGTTACGCAAAACATTGTGTGAATCTGCTCCATCATCCGCTACAATAAGTAGATGGGTAAATGAATTTAAACGTATTAGAACAAACTGTGTTGATGAAGCGCGCTCTGGAGCACCCAAAATCTTGACTTCTAAGGAAATGATTATACAAATCCGTAATATTATTACGCAAGATCGACGACTCAAAGTGAGAGAGATAGCAGACATGGTAAACATTTCAACAGAACGCGTACATCACATTTTAACGAAAGAATTGGGCCTTTCCAAGCTTTCGGCAAGATGGGTGCCGCGATTGCTTACGACTGATCAAAAGTTCAGTCGTTTGCGCATTCCAATGAGTGTTTGGACCTTTATAAGGGGAATCCGGTTGATTTTTGTAGGCGATTTGTTACTTGCGATGAAACTTGGATACACTAAAGTACACTCGAAACTAAACAACAGTCGAAACAATGGTTAGAACGTGGTTCAGCACCTTCAAAGAAAGCGAAAACCACTTTATCGGCCAACAAGGTGATGGCATCAATTTTTTGGGATTCAAAGGGCATTTTGCTCATTGATTACCTTCAGAAAGGTGCCACAATAAACGGACAATATTATGCAGAAATGTTGAGATTCGTGCCAAACGGCCAGGAATAAATGTATTGCTCTTTTAGGAGAATATATTGAAAAATAAAAATTATTTTGTATTTAAAAAATTCGTTTTTCTTTTCTATTCTCACTACTTGTCAAACTACCCTCGTATATATATATATATATATATATATATATATATAAAAATAAATAAACAATATGCAAAAAACAATATATAATAAAATATAATCAATTGAAATGTACAAGGATAAATAAGTAGGTATCGGACCACACGTAGGTATATTTGCGTGAGTGTGTGCCTGAAAGTGCTTGTTGTACATATATGGCGAACGCAATACGAACTGAACAGCGCGAATATCAAATATAGGAATAGTTGTAAAATATCGCCACTCGGCCGTGAACTGTCTTCCCTAGATTGTGTATTTTAGCTTTAAAAGATCGAAATTTTAAAGAAATTGGTGAAACGATGAGTAATTTCCGGTCAATTAAGGGTTGACCAATCCCAGTACAGAAATTGGAAGCAAATATTAAGTAATAATTAAAAATACAATGTAATTAAAGGGATTGTGATAATATTAAAATGATATTCAAGCTTAGTCGTGAAAAGTTGTTTAGAATGATATGTCACACGACTTGCTTTATATAAACGCTAACGATAATAGTGAATAACATAATAGTGTAACAAAACGTGAAAGAGAATTATTTTGTTAAAACATTGAGAAGCAAGGGCTTCGATTTGGAAATAATTAATATATTAACTGGAAAGGCTAGCATAAAAACGACAATCAGCTATATCACTTTTCTGCTACCTCAACACAATCCTGACAAATGGTTCATTCGCTTATTGTATCATAAAATAGATATAGAGTTTTTAAAGATGCGGATGTCAAGTTACTTTTTAGTTTAGAAATTCTATCAAATCTCTTTTAGGAAACGCGAAATATTAAAGTTGAGGTAGCTGAGAAATCTGGTATATATGCAATACACAGCCGAGATTGTAATATGGAATATGTTGTTCAAACTCCAATAGGAACTCTTTATGAAGAACATATATCTCACATTAGGTGTAACAAGTCAGAAAACTTGAGTGTAGCCTGACATATGTTAGAAAATAATTAGAATACAATCGTTGATTGCCTAAATTTAATCCAAAATATGAACAATTAATGCGAATTAGACAGCTACGGATCATATTGCAAACACCACGTCTCATCACCAGTTACAATAGAACACCTGAAGTTTTCGTCCTTTTTTGAGTCTATACTATGTTGAATTCAGTCAGTTTGTGTGGTACAAACCTTGCACAAATCTTTCTCAGTAACAAATGATGTGTCAAAATGCGATGAACTGAATCTTTGGAAATTCCATTCTCACCTATCGCAATGAGGATTGCGGCTCATTTCGACAAATTTCAGTAACCACAAATTTCTTTGCACGAGGATCTTCGTCGTCATTTTTGTTCGTAAATCGTTCATATAACTCATACAAACTCGTATGTGATAAGCACGTATTACCATTCATTCGTTTCATCAAATTAAACGTTTTACCGAGTTTAAAACAGAACATGACATTTGCCCTTTGTTTAAAGTTCATTTTTTGACCAATGCTAAATACACACTGTTACTTTCTCTGCTTCTAATGATGCAAATGTCATGAATTGTGATATAACATTTGTGAAAGATCTACCTTACCGACGCATATTTTTTAATAGATGGTACCACTAAGAATTACTATTTCAAAAAGTTCCATTTTCTCTGCGACAGGCTGTGTAGTTCTTGTGAAATTTAATGTTTGTGTGGTCTTCGAGTAGAGTATTTCGCTGTTTATTTTCTGTGGCTTTACTGCGAACTTATGTTCGACATTGTGTTGAACCTTAACTTGTCGAAATAGATATCCGGAATACAAATATTGAGATGTTAGGGATTTTTGAACTTTTAAATTATTCCTCTAAATATCAAATTAGAACTGTGTGCATTAGTACGAAAAGTTAACTAACGTAAATAATTTGCTTTGCTTCAAAGAAGTGTGGTTATGTATTCTCAAATGGCAGTGTACCAATAATGTATGAAAAAAATAAATTTCGAAACTCTTGTAGGACAGTCTTTTTAAAACTACCATACGTCCTTGCCGGACCATGAATAATGCTCATGTTAACATTGTCTTAGTATAGTCGGTGTAAAAGTGTACTAATATGAAATAGTATTATATTTAACAAATGTGTAAAATCTAGATATATGTACGTACGGAAAACAGTAGCGGTCTAAAAATGCAACAAAATTGTAAAAGATATTGTTCTTTATTTCATTAAATTATTTTTAAACTTGAATTATAAATTGGAAAATGATTGAATGTGGTTTAATTTAGAAGTAGAACTGTAATCCTTGATGTCATGTTCCAACTTTGATATTTGTTTTGATATCTAATAAATTTTACATTTAATTTTATTTATCATGTATGCATATGCACTTAAATTAATTTTTTTAAATGCCATTCAATTGTTTATTTAACTAAAAATCGGAAACTTCTTTATTTTGTTGACTTGAAAATAAAAATAATTATGTACTTAGCAAAACAAAAGGAACTCGTTAAATATTAAAATTGTTTAAAAATTTGTTTACAACGTTAGACCAATTTGTGGTCAAGTTATACTTGTAATAGAGTAATTTAACAAAATTAAAGCAGCAAGTTTATTAAATAAGTAAGTAAAATATCTATAGCTTTTAAAATAGATTCTCCGAGGAACCAAACATTATTTTTTATACAATATACAGAGTCCGTCTCATTATGGTTAACTCTTTATTGAAAAATACTTTTTACTATGTGAATTATAAAGTTGGCTAAATTTACAAAATAGTGCGAAGTAATCGGTTAACAAAATGCCGCAAAGAAAACTAATGTACTTCACAATAATTTCATCCACATTTGGAAACATTTCTAAGTTTTTTACAAAAAGTATTAACTTTACCTTTCACTCGTTTTCAATATATGTGCACATGCTTTTTGAAATTGAAAATTCAAGGTATTTAATTTCTCAAATATGTCGACCAAGTAGCTCAACTTCTTCGCAAGTTTATCATCTCAAAGCTTCCCGATTTCGGGTCTTTTTCTTATTCTAAAAAAATGGCGATTTCTTCTCTTAATTCGTAAACAAACTGCAAAGCTTTCCCATTTGATAACCATTTTGCCTTGCCATAAAATATTAACGCTGAATCTACTGCGTCTATGTCTTTACAAGTGCAGCAGAGAATCTTGAGTAACAGGTCTCATTTTGATACAATTTACTACTGTTACAACCGCCGTAAGCACAATATTCAGACCAGGACTTATTTCTTTAGAAGTTAGAGCTTTTCCGTGAATCATGCAATGTGTCCAGACACACTGGAGATTTTTGTGCTTTCAAGCATTGCACGAGCACTATCGGTACATTGCTAATGTATTAAATAATGCAAGTAATGTTGCTCTGTTCCATTGGCTAGTAGGAAAATAGTTCTTCTTCTGTTGACATACTATTGCAAAATCGAACAAAGTCCGATAAACGAGCAATGGTGTGAGGTTTTTTACATCTGGCTATTTCATTTGAAACTTTATGAGAAGAAACTAAAGCTTTTTCATTGACAGACAAAGCTTTTCTGAAAAATGAGATCCGCTTTTCACATGATTTAATTTTAATTCAAACAATGTTCTGGGTTTGTTAATGTACTCACTATGAAACGTCTGTTAAAAGTTCTGAGCAATGACACATGGGTTATTACTCAAAATTTTTTCTCCATTTACTTCAACGCTGGTAAACTCTAAATTCAAGTAATTTTGAGAATATTTTCTTGATTTTTTCTTCAGAAAAACGCTCCTCTATGTACTTGATGAAGCTTCACTATAGTTTAGTTCTCGTTTAAGCTCACTTAAACATTTATACATTAGCAAATGACGTACAAGGTTCTCTCTTCTTCATTTAGTTCAGCGCTGGTAAATCCCAAATTCATGTAATTTTGAGAATATTTTCTTGATATTGCTGATGATTGCAGTCAATACGTAAATTACAACATACGCAATCGAAGATCGACTTGCCTGAGACTGGCTGGAGCTGAACGAGGTACAGTATTTGTACATTATGCACACTATATACACTATGCATGCATCGCGGTCGCGACAGACGTTCCAGATTGTTCGAGACAAATCGGAACTTTTCGGAAAGCCGCGAGAATTTCCGATATGATGGACGTAACACAGAGAGCGATAGAAAGACACTGATTCTGGTTTAATTAATACAGTCACACTACAATGCTGTAGTGTTGCCCTAGTGCTAAACCCCCTTAAATGAAAATTAATATTACAATTACAGCACGATTTTAATAAAAAAACATTGTAGCAGGGGGAACGGATGGGGGGCGATGAGAATTATTATTGAAAATTTAAAAGATTGAGAAACCCTGTCGGAAACGATAATGTGTCTGAAGGAATATGTCCGTTGTGCTATTCAATGATAAAGCGAATGAAGTTGTTAACATACAGTTTTGATGACATGAACTTTATATCTGTGAATGCTAAGAGAATATATTGGGTTGGCAGAGAGCGTTGCTTTATTTTTTGTATAACGTATGTTAGTGCTGTACTTTATCGTTTGTCGCCTGATACTAGTCACATTGACGTAACTTCAGAAGTAAGTAGTGCGTGATTTTTATTAAAGCTATTAGTTGTGGGTTAATTTTAAATGGAGTGCAGAAACGAACATTTTCGACATATTTTACTATTTTATTTCCGTAAAGGAAAGAAAGCTGCTGCGGCTCACAAAAAGATATGTGAAGTTTATGGTGCTAATTGCTTAACAGAGCGTACGTGTCAGAATTGGTATAAAAAATTCCGTTCTGGAGATTTTCCACTCAAAGATGAGCAACGTTCTGGTCGGCCTACTGAAGTTGATGATGACCAAATCAAAGTCATAATTGAAGAGGATCGTCATATAACTGTTCGAGAGGTTGCGGAGAGGCTACATGTATCGCACACAACGATTGAAAAACATTTAAAATATCTTGGGCTAGTTAAGAAGCTTGATATTTGGGTACCTCACGAATTGAAAGAAATGCATTTAACACAAAGAATCAACTTTTGCGATATGCACCTTAGACGAAATGAAACCGACCCTTTCTTGAAAAGAATCATCACTGGTGATGAAAAATGGGTCCTGTACAGTAACATAGTTCGAAAACGATCATGGAGCAAACACGATAAACCAGCTCAAACCATATCGAAAGCTGAATTGCATCCAAAAGAGATCATGCTGTCAGTTTGGTGGGATTACAAAGGTGTTGTGTTTTTTGAGATGCTTCTAAGGAACCAAACGATCAATTCTGATGTTTACTGTCAACAATTAATAAAACTGGATGAAGCAATAAAAGGAAAACGGCCAGAATTGTCAAATCGGAAAGGTGTAGTTTTCCACCAAGATAATGCAAGGCCTCACACATCTTTGGCAACTCGTGGGAAACTATTGGAGCTTGGCTGGGAAGTGATGCCACATCCCCCATACAGCCCTGATCTAGCACCATCTGATTACCATTTATTTCGAAGTTTGCAGAATTCTTTGAATGGTAAAACTTTCACAAATGACGATGACCTTCACTCGCACCTGGTTCAGTTTTTTACTGATAAGGACCAGAAATTTTATGAGCGCGGAATCATGCAGCTGAAAGAAAGATGACAAAAGGTCATTGAGCAAAATGGAAAATATATAATTGATTAAAAAATATTCTTTGTTTAAAAAAAAATTGTTTTATTTTATAATACAAAACCGAAAGTACTTAGTTGCCAACCCAATATTAAAAAATGCCTTACTCTTAAAGTTTCTTGGAAAAAATTCGTTTTAAATCACAAATTAGTATTTTATTTTATAGTATACCTAGGAAAATGAAGGTTATATAAGCAATTATGAAGAGACAACATTATAATAAATACAATTCGTGTAAGTTGTAAATGTATTGGATCGTTTTCAAACTTTTTAAATTTGAAATTAAACCTTTGCAGTTTCGGTTTTTTATTTCCTACTTAGGCAACCAAGTAAACTAGACTACTCAACGTCATTTGCAATTCCGCATTTCATTATTTAGCAAACAGTATTTCCTTATGCTCCCAGGGAAAACGTCTGCGGTTTTACCACAAATTTTATATTCTAGGAAATTAATCAATACTAAACCGCTTGTTTTATTCATTCTGTTATAAAAATGTTAATTTTACGTTTAGTAAATTATTTTATCAATTTTTAATTATTATCTTATGTTGTATAAATTCAATTATCTTTTGTGTATAACTCATGTTTTCATATTTTTGGCAAGCCTACAGAGTTGTTCTGATTTTTAACAATAGGATCAATGCTATACATACATTATCTGATATTCAAGCGATAATATTTTTCATTCAGCGAGGACCGTGTAAGTACGTTTATTCTAATTTTGTTTTTAAACAATTCACTTCTCTTTTAAAGTTCGAGCAGAATAATTGTGTATTGTTTTTTCCTTTGATAGAAGACGAAATGGTAAATTTTCAAAACGTCTTCAAAGATGTTAAATGTAAGTATTAATATTATTTATTTTTTTTACTTTCAAATGTTCTTAGCGGCATCCATATAAATACATACATACTTATAACTAATTATTGAGATATTATATATTTTTAAAAGGAGCAAAACAATTTATTAAAGAGATTATATAATTTTTAAAACGCTTTACAAAAATTAACGATTACTATATTTAAAAATTTGTAAATAATGAATAAATATTTTTATATTTAAAGGGCCTAAGTTGAAGTAGTTTGTTTCTAATACAATAGAATAATGCATTTCAATTACATTCAACTATTTAGTAAACTATTATAAACTACAATAATCTTACATATTTATTCTTGAATCTGAGTTTTATGCTATGAAGTAATATACAGAATTCTACATTAAAATGAGTCTATATTTGATGGCTAATACTAATTTGAAAGATAACAATTTGTTTTCAATTTTAATGTATTTTTGATAGTATTTGCACCAAATGCCTGTATTTAATATCATAAATGTTATTGATATTAATTATAATTAAAAAATCCTATTTAATACACGTATTAATGTGTATAAATTTAAACCATCCATGAATGTTAGGTAAGCCAACTTGTATTTTAATGGGTCATAGACACGATGTGTTACAAAATTGTAGAAATACGTAGATATCATAACATCTTCATATATGAGTGTTTGACACATAGTTGTTGAAAAAAATTCGATCTAAAACGTCGATCTTATTAGTGATATCTTTTCGTCAGTTTAAAAGTCAGATTAGAAGTAGCTGGTGATATTTCGTTGCAGTTAAACCTTACATGAGGTTAGTTAGGAGGGCTAACTTAAAAAAGACAATCTGTGACACCACTTGCTTGTCACCTCAACGTTTTTCATGAACACGGAATTTGGTTCATAAACGCTATAAAATCATTTTTAGGAAATGCGAAAGATAAAGTCAAGGTTAATCAGAAATCCGGGATTTATGAAATAAAATGCCGAGATCGTGACAAAAAATACATTGGTCAAATGAAACGCTCAATAGGAACTCGGTATAAAGAACATATTTTGCATATCAAGTTCACTCGGCCTGAGAAATTCAGTTTAGCGAAACATATAATTAAGTTTCTCACGATGGGAAATTTGATGAAAATTATACTATTATTATAAATAATGTAATTTTCATTAAATTTCCCATCGTGAAAGACTTAATTATATGTTTTCATTAAATTTCCCATCGTGAAAAATTTAATTATATGTTTATATATAATTATTGACATTATAATAACCTGACTGCGGGTTTTAAATAAATATTAGATCTGTTCCATAATGCGATTTATGGCGTTTTAAAGAACTCGAAGTTACACTGCCTGGTGGCTTAACTGGTAAAGCAGTCGTCTATAAAACGGCAGATGGAGGTTCGAGTCCTCCAGCGCAGAAATTTTTAATTAATTTCTGTGTATTTAATTAACGATGGAATAGCAGAAAATAATATAATTTTTATTAAATTTCCGATCGTGAACAATTTAATTATATGTTTATATATAATTATTGACAACATACTTTTGGGAAGTTCAATATATCGGCAACCCAACTTGTAATGTTGGTTATAGATGGGGGTTAGAGTATGGTGACAGCTGGAAAGTTACTTAAACAAATTTATCCACAATTGCTTCATGTAACTTGTTTGCTCCATGCAAGTTATCTTATAGCTGAATTTATTAGAATCAGTTATCCTAAAGTAGACTAATTTATAGTTTCTACCAAAAAAAGCTTTTATTAAATTTCCAAAACGCATTCGTGACTTGAAACAGGCTTGTCCGAGCATTCCTCAGCCACCACAGCCAGTATTGATGAGATGGGGAACTTGGCTTAAAGCTCTTTTATATTATGAGAAATTTTTGTACATTATTAAACCTTGTATCTTACCCCAGCGGCTGATTTCAGATACCGAAATCCATATTCAAATACGGCAAATTTCCGAAAATTATTCAATTCTTTTAGATACTATTTCCAAATTAGAGAACACCAAGCTGTCATTACATGAAGCGCTAAATATAGTATATTACCTCAATGCCTCGTTAGGAAATCTACTTGATAGTATAGGGAGATTAACAACCGATAAATTGTGTGCGGTTATAAATAAGAATCCCGATTTTCAAATTATAGTGCATGTAGACAAAGTTTAACTGAAAACCAAGAGTGCGAATATGATGTGAACGTCCTTTTTAAATTCGCGAACGTCACATCATTGGACGCAGAACGCCCCTTTTCCAAATACACCAACATATTTTCACTTCGCCGTAGGATTCTGACTGAGTTAGTACTGGAAGGCATACTAATGACACAATACTACAGCGAATTTTTGTCACTCTACATCAACAACGCAAAAAAAGAGTTGTTTTAAGTAAAAGCTGTCAGTAAGTAATTACATTTATTATTTTTAATTTCGATAGTAACTGAGCCGTGCGCTACTGTGAAAGCACTTGTGTCCGCAGCCTTATACATAAGGTAGTAGACGCAAAGATTTAATGTGAAACTTTTTTAAGCAATGCTTCTAAAAATGCTGTGAAAGAATTAGAATCACACCAAGTTGCATAAAGAAAAAACAATGCAAATCTCTGTAATCTGTCTGTATTTAAATAAGTAAACACAATATGATATTTAGATCTGGAAAATTTTGAAAAAATTCTAGTAATAGCTTTGAACTAAGTATTGTAAAGTTTATAATTTAGTATTACTCATGTATAATTACATAATTAAATTACAAAGGGAAACGATAAATGTACGAATATTACAATGTGTGACTTTTTAAGATTGAAAATGATTTTATTAATGCAGCTGCAAATAAAATTTATGTATAATTCTAATAAAGGACACAAAATAGACTTACGTGAATTTTTCAAATGAAAATAAATTAATTTTAATATCATTCTTTGTTAAAAATCTTACCACGGGAAATCTTGTCACTTTGGATGTGACATTTAAATAGGAGACGGCCCCTAAATCTTTTATTTCACCAAGTTCAACATTTTAAATAAGCAGTCAGTAAATATAGGTAAAAAATATTTAGAATATATTATCTTATTAAAAGAAAATTGATATCTTAATTAGATTACCTGGATTATAATAATAACAAACATCAAAGAAATTCAATGTATTGTATTGGAGAATACATAAAATTGAAAATTACAATTAAGTTTATTAGGGAATTAATATCAAATGGTTTTATTAAACATTATAGCCGGAAGACACATTGATTTTTAATATGCTTGGTTTGAACCATACATTATCAGAGCAGAGTAAGAATCTACTCTACGGAAATAATAAAGTAAAGTAAGAGATTAATGATATAAACAAATACTTAGGTACGTACGAATAAATAAATATTAATTTGATCTATTAAGGATAAAATAATCATTAAATTATAATTAATAAAATTATTATTTAATTTACACATACAATATTAATTTTAACATAATTAGTTTAATTAAATATTATATACACTTTAAAAGTTAATTACAAGATATTCACTAATAATTTTTACATAACAATTTGGCGCAGTACAATGTTGGGCTTATTTACAATTCAACACACTTGACGCATTACCATTTTACATAATATATATGTAAATATGTATATATATTAAATAATTCACCGTGGATAATGAAGGCGCATCCGGGTTCGAGTGTCGCGCGGAGAACAGGAACTTTTCAAAAAATTTCCGCAATACGCATACGATGTATGGTAAAAAGCAGTTAAAATTAAAATTTTTCACACTATATAACATTTTTTTCTACAAAAATACATCATATACTCGACACACTTCATGTGATGTATCAGAAATTGTATGTATATATATATATATATATATATATATATATATATACAATATATATATATGAGAATGGAAAAGAAAAACGAATTTTTAAAATACAAAATAATTTTTATTTTTTAATATATTCTGCTAAAAGAGCAATACATTTATTCCAACGGTGCTCCAATACCCTTATGCCATCTCTAAAATGCGATTCCGGAAGGCTTGCAAAATACTTATTTACGAAGATGATAAGCTCGTCGTTAGACGAAAATTTCTTTCCACCTAGTGCCGTTTTCAATTTTGGAAAAAGGTGGAAGTCGGAAGGGGTTAGATTCGGCGAATAAGGCGCATGCGGTACTAATTGGAAATGTAACTCGTGGATTTTGGACATCGCAACTGTGCTGGTATGCGAGGGAGCGTTGTCTTGGTGAAACAGAATCCTTTTCTTTGCCATTCCTGGCCGTTTAGCACGAATCTCAACATTTATTTTTTGTAGAAGTCCTGCATAATATTGTCCGTTTATTGTGGCACCTTTCTGAAGGTAATCAATGAGCAAAATGCCCTTTGAATCCCAAAAAATTTATGCCATCACCTTGTTTGCCGATAAAGTGGTTTTCGCTTTCTTTGGAGGTGCAGAACCACGTTCTAACCATTGTTTAGTTTCGGGTGTACTGTAGTGTATCCAAGAACACTCATTGGAAATGCGCAAACGAGTGAACTTTTGATCAGTCGTAAGCAATCGCGGCACCCATCTTGCCCAAAGCTTGGAAAGGCCCAATTCTTTCGTTAAAATTTGGTGTACGCGTTCTGTTGAAATGTTTACCATGTCTGCTATCTCTCTCACTTTGAGTCGTCGATCTTGCGTAATAATATTTTGGATTTTTATAATAATTTCCTTAGAAGGTACGATTTTGGGTGCTCCAGAGCGCGCTTCATCAACACAGCTTGTTCTACCACGTTTAAATTCATTTACCCATCTACTTATTGTGGCGGATGATGGAGCAGATTCACCTAATGTTTCCCGTAACATCTTTTATTTCGGTAGCTTTCATACCCTTAATTACGAAGTATTTAATCACCGCACGATACTCTGCTTTTTCCATTTTAACAAAACGATGTGTTGCTTCTTTTTCAATCAGCTGTCAAAAATAAACTAATCAACCGATTTATCTAAATATCGTAATGTAAACATATAAATAGGCAACCTAAGTTACAGTGCATTTGTTTTACCAATTAGAGCGCCACCTACTTATCACTACTCAAACTATCCTCGTATATATATGTATATATATATATATATATATATATATATATATATATATATATATATATATACATATATTTTACCATACGATGTATGAGTGTTCCTACTGCACATTGCCGCGCCGTTCGTGATTCCTTTTGAGAGGTTGAATTCTTTTGCATTTATCCAATTTGAAAGTTTTTGTAAAAACTTTACTTCGTACTGATGCTCTTCTTCTGCCATTCCACAATTGTCAGCGTCCACATTTTCTATGTCGAGTCAGGGCTCTAGCACTATGTGTAACACATGGCCGGCTTTTTCCGCATCTGTTCCACAATTTAACAGAGGTCAAACAAGTATATTCTAGTAAATGACATTTATGAACATTGCCTGAAATAAATTATAAAGGATATAATTACAAATGTTGCATTTTAGCCCATTCGTAGACTCAGTCTATGTGATGTGTCCTACGACGATGTAGAAGTCATAGAAAACGCGCAGTACATTCGTGGACGACAATACTTTATATTTTTCATACTATAGACTATAAGCTTTGTATTCATATATACTATAAACAGGGAATCACGGGAGAAAGTAGTTAAAAGTCTCAGAAAAGTAGAAATATCTGAAAAAATTCAAATTTTTTTATTCACGTTCGTAGCAGACACATTACTTAAATATTATGGAATATTATCATTAAAAGAGTAATTAAGAATAGAATACATACCCCCTTTTTCGAATTCGAGTGCGCAACAATCACTAAAACAATTCCGAGAAATGCAAAAGGTAATTAGGGTTACTAATGAGTCAGAAAGATAACACATTCTACCGATGTGTGGTCACTTCAAATGCTGAAATGCAAATTATGGGCCAATTTCACGGGGTTAATATTTATATCTGCATTAAGTAGGCATAATAGTGGGATATCAGATATATGTATATATGTGCGGGTCCAAATTCATCCAATGTTGTAAACTACCTGCGTATCCATACCTAAACTCATCCGATAGGAGAGGCAAATTCGTCTAATGCATTGCTAATCAGATTAACACTAATAATCGCCTGGAGATCGATAGGAGAGGCAAATTCGTCTGATGCATTGCTAATCAGATTAACACTAATAATCGCCTGGGCGCTTTGAATCCTCCCAAAAAATGTCTGAACTTTTAATATAAAATAAAACAAAATAATAGCATTTTATACACATATTGATAAAACATAATTTTATTAGAAAATAATTACAAAATAAAAAATTATTCAGATATATAATTATAACATAAAAATTAACTTATAATACGAACTTTACACCAATAATATAACATAATATAATATAACAATTTCTATAATACTAAATTGGTTTAATTTTTCGATATTTTGTATCGGTTTGAAACTGCGCACACAAATTCAAATCTGGAAAGCAATCCTGAGCGGTCTAGCATCTATTAAATCCTTTACAAATTTTAAGGATTTCAACATGTGACTCCTAACAATTTTGCCGGTATTTACGTTTTGAATTTTAATATACGTGTCAACTTGAAATTCTACTAATTTTTTAACAAATGTAAAAATAGATGGATGATAATTGTAGAAGCTGCTGTTGAATTGGGAGTGAAATGATTCGCAACATTTTGTCGTATTCTCAATTGACGCTGTTGCTTCAGCCCACATTTCCGGTGGAAAATTTGCGCCATCTTCTATATAATTCTCAACAATATAATCACAAAATTTATCAACATTTACATTATTCGGTTTAATACTGCAAAAGTCATAAACAAAACAATCTCCCACTTCTGTTGGCTGCAAGAAGGAAAGACCAAATAGATGAGAAAGCCACTTCCCTGTATCTGAAGCTTCTTTATAAGTAGTAGTCAGACCTAATTGTTGGATCTGTCTGAACCATGACTGCCCCAAATGAAAGCGGCAACCCCGAATTATAACTTGCGGCCATATTTTCCTTATTGCATTATGCACAGATATTTCAAAGTCCACTATCACAGTTTTTGGTTCGAAACTAATATGCACAATTTCAGCAACTTTTTCGCATAAGACATTTAATAACTTTTCATATGTCACTTGTTTTTTGTCTGGCAGCAAGCAATAGACTAGTGGAATATAATGTCCGTTTTGAAGTCCATGGATAGTATACAATTGAACAAAATGTTTACAACAATAATTAAATGTTCCATCCATGTATATTTTTTCCATGCCACTAAGAAACTTTAAATTTATCTCACAGGAAAAAATTACAATTTTTGTTTTACTGTTATTATAAATTAGGACGTTTTCATCCCGAAGAGATTTAATGTTTGTAGTGTCAAGGTATTTTTGAATTTCTTTTATATTTTTGGGAAATGTCGGAAACATTTTTCTTCGAGCATTATACACATTTTTGCGAACTCGCTTTACATCCTGTACATCGACGTGCTTATCTTTACCGGTGGAAATTATTTCATTACGAATTATTTTTGAAGGTCTCTGGGTAATGTCTTCAACAGCTTTTCGTTTGCAGGCACTACTCAAAAATTGCCTATCAAGGCTTTTTAAGTTCTTCTCATGATTGTGCGTGACACTACTTATATCTGTTATCACAATTTCATCACTTGATGTAAAGAATTTTGCACTACACCCTTTCACTGAACAGATCCACTTTGTATTTCCGTTCTTTAAAACTGATTTCTTCGAAAATTTGAACCCATCAAGAACAAGCATGGTCTTGCCACGCTCACTTATTATTGTCTCAAGTGACATTTTGTATGCCGCGCCTGTATACGTAACAAACAAAGCTGAAATGACTAAATTTACTTGCATTTTGCCCTTTATATACAATTTTATAATACAACCATATACATTATGTTCATGTTTATTTGAATAGAATTACTCTTAATAGGAATAGAATAATTTGTAATTAAATTTGATTTAATTTTGATTTGATTGATTTGATGAATTTTTGATATCGGATGAATTTGCATGCGCCCGTATATATATATATATATATATATATATATATATATATATATAATATATAATATATAATATATAATATATAATATATAATATATAATATATAATATATAATATATAATATATAATATATAATATATAATATATAATATATATAATTACACGCAAGAATATTAACATAAATATTTTGGAATTATGACTTACGCGGAGCCCACAGTGCAACGGCAAAATTACAGTCATTTCCATTCTTCTTACTTTTCATAAACGACTTGCTAACAAGTTTGCCTTCTAATGCCTTAGGTATGCTGATGATATTATAATTAAATTAGTTGATATTCTTTTTACGATATTCAGAAATTTTTTGTAGAAGAAATTCTATGTACATTTTTAAAATTTTTGTGCTAGAAACCTTCTGATATTTATCTGGTTAGAGGAAGTGAGTATATTTTTTTACTGAAACAACATACGAGGAGCGTTTTTATATTCGCGGAATGAGCGGGTTGTAGAGGGGTGAGTAGGCGCATTGGGGGTGTGGCCTGTGCAGCGACTCATGATTAGTATAAATACGAAGTTTCATTGTTATTAGACAGTTAGTCTTTGAGCTATCGTCAACCAAGTAACATAATCAGGAGTGAAAAGTGAAATATGGAAAAAATCGAATATCGTGCCGTTATAAAGTTCCTTACCAGGCAAGGAAAATCAGTCGCGACCATAATGAAGGAGATGTCATTGGTTTACGGCGACTCTTGTCCAGGAAAAACCATGGTGTACAAGTGGCATAGTTTATTTAAACAAGGAAGGGAATCCCTTGAAGACGACCCGAGGCCGGGCAGGAGCATTGAGGTGACCACGCCAGCACTTATCCAAAAAGTTGAACAAATTGTACTCGAAGATGCTCGACTAAAGAAGAAACAATTCGCAGAAATGGTTGGAGTATCCGATACAACAATTTTTAAAATCCTACACGATCATCTCGGCATGTCTAAGGTCAGCGCAAGATGGGTGCCGAGAATGCTCACGCCGCGCAAAAACAACAGCGCGTAGAGTGTTCGCGTGCATTTTTGGACCTCTGTAATGAAGACAAGGATGGTGTATTGAGTGGAATTGTTACTGGACACGAAACTTGGGTTCATCATTATGAACCTGAGTCCAAACAAGACTCCATGCAGTGGCATAAAAAGGGCACAGCGCCTCCCAAGAAATTTAAAGTGTCACAATCAGCTGGGAAACTCTTGGCAACGGTATTTTGGGAGTCGGAAGGAATATTGTTGATTGATTATAAAGATAAAGGTGTTTCTATAACCGGAGAATATTGCGCTTCAATATTAGAGCGACTAAAAGAAGCCATTAAAGAGAAAAGACGGGGAAAATTGACAAAAGGTGTTCTGCTTTTGCACGACAACGCGCCCGTCCACAAGAGCCGCGTTGCGTTAGCTGCCCTGCATAAGGTGGGCTTCGAAATTGTGAATCACCCACCCTACAGCCCAGACCTGGCCCCGAGTGATTATTACCTGTTTCCGAAAATGAAAAAAGAGCTGCGGGGTAAAAAATTTACTGCCGATGATGAAGTCAAGGAGGCAGTTTCGGCGTATTTTGCAGAAAATGTATCCGTCTTGCAGGTGAATTTATTGAAAAAGAAAAATAATTTGGTTTTTTTATTTCCACCCCTTGTCCCCCATTCCGCGAATATAAAAACGCTCCCTCGTAGCATTCAATCTTCGTCGGAGCGAAGAAAGTAACATAGTGCAGGTTTTTTCATAAATTAATTGGCGGTCAAATTGATTATCCTAACATTGTGTAATTTTAATATTACAAGCACGACTTCGCGACAATTTTCTACAATTGTTCATCGTAGGCTGAGGAAAAATATTTTTGGAGATTCTCATTAATTCATATGGTAAAGAACACAGATGCTGTATACACCGACGTATCCACTGGAAATGGACATCGAAGTTATACTACAGTGTTGTTAATCTGATACGTAGACTTCCGCGGTCGTGGTCCATACTATCATCTACTGGGCTTTCGGGCTGGAACCGCGTCACTGGTATATCTGCCGACGTTTCGTACCCACTCGTATACATATTCAGAGCTCAACTACTGCTACTGGTTGTTGCACTGAAACAGTTTCAACCTTTGAACCTTAGTTCTTTGAAAATGCTGCTGGTGAAGCCGTAACTTTCAATGGTGATCGATATCGTCGGATGATAACCGAATTTTTGTGGCCTGAATTAATAAATATTGATCTAGAGGATGTGTAGTTTCAACAGGATGGCGCTACACCTCACTTTGCATACGAATCAATTGATTTATTGAGAGAAAAATTTCCTGGACGTGGAATCTCAAGAAACGGTGATGTTAATTGGCCACCAAGATCATATGATTTGACACCGTTAGACTATTTTCTTTGGGGTTATGTGAAAAGTCAGCTTTATAAAAACAATCCACAATCAATTCCTGCTTTGAAAGATGAAATTATTCGTGTCATTGGTGAGATAGAGCCTCAATTATATCAAAATGTCATTGAAAATTTAACAAAAGAGTGGACGTCTGTGCAGCTACATGAGGAGGCCATTTGACAGATATTATTTTTCGCATATAAATGTCATAACTGATACTTCAATTACTAATAAAAGTTTTTGAAAGTGAACGCAAATTATATGTTTTATTTATTCTTTAAAAAAACCGCTAAATTTGAAACACCCTTTATTATATATCTAATTACTTTAATTAGCTAATTTGTTCAAATATGTTATCTGAACGTACTTAAATCAGATATATCTTTAAATTTTAATTCAATATGAAATTAGTTTATATTTACATCATTAGCTCAAGTAACACATCGGTAAACACATACGTATGCTGAAAGTACAGAAATAACGGCCTTAAACTGGATAATTTAAAACAGATTTTGGGTTTTAAATTATCTAGTTTAAGGCCGTTATTTCTGTGCTTTCTTTAAGAATGAATAGCCACTGATAAACACACACTCGTTTAAGTACTTAGATAAGTTCTACATATACTGAAACATTATTTTTATTTCTGGGTTCAATAATCTAATCGCATTCAAAATCTTGAAAAAATAACGAAAATTTATTTGATTTTAAAATTGTCCATGTAACTCCTACTGATTTGTAAATACTTTCTTATCTTTTGTAATGTGAAAGAATGTGATTGAAGCAAGAAGCATGTTTTGATTAGATTAACTGTAATCCTCTAAAAGTACACTTATCGAATGAAACCTGGTAGCTGATTGTGCCTAAATCTATGTATCTATTTTTAGTATATAGTGATATGCGTAGCTTATTCATATTTTGTGCACCAATTTTGATGAAGAGAAAATGCCTTCGGATGCAGAAGTACAATATGCAGAAACAGTTTACATCCATGGTAATCGTTTTGTTGTTTTTGATATTATAGACCTTCTATGATTGATATTTATTAATTACGTGCATGATTAATTAAATTTATTTAAAATTAGAATACATACAGTACAGAATGTGTGATTACATAGTTTACACAATAATTTAATTCACCATTTACTTAATCTTTAGTACGTTATAAGTTTATATAATCTCCCAAGAATTATTTTTAAAATTTTAAGTGAATTTATTTTGGACAATATTGAAGTAAAGGGTCTTGCAATAGGGACATAACAATTTTGCCTTTTAATACGAACGCACACTTGAACGTTTTTCATGATCTGTCAACGTCAAAACGTCAGTCAAAGTTTACATTTCTATCATGGTGAAGTTTACGAACGAGCAAGGTTTGGAAATTATTAAAAATTACTACCGCAATTCTGAGTGGATGGTCGCAACTTTAAGAGCACTTACTTCAATTTTCTGTCGTAATAATCGTCCCATCAGACATACCGTGTGTGCTATAGTTGATAAATATTCACTATTGGATGTTCCTGTGCCAGTGAGACAATGCACAGATTGAAATACCGAAAATATCGCAGCCGTAAGTGCTCCAGTTCATAATGAGTCAAATCAATTGAGTCCAAGCCGTTCACATGAATTTGGAATGTCTCTAAGCACATTGTGGCGAATTTTGCGTAAAGATTTTGGTTTACACTCATACAAGATCAAATTATCTCAAAAACTGAAGCTTCTTGATCATTTAAAGTGCTGAAAGTTCTCTGATTGGGCTCTGCTAAAGTTTGAAAAAAATACTGAATTTGATCGAAAAGTCATCTTCAGCGATGAAGCTAATTTTTGACTGAATGGCTTTGTCAATAAGTAAAATATGGGTTTTGGACAGTAACAAACCCACATGTGCTTCAAGAAACTACATTACAACTACAAAAAGTGACCGTGTGGTGTGGATTTCATGCCAGAGGTGTGATTGGTCCATATGTTTTCGTCGATGAAAATGATCGCCATGTTACGGTTAATGTAGTTCGCTATCAGGCCATATTGGAAGACTATTTTTGGCCAGAGTTAGATGGACTTGACATCAGTGTTATATTGTTCCATCAAGATGTTGCCATATGCCGCATAGCTGGTCAAATAATTGATCTATTGAAGGGAAAGATCAGTAACCGTGTAATCTCGAGAAATGGTCTGGTCGAGTGGTCACCTTGCTCATACGATTTAAAGCCATCGGCTTTTTTTTTATGAGGGTACGTTCAATCGTTGAGCTTAGGGATAATATTGAACACGAAATTGTCAACGTTCCGGTCGATATGTGTGAAAGAGTGGTGGAAAATTGGCCCCAAAGTATCGATCGCTACAAACGTGCTCGCGGTGGTCATATGAACGAGATCGAATTCCATAGTTAGATGTAACATGTGTATTGCACCTAGAATAAATTTCAGTCCAATATCTCAAATATTCTGTTTTCTTTAAATACATAGTTCTTATGTCCTTGTTGAAAAACCCGATACTACTTGATTGTTCAGGGAGTTCCCAAGGTTTTCATCTGGGATCTCTGTTGCTCAATATTTTCATAAGCGACATTGTTAGTATTTTTAAGTTTAGTAAATTTTTGACATAAGCTGGTGACGTCCAGTTATTTTGCCAAATGCATTCCCTAATAGATTGCAATCATTTCCAGGATGAAATGGATAGCTTTTACCGATATTGTGATAGCAAAAATCTTCAATTGAATTCCTCCATGTTAAGAACCTTGGTATAAACTAAGTAGTTAGTAAAGTAAATAAGTTCTTGGGATTCATAATAGTAATACTCTGTATACCATAATACAGGAAGTATAAAATAAATCAGCACTAAGTATTAATTTCTAAAAAATAGGTTAACTTGATATTGATACTGGTCAATGAGTATATTTTTAATATTTATTTTTAAGGATTTTAGTGGCAAGTCTTAACATTCTTGTGAGATATGATTATAAATCCTCAATAACTGCGTCACAACATTTTTATATACGTTAGTCGGCGTCTCTGGTATACGTAAGCTGCTACTCTTTTGTCTTTCATGGGTATATTAGTGGTCTACCACATACTGCACCAAAAGCTCACTATAGTGTTTCTTAGTAAAATATGCGCATTCCTAATGTACATGTTTTACTTCTTATACAGAATTTTTCGATTCTAAATACCCTGCTCGCATTAACAGAATTTACTCAAAAGATAATTCCGTAAAATAGTCTGGATGCCATATAAGCATGATATACACCCAGATCTGTTTCAATATGTACCTGTGATAAAGATATTCGTGTGGCGTAAACTATTGGCGAAATCTTCTTGGTAAATATAATCACATGTTTTTTCCAATTTTGTGCACTGTCTAGTTCTAATCCAAGAAATCTTGTGTGTTCATACGACGTTCATTTCTCTATGTCGTTATAATTAATTTTCTACCTTTCACCCTTTTGCAATGCCAATTTTATTACATTTGTTATGCCTATATTCAATTTTACACTGTTTGATTGAAACTAATCACTTATTAAAGTCATTATATTGACAATTTCGTCCCGTAGTGATAAGGAGTTTTACCCTAACATTATAACCGATGTAGCATCAGAGAACATATTTATCAGATAGTTGTTAACTCTTGGTAGCCTATTCATGTACAGGAAAAGTGAAACTGTTCTAAGACAGATCCTTGGGGTATTCTACATTCCGGATGTTACAGGTGGATTGAATTTTCTCGTCATCGTTTCACAATATGATATACTTCATTCGATTATTTAAATACGTTTTTGTAGTTCATAAATCACTCCTCTGAAAGCCAGTAGCTCCAAGTCATGCAAAAGGATGGAATGACCTACACTCTTAAACGATATTAATAGATAGAAAAATACTTCAACAACTTCTTTTTTGTTAGACAAGGTCTCTGTTATTCTAGTAATCGTTATGTAGCTCTAATAGTTGAGGGACCTTGAATATACGCATTACATGCTTTTTCATGATTTTCGCAATTGTTTACAAATGCAAATTAACTGATGAGCATATGAAGTCTCAGCTAACAATTTTCACTACAAAACTTGATCCACAAATGCAAACAAATGTCAGTGGAAAGTTATAGCTGCATAAATCTCATTAACCTTAATTATGATATTTAATTGTATTATGTGAATTAGTTACGTGTTACTTATTGTAAGTTTTTAGAATAAATCTCGAGTCAATAATTACAGATAAAATTTTATTATATACTATATACCAGTTATTGTACTTCTTAAGTGGTCGTTAAATAAAAACATCTGATTATTATTTTATATGTATTATATTGTAAATATTACAATGTAAGTAAATTATGCTGGTTGTGTGGAGAGCACTGGATTAATCAATAGCTCTTACACACAGCTATTAGTAGCGAAGAAAGGACGTTGTGTATCCTTATAGAACGCGCACTTTTACCAGCCTTCACCCTATGCAATTTTAATTTAGTTTGATTATATAGAAATGTCAGCGTTGTTAATTGCCAGACAGTACCTACAATACTTGTTAGTATTAATGCAGTTCCGTTCTTTTTTTTAATAATACAGGAGATCATGTGAGATGCTTTATCGTTTCTAAGTACTGAGAAGTATTCAATATAAACATAAATATAAGCTTCCTGTAAATAATTCTCTTTCTTAAAATTTGTAAGGCTATAAGCGATATAGGCGTCTAGCATATTAAATTATCAAGTATTTAATGGAGACTTTATTGGTCTTAGAAATGCGGATTTGATAAAATTGATATACTGCAGGTGTAAAATTATAAGATAACATGGTAATATTGGTAACAACAACGTTATTTTTCCATACTTTTATAGATGCAATAAATTGCTTTACAGTACTTACACGCGAACTAGCAAATCCGCCAATTAAAATGAACGATATTTACAGTCATATTAGGATTATTAGCTAAATATGATAAGGATGCTCTCTGTTACAAATTGTTGAAATTACTGTTTACTCGAAGAGTGCAGTATTCGTTTTAACATGCTATGTACAGGTAAATACATGTTTAACATTTAAAATATACACTATCGTCCATAAGTTTAATCGCGCTACAGATAATTTTAATTGCAGAAGAAAATAAAATATTTAAGTTAATATATTGAAATTTTATTCAAACTAAAATCATTTTACATATTTGCACGTTATTTAATCGAAGTATTTTGTATAAACAAATGAACGCCTTATTTTCTATTTCAAGGAAAAATATTCAGGTAAGAAATATAATGAGGGTGTCATGGAGGTTATCCCTTTCTCGGAATTGTTTATTGTATGGTTTATTATGTGGACGTAATAGCCAGTTTTTATCTGATATTTGTGCGCTTGTAAGGGTCTATTACACAGTGAATACTCAGTATTCACGTTGTTGATGAAGTGTCAGCAAGTGCTATCGTGTGAGCATATTTTTTTTAATTGCGTTTAAAACATAGCAAGGAGAAAGCAACTAACTCTTGAACAAAGGGCAAGAACTATTGCTTTGCACGAAACAAAGCTTTCTAATAGAGCAATCGTCTAACTAAACTAAAAAAACTAAAAGTTTTCGAGTATTGTGTTCATCAAACTATAAAGAGAATGGTAGAAACTGGTCAACTCGGGGACCGAAAACGCAGTGGACGGCCGAGGATAACTACTAAAAGAGAAAATGAATATCTGAAATTATTGTCCTTACGCAATCATCGCCTTACAGCCCCAGAAATAGCAGCACAATATAACGTACTCCACGAAGCCACGGATAGCGTAACAACAACCAAACGCCGTTTAGCTGAAGCTGGACTTAGAGGTCGAGTAGCAGTAAAAGAACCACGTCTGTCTGAACAACATAAACAAAAAAGATTGGCCTGGGCGAGAACACACAGGTACTGGACTGTTGAAGAATGGAAACGACTCTTATGGACAGATGAATCTAAATTTGAAATTTTTGGAAATAAACGCCGTACTTTTGTTCGTTGTCGTTTCAGAGAGAAAGTTAGATGAATGTGTGGTTAAGACAGTGAACCATGGCGATGGAAATGTGATAGTTTAGGGTTGCCTTGGAGGTGGGCACATCGAAAAATTGGTGCAAATCACAAAAAGAATGACAAAAGAAGTCTATTCGGGTATATTGCAAGAGCTTGCTCTTCCGTCAGCGATGAAGCTAATGGGTACGGAGTTTGTTTATCAGCAAGATAACGACCCCAAACACACAGCAAAGGTTGTAAAAAGTTTTTTCGCCGGCCAAACTGAAAGAGGAATCCTTACATTAATGACATGGCCGCCCCAAAGTCCGGACTGCAATCCGATAGAGCTGTTATGGGACTGTTTGGATCATGAAGGATGGAGGTATTTGACGCACAAATACCTCCATCAGATCCTGCATGGAACTCTATCGATGAAGAATATCTCGACCGACTAGCTGAACGAATGCCACGTGTTTGTGAAGCCGTGATCACAGCGTTACTTTGACGAAAGTAAAATTTAAGTTTACTGATAATATTACTTAGATTAATAATGTCAATTGCTTAAATTGTATGTTAGTTGTATGTTATATGTACCATATAGTCTATTTGATTCACAATATTACTAGAGTTAACAAAATTTCCACATTGACTATGCTAAAAACGATAACTTTTTTGTACAGTGATTCGATCAAGTAATTGCACACAGTTTATGCATGGAAATTATTAAAAATAGTTTTATTAATTGTAGCATGTAAATGTTCTTTGTTTTAATATATAGTGAAGTCAGTCCAAGTTTTTTACTTCCCATGAATGTTGAACGTCATTAAATGTATATATTCGATTTTTAGTTTACTTTATTTGCCTGTAAGTTGTGGGTATCACACATTAATTAACAAGTCGTCAATGGAAATAGTTCATACAATAAATATATAAAACAGTACATAGAGAAACATTCAGCATATTAAAATTCATTGTCTATCAATTATTACAACGTGCAAAGTATATTGTTGAAATTTATTCACGAGTATACCCTGTATATTTTTAACACGCGGAAATACAGTAATTTTTGGTGTACAATAACTTTACCGGTATATAACTCCAGTCAGTGAATTTCGCATCATTTGTTACTAAAGAGGAGAGTAAAAGGTTTCGTAGAGAGTTCTCTACTATCGATGCGATAAGCGTAGCGCTTTGGTTACATCGGCCGATGTTGGCGTATTTTCACAAGCAGAGTGAATACATGCTACGTATGTAATGGAACGATATGAGATATGAAACGATCACTAAGCAGTGTCTAGCAGGTATGGCGACAGTTGAGTAGCAGGAGACTAAAGAACGCACGATCTTTGTTGGGACTCTTTGTGTGGATACGGAGCATGGGGATAACGCTTTGGTTCATGCTGCATACTTCGTCTTGCTGGCAACTGGCACAAATGTGTGCCCAAGAGGAGGAAATTTATATAGATGGAGGGCTACGTCCAGTATTTACTACATTATATTTACATACACAACAACACATAACTGTAAGTGGCTCATCTATAGACCTTTATAAAAAAAAGCACAAAGTTTGAGTGCTTCTTTGGTCAACTCGTTTCCGAATCTCAATCCGATCGAACAAGTCTAAACATGATTGGTCGGAGGTATCAGCAATATCCGATTATCCCGGTGAATGCTATGAAGCCATGCACTAGACAGAGGTAGGTAGACTCCATGCCTCGTTCTGTTGCTGCGATACTAGCCAATCGAAGTGTTAACATATTCCTCTATAGCAGCGCTCTCTTAGTGGGTATAAACTGTGTTAGTTTAGTACTACTTGTATTGGGCTATATTCACGCATTCGAGATGTACGAGGTGTGCTTGAGAATACACTTCAACCGTGAACGTCAACTTGCTTCCTTTGAATTCTATAACATTTTCAAATAGTTTTTGTTTTCTTTATTAAATTAAGTTTTAAGAAAATGAAAAAACAATGCCTCTCTTTATTGTCCAAATATGCAATTGTCCGAAAGGGCAAAGTTTTTGTTCGTTCCGTCAAATGTATAGTACCGCTATCACGGTGTGTGTATACAGACAGAACGCTTTTAAACTTGACATTCACCATTAAGTGAAAGTGCGAGAATAATGTAAATATTAATAACATTCTGTTTACATGTTCAGGTAAACTATGGTAGAATTAACGAACTTATACTCTGTGTGGGTTATCGTATCGTTTGCGATTCAGCAAAGAGTGAAAAACCAATACCTCCCACTATCGTCCAAAAATGCAATTGTCCCAAAGACGAAGTTCGTGTTCGCCCCGCCAAATTTCGCTCTTTCAGACAATTGAACATTTGGACGATAGAGAAAGGTATGGTTTTTTTATCTACCGTTCAATTTTTTGTACACATACAGATACTCCAACACCTTTTTTGTCGTTTATGTGCATTTATTGGTTGACAACGTGCATATTTTAAACAGTATCACTGGGTTAAAAATACAAACGGAAGTTTTTTTTCGTCACGTGTAGTTCCAAAAGGTTTCGTTTAAACTATTCAAAACGTTTTTGCTATATATGTGTGGAGAATATGAAAGATTATAGAAAACTATTTCTGAGTAGGTTAAAAGTACCTATTTACTGTATTTTGGCTGTTCCTGAATAAAAATGATAAGCCTTGGGTTCCTAATTGTGTTTGTAAATCGTGTGTTAAATACTTAAGATTATAGAAAATCGGCAAAAGGACTGCCTTTAAATTTGTAATTCCAACTATTTGAGGACAATCAAAAAATCGAAAAAAAATAGACCATTGTAGTGTTGACATAAACTGTATGAAAGTAAAAATCGAGCTAAAAGGGATTATCCAAATACTATCTTTGTGCATTGTCCCGTTCAATATTTAGTTGATGTTTTGCTTCCGTCGGTTTGGATTACTAAGAATATATCAGAATCCTTAGCACAAGATGATTTAGAAACAAGTTCATCAGAAAATAATATTGACTTTAAAAGCTTAACAGACGGTAGATCCCAACACCTTCCACAGAATGATCTGGCTAATCTTGTAAGAGATTTAAATCTTTCTAAATAAGCCTCTGAGTTGTTGGCATCGCGACTGAAAGAAAAACATTTGCTTGCTCCAGCGTTAAAATTACTTTTTATCGGGAAATAGAAAAAGAGTTACGGAGTTATTTTGTCCAAGAAGACAATCTTACTTTTTGTTCAGATATTGAAAGTTTCTTAATAAAAACGGGTTTGTGAATGGCGTTTATTTATTGACAGTTCAAAACGTAGTCTTAAATGCATTTTGTTTCATAACGGAAATAAATATACCGGGATACACATTGTTCATAGTACAAAGTTGAAGGAAGAATATTGTAACATCTCAGTTTTGAATAAATAAAGTGTCATGAAAACGAGAAGGTGAATTGGGTTTATTTAAAAATGGTGAACATTTTTCTCGGCCAACAAAGCGCTTAGCGTAAGTTTCTTCTTTAACATATCTCCCGGACAGCAGAGCTACATTGGGTATGAAAAAATTGGCCTTAAGAAACTAAATTTACATAACTGACCTTGAATCAAATGCTTGGACCTCTCTTGTCTCGGTGATGCAAATTTTCTTGGAAATCGAAAATTAGAAAATTATATTGAACTAGTAATAGTAGGGATGCAATATGAGTATTAAACTCCACTTTCTCCATAGTCGCCTCGGCAGGCTTCCCGACAATCTAGGAGATCTGAGCGAGGAGCAGGGAAAACGTATGTATCAGAATTAACGAGTCGTGGCGGAGAGTTATAAGGATTTCTGGAACGTGCATATGATGTCTGACTATTTCTGGTCCCTACTGTGTCGTTTTTCTAAGTCTACACATAAGACAAAAGCTTTAAACGAAGTTTTCTGAAACCTAATAATACATTTTGTTCTTATTAAGTACATGTTTCTTCTTTTCTAAACATATCTAGGTTACCTGTAGACAAAATCGACTTGTATATTAGCATGTTATCAATAGCCAGCAACAGCTAAATTATTTCAGTCAACAGATACTATTTATATAAACTAATGTAATCTTTCGAGCGTGAATGATTTCTTGTGTCCGCCTTATGACTATAATCATGTCCGTGATATAATCATGTCTATGATATAGTTATGTCCATGATATAATCATGTCCATGTCCTCACGGAATATCTTTAATTATATTGACGTTTTCTAAATTAGATAATTTTATGTAAATATGTGTGATATAATCTTTAAAAATTACTATATGTTATCTTTATAATTATTATGAGTAGATCAGATTTCATTTTTAAATTGAATATTGAAAAATAAATATAATACTAATTACATTCAGTAGCAAAAGCTAGATGGAAATAGATACGAGGGCAGATCAATAATTAGTAAGTCTATACAAGAAAATACAAATTTTTTAGAAATTTTTTTCAATGTATTTTCTTTGTAACTCATTCCTAGTGAACGGAAGAAAATACTTCGACGTAAACGTTTGCGTCATTACAGATTAGAGGCGCTCGTATACCATACTTGCGGTACCCCTATCACTGTGCTTAGTCTAAGGTTATCTCATTAGCATTAGTTACTTTTGATTATCGTAGAGGGAAGCTACATGGATGCGAGCATTCATATATAAATTGTTTCCAATTTTTGTTCTAATTTTGAATATATTTCATTTACTATGTTCTTTATTATAAACGTTTCTTTTTACTTCGTCTTCATAAACGTAATATATATGTATTTGGTTGAATAATTCTTCGTTCGAGTATTTTAGTTTTTGGGCTAGGTTATAGTTTCTCTTTTCGTTGTGAACGTTTCGTATTTTGCTGTTTATAAAACAACTGATATTTTAAGCTACTGTGTTATAAATACTCAACAAACATCCCCCTGTTTCGAATTATTTATTTCTTTTAACCTGCAATATTTTTTATAGTAACTTATTTTTATTTGCGAATAATAGTTTTTTTTTATTTTTTCGCAGTAAAGCTATTATTCTTTTTTCTTTGTAACTTAAAATGTAAGTTACTTTAATGCTTCTTATTTTTAATAAATTGTATAGCATTCATTTAGTCTAAATTTAATTTTGATGACATTAAGATCTTGAACATTGAAAGCAACTATAAAAAAAGGAAATTTTTGAAAATGATCCATATTAGCAGGGATACAGACAGAGTAAGTAACGAACTAAGTGTAATTTACTGTACTATAGTTGGTGTTACCGGTTAACTGACTTGCTTGACTTTTTTGACCAATCCGTGACGAAGCCTCTTCACGTAAACGTTTTTAAGGCGTTATAGCAGGAACAGTCGGGTAGGGAAAGAGTAGCGAAATTAAGACTGGTCATAGTCTTGCAAATGGTTGCACTTGCGATCCTCCGATCGTTCTCTAAAAGTATCTGCTTTCTATACGTGTTTTGTATTAATACTGCAGACCCTTTGTATAAGTGGAATAATTTCCTATCGCGTATTGTTTGGATATACTGCAATGCAAGAGGGGAAAAACGATATTCGCGATTAGAAGTAGTCAAATGCTCGCGCTTGTGTCAAATTTAAATTAAGAACACTGATGAGCATACATAGTCGCTTCGATAATTAAAGCTGACGACGGTAACGTTGTAAACCACTGCATTATGCAAACCCTATAGACTCTTTGATACCCACAGTCTGCCAAACTTTTTTAAAATAAAAACAAAAGCTTAGTATTTTCATAAAATTCATTTATTTTATTCAAAGTAGTCGACTTCGGCTTCAATACAACGTTTCGCATGGTCAACTAACACGTCGAATGAATTTTTAAGTTCATCTTTAGAAATGTCCTTCAAGATCGCTGTTGACGCCTTTTAAATGGGTTCGACGTCGGCATAACGCAGTCCTTTCGTCGACACATGTAGTTTGAAGAATAGACAGAAATCACAGGGGGCTAAATCCGGTGAATACGGTGAATGGTTGATGGTTAAAATGCCATTCGTAATTAGAAAATCAGTGGTAAACGTCGAGCGATGAGATGGTGAATTATCATGTAACAAACGCCCGCTACCATTTTCACGATATTGAGAGCGTACACGATGAATACGCGTCATACCAAAAAGATAATATAGAGCATTGACTGTTTGACTAGTTGGTATAAACTCTTTGTGCACTATGCCTTTCGAATCATAAAAACAAATCAACATTGTCCTTTACGTTTGACTTCTTCGAACGGCTTTTTTTCGGTCTATTTTCGCTTGGTTGCTTCCATTCAGAGCTTTGACGCTTGGTCTCTGGATCATATTGAAAACACCACATCTCATCGCCCGTGACAATATAATACCTGAATCAGTTAGCTTGTGTGGGACAAACCTTACACAAATCTTTCTCAGTTCCAAATACTGTGTCAAAATTGCGATGAATTGAATCTTTGGAAATATTTAATTCCATTCCCACGTATCACAATGGGGATTTCGGCTCATTTCTGATAAATTCACGCACAAGTTCCGTAGCTACAGATATTTTGCACCACGATGGTCGTCGTCATTTATGTCCGACCGTACTTACGACCGTCTTTAAATTGTTTATACCACTTATACACATTCGTACATGATAAACACGCAACAGCATATACTTGCTTCATTAAATTAAACGCTTCAGTAAATGATTTACGGAGTTTAAAGCAGAACTTGATATATGCTCTTTGTTCAAAATTCATTTTTCGACCGATGCCAAATACACACTCTTACTTTATGCGCAAATGTCATGATATTTTGACATAACATTGGTGAAATATCCACCTTACCGACGCATATTTTTTTAACAGATGGCGCTACTAAGAATTACTATTTTAAAAAGTTCTATTTTCTCTGCAACAGACTGTGTAGATCATCTACGTATACGTACATTATATTCTGTCCCATAGTGTTCTAATTTAAATCCATTACATTCCTTTTGTTTATTAACGATTTAATAGATGATATTTATCCCGCGATCCATATCATATAGTTGATGTTATAAATCATTCTTTCATAAATATAAAATATATACATGAAGATATGAAGTTCGGTTTTCTCTGCGACAGACTGTATATATAAGTATATACGTGAAATTAACAAGCTAAATATAAATTGCGAAATATCATCTGACAATATATAATAATTTATGTCCTTAACAAATCGTCATCAAAATTTGTAGACCGGAAGGTAGAGTATACAGTCCATTCTTGACTGCAATAGAGAATTGGCATATAGCTGCGATAACTGTCAGAACAGAAATTAATTAAAAATGAAATAAATAATTCATTATAGCGAATAATATATAAGAACTATTTAGTTAGTTCATTTTGCGACCGATAAAATTTAGGTTATTATCAAAAACCGAGGTGGATAAACTAAATACTAGCACTATTAATAAAGTAATAATGTATTAAATCAGTAAAATACGGAGCGTAAATATACGAGGGTGGTACTAGAAGTATTCGACCCAACAAAGAAAACACAAAAATTTTGGAAAGAAATGTATTTATTTTTCAACATAATCTCGTTTCAACTCTATACACTTTTCCCAGCGATGTTCAAATTCGATACTCTTTTTTACAATAAGAACTGTCTTGCTTCTCAAAGCTATTAACTGTCAACACCACTTCTTTATCGTTGGAAAATCTGTAACCACTGAGCCATTTTTTCAAGTTTGGGAATAGAAAATAATCCGAGGGGGCTAAACCTGGCGAATAGGGTGTATGAGATAACAATTCACGGTCTTCGCCTTTCTCTCCCGTTCTCCCTTTTGAGTCCATTGTTTTAATTGTTCTTTTGTCTCGGGTGTGAAGTGATGGACCCATGTTTCATCCATTGTTATGAAACGTCGCAAAAATTCTGCTTTGTTTCTACGAAACTTCGCTAAACACTCAATTGAAACATATTTACATTATTTAAAACGCGGTACAGTAAACGCGGCACCCATTTTGCACACAGCTTTCTCATGTCCAAATTTTCAGATAATATGCGATGTACCGCACTCTTTGAAATGCTTACTATATATGCTAGCTCGCGCACTTTCAGTCGATGATCAGCCGGTACCGCTTTGTGGATTTTCTTCACCATTTCTGGAGTCGTTACCTCATTTGGTCGACCACTGCGATGCTCGTCTTGGTAGCTCGTACGGCCTCGTTTAAACTCGCCTGCCCAATATTTCACTGTTGTAAACGAGGGAGCAGACTCACCCAGAGTAGAATCCAGTTCTACTTTTATATCGGTTTGGCTGAGGCCTCTCATATAAAAGTATTGTATCACGTAACGATGACCAATTTTCTCCATTTTTTCAAATTCACTGAAAACGCTATTGATGGCTGCCAAATAAATACTAAACAACGTGGCGTCTTCAAACTTGAAACGTATGTTTTATAGATTGTGTACTTTTTAATAGAGTGATATTTTTTAAATAACAACTGCCATCTCTAGTCATGAAGGTTACTTATGGGATCACTCTCGTATTGTTATCTGTTTAATACGTAGCCCAAAGATTTATGGAATTATTGCTACATAAAAGAAATAAAAAATTATACTTACTAATTTTATTATATTATTCGCCTCTGTATTCTTTTTTGACAAAAGTCTATAATTTCAATATTGACTAAATAAACTAGAATATAATTTTGGATTCAATATAAATAACAGACATTAAATTTACTATGAAATTGCTTAATAAACTGTATTAAGCAGTTGTTTACATTTAGTTCATGTAAACACAATCAGATATATGTAGTAATAAATATACTGTTTGTAAATGTATTATTACAGTTCCACGAGGGAAATGGAAAACTATCAGGTCCATATCCATAGCCGAACTCCTTGGAACAGCATCCTTGATGTTTGTTGGATGTATGGGATGCATCATTAATGTATATACCACTCCAATTGTACAATTTGCGCCATTTACATTTGGTTTAGCTGTAGCTATATCCATTCAAGTAAGTTCTTTCAGTTCACTTATATATTTAATAAAATTATATTCGTATATTATTTTATGATACTTTCGTTTTAGTTTTTATTATAATATAACCTGTACATTACCGTTTGTTGTCTATTGTGGTCTGTTCTCAACTGGATCCATAAGTTTTTTTCGAAGTGTTACGATCACGAAGATAAGAGCGGTTATTTTGTGTGTGTAAATTATTCCATGGTTTTGTTGCTAATCCCAAGTCGCCGTAAGAGGGAGTTATTCCTCTTCAACACTATAGGGTTCTGAGACTCTGCTATTTTGGCGTTTTAGTTTAGAGAATATAAAATAAATACAAAGAACACACTCTCAGTGTGTGTTTGATCTTCGCGTAAAGTAGTTCGCGAATTTTTCTATGTGCGACACTCATCTATTTCTGCTGATATTGTCAACTTTGTTGTCAAAATACATATAAGGCAACATACGCTCAGTGTGCTTGGTCATTGCGTAAAGTAGTTCTCGGATTTATTATTTGTGTGAGCTTCACCGAGAACCCAGATGCGTCACTGTGATTAATTTCTGCTGATGACGACAGCTTAGTTGTCGGAATACGTATACGGATACGAAAATCGATGTGTTTTTTCACCTTTTTTTTTTGCAACTCAACTGACCATATTATCCAACAAAATTTACTTTCACGTAGATATGCTGTGTTAAATTGTCAAATATCTAATGTTTAACATTTCCGTTACCGCATAGGAAGTAGGACCCTTTTTGTATCCAATTATTGGGGCCATTTGAATGCTCAAAAGTACATTTTCTAAGTTCTGGGACCATTTGCTTTCTCGTATATCTAAAAGCTAAATAATGCCACATTCGAGCAAGACAGTTCTCATATTTTGTTCCAGCTGTCAAGAGATATCAATATTCTGAATTAACCTGTGCGAATAGCAGAATGTATTTATTTACGTGAAATGGGAATTCATTATTAAATTTTCTCTACAAAGGGTACGAATTTTTCTACAAGAATTTCATTATTTATTTATTTATACTTTTGTACAAAATTTGATTTAAAAATATACATTTTTACTGGATGATTTTGTTGGCATACGATATACCCCACCAATATATGGTATAAGTAAGACCGCAATTCAAATCTACCAAAATTTTTATTCGATCGAAATTTAAATTTTTGCGAAAATTTAGGAGCACAAACCTTTTAAACACTATTCTGCATTCGAATTGAATCTAAATAAATAAATGAAATTATATGTTGTCGATATAAGACCAGGAATTTATTTGTTTATGTTCACAAATGATTCACCTTCACATTTTACTAATGTAACGTAAGTTTGTAAATTATTTACAAATATCTATTTATCTGCGTCTTTGTGTGAAAAGTATTATAAACATGGTATAAAAATACTGAAGATTTTTTATGTGGCAGCTGTTCTGTTATTTTTACGAGTAGCATGTCATTAATCTTTGTAATATTACGAAATATATACAATATCAAGTTTGATATGGAATATGTAATTTAATATTATAAATATTATTTTCCACTATAAGAGATATAACTAACGAATTTTTATTGTAAAATTATAATTGTACAAGTAGTAGAAAGTAATACGAGAATATTAAATGCAATTCGAGAAATAATAAATTAAATTTATAAGTTGTAATTTAGTGTTTATAATTTCTTTTCTGTGTTCTTTTTGCCTCAAAAAGGGAAGATTTCTGTAAACATGTACAATACTTAAAGTATGTAGGTGTTCACAGTGATGCCATTTGCGTAAATACAAGCTTCTAACCGTACGGTAAACTTTCGTAGTAAACGGTTTAATACAGCTTGGTCTTCAAGGATATGGGCCACAGCTTGAAAATTACCTTGCTGAAGGTCGTCTTGATTGACGATTTCAGTACCGTTATAAAATAAACTCTCCAAGTAATCTGATTAGCTCAGTCCGTTAAGTCGCGGAGATAGTAGCAATTGATCACTGACAATTCCGGACAACACATACATATATTGAAGAACTGACAACATTTGTTAATTCGTGATTTGAATAAGCCATACTTCACGGAAGTTGATAGTAGACCGACTTACAGTATGCATCATCGCATATCGTACTTCTACCATTATGCTTCAGTAGGGGTAGCGCTGCAGTTATAAAGGAATACTAAAGTCGTCGGATTTATTAAATAATTTTTTTTCTTTGATCTCGTTTGAGACGGAGCTTTCGTGTATTAACATTTTATGTTTAATATTATTACAGCTATTACATATTCAAGCACGTCCGTTGTATTTCGTTTACAACCGGTATATTATGTTTTATTGAACAATTATCAGTGTGTAATTTGTTTGTTACGATGTATGTATATCAAATATTCTTCCTCAAAGCCTCGTGAGAATGTAGTATTTTTCCGAAATTACCAGGCTTATTTGTTGCACGTTTACTATTACGTTTATTGTTAAATAATATCTACAAATAAGTATAAATAAAAACAACTAAATTACTCCTATACATAAACATAAACAAAAATAATTTGTTTACAGTAAATATTAAACAAACACTTAAAATGTCAGAGGTAACAGATGAATATTTTTAATATAACTTTTATCTATTTGAACGTGTGTTTGATATTTACGAGTATATTTACCATACGCAGATCTCCTTCAAACAACGTTTAACGTATTCCACAAGCTGGTGGTTCACAGTTGCGTTCGTTGCATTGTAATACTCATTTATTGACGTAAACTTGTAACGGAAATTGAAAATATTTATTAAAATTAGGAATTCGACCTTTCTCCAAACAAAGAGACGTGCATATTTTATTATTTCATCGGTATTACTTGATACTTTAATTTGTATATTTCTTTTTTCAAATTTTCGATCTAAAATTTATGAATAAGTATACAAAGTGTTTCAAAAAGAATATGCGTATTTCGAATGCATATATTTATTAAACTTTAAGACATACAAATTTGAAACTTTACACACATATTTACGAACCTCTAAAGTTGAGACTACAGATGCTCAATATGTCCTCCTTCAGCGATACGAACAATATCACATCGATACTCAAATTCCTCCCATACTCGGACAAGCATGTTCTTCGTCACTGATGTTATGGCAGTACGGATCCGGTTCTTCAACTCTTTCAGGATCTGTGGGAGTAGTGGTACAGTCGTGTCCCTTGATTGGGAAATGCTCTTGGACAATAAAGATTTATTTTATTTATTTATAATTACATAATATTGAAATATAATTGAAAATTCACAGCAGTAATGCTGAAATGCGTCGACTTCTAAATATTCAATGCTTTAATTTAAATTATGTATAACTCGAAAAATATTATTATTATTAAAAAAGAAGTAAATTGTTGTTCTCTTTATAAAATAAAAGTAACATTACAGATGTTTGGGCATATATCAGGAGGCCATTTTAATCCATGTGTGACCATAGCTGCCAAAATAATGGGCCAAATTGAATGGATAACAATTCCATTTTATATCGTTAGTCAATTAATAGGTGCATTCCTTGGTTATGGATTTATTATGGTAAAGACAAACTAATATCGATATTTAATGTAAAGTAAAATTATTACTTTTCAGCTTGTTACAACGAGTGAATTTAATGAAAACTTATGCGTCACATATGTACATACTTCAATAAATAGTTTTCAGGTGAGTCTTTCATTTTATGAATTATTAAACATTTACAGAAATTTTTTTTTAGGGATTCCTTATTGAAACTGTGATTACTGCTTTGCTAATTTTTATGTGTTGCGCAGTATGGGATAAGAGATTATCAAGTCAAACAGATTCCGTTTCTATTAGGCTTGGATTAATGTTGTCTGGGGTATTTTTGGCAACGGTGAGTCGTATTATTTAGTTATGTAGTAAGCTTTCGTTCTTTATTTCTTTGTATGATGAATACTTATATTATATTTATTTCATTCGTTAAGTGAAAGATCTTGCAAAAGTAATTACTAATAATATTTATTCGCTCAACTGATTTACAATTTAATTACAAGGCAAAGAATAGAACACACGTATGTTATATATTATTAGGTGAGCAACTAAGTTCTCGCTACTTTTTTGATGAAAATGCAACTTTATTGTGAAAAAATGTTTACAAATAAAGCGCTGTCATGCTGTAGAATCACTTTTTCGTGCCTCTGCTCGTATTTTGGCCGCTTTTCGCGCAGTGCTCGGCTTAATCGCATCAATTGAGTTCGATACCGTTCCCCAGTGATGGTTTCGTTCTGTTTCAATAGCTCATAATAAATAACACCGCCCTGGTCCCACCAAATACACAGCAAAACCTTTGAAGCGTGAATATTCGGCCGAGCCGACAACGTAGAAGCATGACCGGGCAGTCCCCATGATTTCGTTCTCTTTGGGTTGCTGTAATGGATCCATTTTTCATCACCCGTAACGATGCGATGAAGAAAACCCTTTTTTGCCACTGGAACAGTTGTTCACAGGCGAAAAAACGACGTTCGACGTCTCTTGGCTTCAAATGATAAGGAATCCAAGTTCCTTGTTTTTGAATCATTCCCAACGCATGCAATCGCTGGGAAATGGCTTGACGGGTAACTCCTAATACTGAAGCAAGCTCTTTTTGCGTTTGGCACGGATCCTCATCGAGCAATGCCTCCAATTCAGCGTCTTCGTAGGTTTTTGGTCTTCCTTCACGCGAACGGTCGTCAACATCGAAATCACCGTCTTTGAAGCGACGGAACCAATCACGGCACGTTGTTTCACTTAGAGCAGCATCTCCGTAAGCTTTTTAGAGTTCTCGATGCCCTTCAGCCGTCGTTTTCTTCGAATGAAAGAAGAAAAGCAACACTTCCCGCAAACGACGATTATTTGGCACAAAATCAGACATTTTCACACAACCAAAAGTATATGACGCAAAAACAAAATCACTAATGTGTCAAAGCGGTTTGTTTACCATATGTCTGAGCTTGGTTCATGACGTTTTGGTTAATGTCAGAATCGACCAGCACTTACTACTGGAGCCATCTCTTGAAAAACAGCGAGAACTTAGTTGCGCACCTAATAATATATCAATTATATCTTTATATACACATACAACTACACAAATAATAAACTACACAAAACAAATAATCTATACGCCATGTACACCAGTACAATTTGAGAGCAACAACAGCGGTGAAAAATGGATATTACGATGCTGTTAGATAAGGTATTATGTATAACAAGAACATGCTCTATGTAATGGTGAATCACATTGCCGCATGAAGACAGTAAAATAAATTCTCTGATCTAGCTTCTAGCTTCTAGCCTTGAAATAAAGAAGTTAATTTTTTATAATAATTTTGGAACGCCAATGCCATTATTGAATAAATTAAATAAAACATTATGGAGGCCTGATTTTGATGTAGTGCCAAAGAGTCCAGACCAAACATATTTAATAGTTTCTGATGATAGAAGCCCCGAGCAGGATACATGCCGGTATGTTCGAAATAAAGATATTTTACAAATCTCTGGACTAACTCCAGGGAACGTACTTAGTATGCATGGACAGAAGACCATACCAAGGAAACAAGTTTAGAGCACACATAAGAAATATATACTGATAGTACGGCATCCATATATTGGGTCTGGGAAAAAGTTCGTGGCGTTTTTTCAGTAAAATTCAACTGGTCCCCGCATGGCGCGTGGACGAATTCATTTAAACCGAATATGCTCCATTATTATCGACAATGTTTCGCCATTTTTTTGGTAGATCCATGATCCCATCGGTGAAAAACTTCTGTGGTTTCTGGTCGAAAAACTGAATCAAGTAGTTTTCACAGGCTTCTTTTGAAACCAACTTAATTCCATTGAGAGAGTTCTGCAGAGATCGAAACAGATGATAGTCAGAGGGTGCTATATCCGGACTGTAAGGTGGGTGCATCAAAACTTCCCAACCAAACTCTCTCAATTTTTGACGGGTCATCAAAGAAGTGTGTGGTCGGGCGTTGTCATGATGGAAGACAACACCTTTCCTATTAATCAATTCGGGCCGTTTTCTTTCAATCGCCTGGCGTAATCTCTCTAGTTGTGCACAGTAGAGTTGAGAATCAATCGTCTGACCAGTTGGAAGTAGCTCGTAGTGGACGATTCCCCTCCAGTCCCACCATACACACAGCATCACTTTTTTTGGCGTCAATGTTGGCTTAGCGAACGCTTGTGACGGCTCACCATCCTTTATCCACGATCTTTTACACTTCCGATTATCGTACGTAATCCATTTTTCATCTCCGGTTATTAAACGTTTCAGAAACGGCTCGATTTCATTCCGTTTCAGCAGCGCATCGCAGATGTTAATTCGGTCAATCATGTTTTTCACGCTCAACTCATGAGGAACCCATACGTCAAGCTTTTTTTTGTAACCAGCTTTGTGTAAATGGTTCAAAACAGTTTTGTGGTCAATGCCTAGCTCTATGCCAATATCGACACTGCTGATATGCTTATCTTGTTGGACTTTTTCAAGAATTTCATCAGATTTTTCAGTGATTGGACGACCGGAGCGTGACTCATCTTTCACATTGAAATTTCCAGAACGAAAGCGAGCGAATCATTTCCGCGCAACAGATTTCGATAAAGTACCTTCACCGTACACAGCACAAATTTTATCACAAGCCTGCGCAGCGTTCTTCCCCTTATCATAATAATATTGCAGAATATAGCGAAATTTCTCATTATTCTTCTCCATTTTCAAGTGCGAATAACTTTCCAACCACTGCACCGATTACAATGTTTCTACGCTCAAACTAACGTTCGGAAGGTCATCTAAAAAACGAGCCGTCGGTGGTGTCGCTGTGACTTGTTGTTCTTTAGTTATCGGCAACCAATGCCATCTATCGGGAAAAACGCCACGAACTTTTTCCCAGACCCAATATATATATACACACACACACACATATATATATATATATATGTATATATATATTAAATTGGAGGTGGTAATATTTTGGATATGTGTAGAAAAGGATAATTTAGAATCAAGATTTACCATATTTTCACGCCGCGGTAAGAGGCGGCCGTTTAAGTAGTAAGGATGATGTATGATACTGAATTTCGTGGAGAAAGTAAGTACGACACATTTAAAAATATTGATATCCATCTTATTTCTACTACACCTATTATGTACAATATTTTTCTGATCTTGCAAGAACTCACAACCACTAACCTGTGTCACTTGGCGGAAAATCTGAACATCATCGGCAAATAATAACTTGTGACCCTGAACCTCATTACAAAGATCATTCACAGAATCAGAAAAAGGGCCCTAAGTTCGTAATCTGAGGGACGATGCCCGAGATAGAAACAAAGTGATTAGAACGATGATCGAAATAAGACACGTAATGCTTCCTGTTGGATAAATAAGAAGAAATAAGTAATATTAATGATGGGGCAAACCCTATAGCTTCCAATTTATCGAGTAGTATTCGACGGTCAATACGATCAAAGGCATTGGTCAAATCAATATAAATGACGTCCGCCTGACTCATTTAGTTGTTGGCAAAACTATTTAGTCCCATATAATTTCTGATGGAAAGATTGGATGGGGTCTTGTAAGTAAATCGTCTGCAAAAACTCTTTGAAGTCATCGACTATTGAAAATTTCACGAAATTTTGTATCTACTTGCAAACGTACTGAAAATAGATTTAAATCGGAATTGGAAAATAAAAAGCTTTGGTTACGTGTGAACGAAACGACAATTAAAAAAAATTCTATTGTTGTTGTTGTTCCTATAATGGAGCCACTTAAACCATCATCTTTATTTTTACTAAATGATTTTACCGCATTAAAACAAATTTGTAGTGACAATGAGTGCACAGATCCGTTAAGTATTAACAGACATTACATCACTAGATTTCGAATGGTCGTTCTCTTCATATAAAAACATTTTTCCTCACTTCAAACTCGATTTACTGAAATACTGTGGAAACATGTCTAATATTTCAAATATTGAACTGATCTTTTCTTGTTTGTGATTACACTGTAAACACTGCTTTAAAGGGTTGTTATACGTTTTAAACTTATGTAGATATAACTATTTATTTTAATTTATTTGCCTGCTTAAGCACAAGCCTGTGCCTGCCCACTTTATCCATTATTAAGGCACCATACAAGGGGCCAATAGCAGGTACCAAGTAATAATAAACGGACACGTGTGAATTTTTCTGAAGGAAATATTTATAGAACACGCAATAATCGTAAAATTTTTTAAATGATACTAATATTTTGGTCAAAGGCTGTATATAGTTGAAAAATCTAATGCACCAATTTTTTTTAATTATAAGTTTAATGAACATAAAGTACTTACAATTGTTTCAAAATATAGATATTTTAAAACATTGTTTTGAATAATAAGGGTCATACACAAACGAAAAAGATATCGGTTTATATTACATTACATACAATGGATATCTTTAATTTATTTATGTACTACAGTACTTTATTTTACTTTCAGTCTCAATTTACCGGAGCAAGTATTAACCCTACAAGAAGTTTAATACCAGCAATATATCAAAATTTCTGGAAAGACCATTGGGTAAGATTATAGATTGAAGTTTGTGCATTGTAATGAAGTCGAAGTGAAATATTTGCCCTGATACATAAGATGGAAGCTAGAGTTTATCAAAATATAATTTTTTATCATATTCTCTGATAATTGTCATTCATTAATGTCTTCGTCAAATTTTCGCTCATTTTATCCCTGTAGAGGCTGATTAATCTGGGCATACTCTCTTAACATTCTTAAATTTCTGACATACATTTTTCTCGAGCATTTATGCATATATGAAAAAGCTCTTAATCGGTTGGATGCCGAGATTGTTTCCATTGTATCAAAATTGAAAAAGACTGAACAGTTGAAACCAGTAATCTGGTACGTAAACTTCCGCGGTCCATGGTCCATGGTCCATGCTATCTGCTTCTGGGCTTCCGGGCTGGAACCGCGTCACTTGTATATCTGCCACCGTTTTTTTATGGACTCATTCGAACAACAAATCCTGCACTCCTGTAACCAAAAACCAAAATGTTGGTTCAGATACGTGGATGACACCTTCGTTATTTGGCCACATGGTCGGGATTCCTTGAATAACTTCCTTGTTTTCTTAAATTTCCAACACGATTCCATAAGTTTCACCATGGAGATTGAACCTGAAGGATCCCTTCCTTTTCTTGACGTCCTGGTGACTCGTCATCTGGATGGTTCACTAGGACATTCAGTTTACCGCAAACCCATACACACTGACTGGTATCTTAGTGCCCTGTCCCATCATCATCCCGTCCAGAAACAGGGCGTTATTAATTCCTTAGTCCAAAGAGCTGTCAACATATCTGACCAGCATTCTCTATTCCAGGAATTAAGTCATCTTACCAAAGCTCTTATAAATAATAATTTCTCCAACCATAATATTCAACGAACCATAGATCGACATCTTAATCCCAAAATCCCACAACTTAATACACAGCTTACATCATCTCTCCCCCTCTCTAAAGTTCATCTACCCTATATACAAGGTGTTACTCACCGCATCAGTAGGGTTCTTCTCAAAAACAATATCAAAACCATCTTCAAACCCCATTCCAAATTATCTTACCCTTTTTCCGTAAAAGACTTTCTTTAGAATCACCTGGTGTGTACAGGATTTCTTGCTCATGTGGCAGTGTATATATTGGTGAAACAAAGCGCTCTGTCGGCACTCGTGTTTCTGAACATGAGCATTGTACTAGGTTGTTGCGTATAGCCGGTTTTGCACTTACCGAGCATAGGCTGGAAATCGGGCACCATATCCAATTTAATTCGACCAAGATCCTATCCCGCACTAACCATTACTATGGTCGCAAAATCCGTGAAACTATAGAGATCTCTAAGCACCCCAATAACCTTAACCGCGATGTTGGCTAGCCCCTACACAATGCCTGGCAATCCTGCATCTCCAAACTACCCAACCGCAACCGTGACCCGTGACCCAGTTGAGCCCTGAAGATGTCCCATACAAATGGGTACGAAACGTCGGCAGATATAAAAGTGACGCGGTTCCTGCCCGGAAGCCCAGAAGCAGATAGTTGAAACCAGTGTTTGGATATTTTCCAACATAGTTCCTCTGAATTTTTGTGTCGCTTACCCGAGCAAAACGACAGTGTAAATAATAAATAGAAGTGTATTCGATTGCTCGGAAGGTGACCGAAATAATTTAATCAGCTAGGGTAATGTCTACTGTTTTACACACGCAGAGTATATTAACGAAATAAGTAATATAGTAAAATAAATCTTAAGGAAGGAAGAATTACCAAACGAGGTTTATATCCAGTAGTCCTGAACGAATTAAGCACTTAAATCGAAACCAAACAGCAATATTTGGGAAAGAAAAAATTCATTTCATCACCGTCATATTCATAAATAATTACACAAGCATATATATTTCATCGATGTTACAAATTGCTTTTACAACCACACCATAATCACGTATGCTATATGAACGACATAAAGTAGCTTTTGTTGATCAATGATCCAGTCTAGAATATTTCATTCCACTTCGTTTGATTGTTATAAATGATTTTACGCATATTGTCGTCACTATCGACTTCTTATAATAAATTATTTGAATAATTAAAAATTAATTTTCATGTTTTTCTAGGTTTATTGGGTGGGACCTCCTCTTGGATCTGTTATTGCTTCATGTATATATAAATATGGTCTTCAAGAAGATCCAGAATAGGCTAAAATTTATTTTAAAGGTCAAAAGCAATGCAACTCATAATTCAAATTTTGTACTATGTACTGAATGTATTTGATGTGTTTTGAAGATATTAACACTTAGTTTAGTGTTCTTAGGTTAAATTATTCTAATTTATATAAATTAAAGACAAAATATTATTTATAGACAATTTTAGTTGTGTAATTAGGTTAAATAATATTTTCAAGTGAAGAATAGCTACTTTTCACTTGAAAATATTATACGTTTTGACTAAAATACTTTCAAATTTGATATTATAAAATTTTATATTTTAAACAATATGTTTTTCTAAAATTTTTTTGATACATATAAAAAGAATGCTAAAAACCTGCCCATTAACACACTGTAGACCTTTACAATGTAATCGATTTATCTTCTTTAAAATTTTTCTGTACAGATAGAATTTATAGAGCGATCTTTATTTAAAAGGTATTTAAATGTGTTTTCTTTTGAAATGACATATTGTGGAGAATACAATACTCCATGATCTTAATCTGGTACGTAGACTTCCGCGGTCGTGGCCAAGCTATCTGCTTCCGGGCTGGAACCGCGTCACTTTTCTGCCGACGTTTCGTACCCATTTGTATGGGACATCTTCAGATCTGAACTACTGCACTGAAACTGTTTCGGTGCAGTACAAGTGACGCGGTTCCAGCCCGGAAGCCCAGAAGCAGATAACTCCATGATCTAATTTTAAATACCGGTTGAGGTGGCGCTAGCGATTTTATCAAGAATAAAAAGCTTCAATTTTGGCATACTTGGATAGCCCTGGTAAAACGCTACGTATTAGGCTCATATTATTTAAAATTTTTTTCTAGAAAAACGCTATTATCTTAACAACGGAAAATCATTTTTTAGATAGTGTTATTAGGTGTAGCGGGGATAGGGTTCTACCGGAAGGTTTCATCCAAATCTATGTCTCCAAGTAAGGGAAGGCTCCCTTGCTAGTATTTGTTTAATATTAACTTAAATCTATTATACAGTGTATCATGGATTTTCTGCAATAGTCTACGAACATATGATTTTGATATATTGGGTTGGCAACTAAGTACTTTCGGTTTTTACTGATAGACAGCGTTGCTTTATTTTTTGTATAACGTATGTTAGTGCTGTACTTTACCGTTTGTCGCACATTGACGTAACTTCAGAAGCAAGTATTGCGTCATTTTTATTAAAGCTATTAGTTGTGGGTTAATTTTAAATGGAGTGCAGAAACGAACATTTTCGACATATTTTACTATTTTATTTCTGTAAAGGAAAGAAAGCTGCTGCGGCTCACAAAAAGATATGTGAAGTTTATGGTGCTAATTGCTTAACAGAGCGCACGTGTCAGAATTGGTATAAAAAATTCAGTTCTGGAAATTTTTCCCTCAAAGATGAGCAACGTTCTGGTCGGCCTACTGAAGTTGATGTGTCAGAATTGTCAAATCGGAAAGGTGTAGTTTTCCACCAAGATAATGCAAGGCCTCACACATCTTTGGCAACTCGTGGGAAACTATTGGAGCTTGGCTGGGAAGTGATGCCACATCCCCCATACAGCCCTGATCGAGCACCATCTGATTACCATTTATTTCGAAGTTTACAGAATTCTTTAAATGGTAAAACTTTCACAAATGACGATGACCTTCACTCGCACCTGGTTCAGTTTTTTGCTGATAAGGACCAGAAATTTTATAAGCGCGGAATCATGCAGCTGAAAGAAAGATGGCAAAAGGTCATTGAGCAAAATTGAGAATATATAATTGATTAAAAACTATTCTTTGTTTAAGAAAAAAGTGTTTTATTTTATACTACAAAACCGAAAGTACTTAGTTGCCAACCCAATACATATTTTTTATTCATTGTGGTATTTCCTTTATTAAAAAAAATTAAATCAAAAGGCATTCGATTCCATCAAAAGAGAAGAGATATGGAAGAATTTAGAAAAGAAACAAGTGAATAAAAACTTTATAGAAGAGATTGAAGGGATATATAGGAAAACAACTAACCATATGAGGGCACAAAATCAACTGACAGAAGTATTTATAACAACGGAAGGTGTGAGACAAGGGAGTAGCTTAAGTTCGGCTCTTCTCATCAACACAATAGATGACGTAATTAAAAAAAGCAAAATGAAATTTAAGAAATATACAGTAGGATGGCGTAGAATGCAACCAGTGAACACGGAGATATGCATATTTGCGGATGATGTGGTTTTAATGGCTAAAACAGAAGATAAATTAAAGCGTAACTTGGAAATATGGAAGGCAGCAGCAAAAAAGATCGGATTAAAGGTAAATATAGAGAAAACACAAGTAAAGGATAACGAGGATCAAAGAAGAGAAGAAACAAATAGACGTAGTCATTGACAACAGGACCATAGAACAAACAGATAAATATAGATACCTGGGAACAATACTCAATAACAAAGGAAATTTGGATGATGAATTAAATAACAAGTTAGATAAGACAGGACGACTATTTAATGCATTGAGGAGGGGATTCCTAAGTACTAAACAAATCTCGGAAAAAACAAAAATGAATATATATAAAACGATATATACTCCTACAATAATACACGGTTGCGAGAACTGGATACTAACAGAAAGGCAAAAAAGCAGATTGCAAGCAGCCGAAATGAGGTACTTCAGAAGAGTAAAGAACATTACAAGGAGAGAAAGAATAACAAATACGGAGATAAGAAATAAATTGAATGTAAAACATTGACAGAATTAATAGAAGAGAAGAAATTGGGATGGTATGGACATCTGGTGAGAATGGGGAACGACAGACAAACAAAAATAGTTTGGGAAGCAAAAGAAACGGGTAAAAACAGAAGGGGAAGACCGCGCAAGACCTAGACGGAAGATATCGGGGAGATGCTGAAGAGGAGGGGTAAAGCATGGCAAGAGGCTCAGAGTTTGGCCAGGGACAGGAAACAATGAAGGGAATTTGTTGGAAAGTAAACAAAACACGCACCTCGACACCGCAAGGTAGGAGGAAGGACTATGATGATGATTAAATTTACAATTAAATTAGTTTTACACATTACACATCGAAAATTCTATTAAAGTTAATATGGAAAAATTATTTAATGCAATTCCTAGCCACCTCTGCGCATTCTACTATGTTTTTTGATATTCCACCAGTTTCCATTTTGCTTACCGTCTGTATTTTTTACTTTTAAAATTTCTAAATTTGTGTTAAAGATATTTTTGTATATGTTTTGCTGAAGATATCTCTAAAACGAATAGCCCATACGTGTCGATTCTGGTAAACCAGCTGGACAATATATTGATTCAAAATGTCCAATCTACTTTTCAGGAAAATGATTAATCCATTCTTTAAACTTCATGGTGACAATGAAAGTTGTCTATGTGCACATTCAGTAGCGATGGTAAAACAAAATTTTGTAACAATGCCAAATAATTTAAATGATTCAAATTTACTCGGACAAAATAGGGGCTAATAATTTTGTAAAACAATATCTCATACCATACATTTATTACATTCAGCATTTTTTGTATTAATTTTAAAATTTAGAATTTCTTCTAATTGATATTTAATTTTGAGATGATACCGTCCCATTCGTTTCTTTACTCGAAAAAACAATTTTGTAACATATCATTTAATCCAGCCAATAGCAAAATTATAATCTAGTCGTATAACCTTCAGAATCAAAAGTACAAATAAATTTACGTTTGTAGAGTAGTATCTAAATGGAAGTTGAATTAGAGTACCCCGAAAATCGACTTTTACTATTTTTTTATTTTATCTATTTTTTACGCCAACCCTGCTGATAATACGTTTGTATTTTGTTGTTTAGAGAAACATCCTCTAGTATTCCTTCTAATTAATTTGGGAAAAAATTTAAGTAATGGTCCCATGTGAGCCGATGTGCTAAAATAAAAGGACAGTTCACTAATACCATATCACACGTTTGCTGAAAACGTTTTTCAACTGTTGCATGGGAATTGTCGTCCAATCGTATCCGGAAGTTGGGAGTTTTATTAATGAAGCCACGTGTGAATGTTGCTTCATCGGTAAAAACTATGCATAATATAATTTGAGAATTGCCATTTATCCACTGACAAAATTGCAAGTAGCTAATATAATTTTTTAGTTGTAGGTGATGTCCATGCAGTAAGTGGTGTTAATGTATACCTTGCTCGAAGACTGTACTAATTATTCTTGATTGAGGAATGCTCATTTGAGCATAAATTTTTTGTGTACTGATCGTTGGAGTTTCTTCTATTAAATGAACAACATTTTGAATTTCATCTAAATCATGTTGATTTGCGCTCTCAGATTTCATAACACTGGTTTCTGTCTCGCAGGGTTTGTTGGGTAGATTTAATGAGTTCTATGCTGTGGAAACCGTTGACCATATTCTTAAGCAGCTTTTCAAAAACCATAAAACAACATCATATTTGACATTCAAAATATAAATGAGGTGCACTGACATTCATTTAAGACACAGTAATATTTTTAGGTGTAGAATACATTTTTGGAGTTTGGTGTATTGCTATGACAGCGATAGCATTTTATAAATACAGTACCACCTCTTTTTACAACTTTTAAATAAACGAAAAATAGTTTCCTCTTTTATAGGCATAATAAATAAGTTAAATATAAGTGCCGAATAAATATAAAGTGCTTAGTATCGTTTTATCACAAAATTCTTATAAACATAAATGGACAGACAAGATCCCAAATCGTTCAAGTGAACCATTTTACTGAAACTTATCTTTAGGAAGACATACCGACATTCGGTACCTCTCGAACAAACGAACCGATTTGCTTGTAAGCAATATTCTAAATTTAAAGGCATAAATTAAGCAGTTCGTAAATTTAAAGGCATAAATTAAGCAGTTCGTAAATTTTTCTGTAATAGTCCTTGTATGTTTCAATTCTAGCAAAAACTTTTATGATTTTTCGCGCGACTGAGGCTAGACAGATTTGCTTTTAAGACTGTTATTTATTTTAAATGCATGCGACACCGAAATTCATCCTCTATAGAATACCCCCCAGTTATTTGTTGTACATTTTGTAGTGCTTGTGCTACACGGTGAAGGCTCGTGGATTATAAAGAATACATTTAGTAATATCATAATAAAAAAATTCCTATTTTGCAGAAATTCCTTGCCCAAAAAGAATATACCATGTTGTTATTTTAACAAAAAGTTAATATAGATAATCTGGTACGTAAACTTCCGCGGTCGTGGTCCATACTATATTCTTCTGGGCTTCCAGGCTGGAACCGCGTCACTGGTATAACTGCCGACGTTTCGTACCCACTCGTATGGGAATCTTCAGAGCTCAACTACTGCACTGAAACTGGTGTAAGTCAATGGTGGACGGGTTTATATATGGATAATGGGATATGGGTCAATGGAGCGTTACGGTTACGGTTGGGTTGTTTGGAGATGCAGGATTGCCAGGCGATTAGACTCACCTGGTGTGTACAAGATTCCTTGCTCGTGCGGCAGTGTATATATTTATGAAACAAAGCGATCTGTCGGCACTCGTGTGTCTGAGCATGAGCGTTGTACCAGGTTGCTGCGCGTAGCTGGTTCTGCACTTGCCGAGCATAGGCTGGAAACCGGGCACCATATCCAATTTAATTCTACCAAGATCCTATCCCGTACTAACCATTACTATGGCCGCAAAATCCGTGAATCAATAGAGATCTCTAAGCACCCCAATAACCTTAACTGTGATGATGGCTACCCCTTACACAACGCCTGGCAATCCTGCATCTCCAAACAACCCAACCGTAACCGTAACGCTTCATTGACTCATGACCCATTATCCATATATAAACCCGTCCACCATCGACTTACACCAGTTTCAGTGCAGTAGTTAAGCCCTGAAGACGTCCCATAAGAGTGGGTACGAAACATCGGCAGTTATACCAGTGACGCGGTTCCAGCCCGGAAGCCCAGAGGAATATAGTTATTATAGATAGATATTTGTTGTGTACTTCGTAATGCTTCTGCTACACGCTGAAGACTTGTGGATTAAAGAAATTCCTGTTTATCCTTGGGCAAAAAATATATATTGTTATTTTAACAAAACGTTTGTTATGCATGAATATGTCAACTACGACTGAATTTTTAAATAACTTTTAACTGTTAAACTCTCACTTTGTAAGTTAAATTTCTTAAATTTATAAACATATTCCACATAACAGACTTTCATAATTTTTCCGAGAACATTTTGACTTGCAAAAATATGGTATTTTGGTTGCCTATCAATGATTACATACATTTAATACATCTATAAATATATTTGGTTATCTATACTACTGAACAGGCTTAAATATTGTTTTAAATAAAATCAAATTAAATTAGAAATACACAATATTTTGTTTTAAGTGAATTTTATTGTACTGTTACATTCCTTCAATGAATATACTCAACTAGCTAGTCGTGATTTATTTTTGTATTTTAATTGTATAATTATTTACGATAAATATATTTATAGTAAATATATTTGTTTTTCATTTTAAACTATATCATAAGAAAGTTAATACTGTAATACAATTTCACCTATAAGTGCAAAACCCTGAGTCTAGATAATTTACTAATTGGAATGATCTGCGCCTCTTTTAATACTTGAAGAATGCAGCAATACGACCTTCAGTTTAGAATGTATAATTTTATATTCGCGCACTTTTAAAACATGAATTAATAGTTGAAGAAGGCGGAAGTACGACCTTCAATTTAGAATGTATAATTTTATATTCGTGTATTCTTAGACTGTGGATTATAATAAATAATAAGACGTTCTGGTTTTTGAACCTATTAGTCTTGTTATAGACATGGAAACACTGAAAATATAAGCAGTAATGTATTAGTGTCAATATTGTATTTAATACTTCCAGATTGGAAATTGTGTTTTTTCAATTTCGACTTAACAACAATATGATTCAATATAATATCGAATGCAAGAGAATGGATGAGAATCCAAGTGCTAAACGCTGCTTAATTGTTTAGTTAAATTCCTAATATCTTCGTTTGGTCTGCAGTTAATCATAAAAATATCCGCTTATTCTAGTGGGATCATAGTAGTATATCTAGAGAAGTCAAATTGATGTGCATATCATAGGGGTCCGCATTAAACCTGGTGGAACACTTACCATTTTAAACGTTTTGCGTAAAGTCACAAAGTGGATAACATCGTCAAATCTTTGCAATATCAAGTGTGTTTCGACAGTTGTTTCAGCAATTCGAGTGCGGCGTGAGGAAAAATGTGTTCATATGCGGAAAACGAGCATTGTACATCTAGTGGCGTTATATTTGCATAATTAAAATAATCTTTAACCCTTTGCACTCCGTTGTGGCCGTATTTGCGACATTAAAATGCTAACAATAAATCCACTGTCGCGGCTACGGCGACACGGTTGTTTTACTGACTCAGCGCCCTTAACACTTAGGTAAGCAAAATCGTCTGTGTTTATCTAATACTGTTTATGATATGTTTATTATGTTTACATTATACTTGTAACTAATATAGTGTTGGAGTTATTGGTATCCTCCATCAGTTACTAGGCTAGAGTGCAAAGGGTTAAAATAACTTCACGGATATGTAGACAAATCTTCACAAATTTGTCTTAATGGGGCAAAATCAGAATCCTTTTCTAAAACATTTTCAAACTTTCGTATAACGCAAGACTTTTTTCCGACACCGACAGCGAAGGAGTTTCTAATTTTTCTATTGTCTCCACTAGCCCGAAGTAATTGTTCTGAATAGTTTTTAAATATATTTTAACCTGACCATCTTCAAATTTGACTGGCTCTGCTTGATAGTTTCACCTTCTTTCGAATCGAATTTCAACGTTTGGAAACTATTAAAAATTACTAACGCAATTTTGAGTCGGTGGTCGCAATTTCAAGAGCGCTTACTCCAATTTTTGGTGGTAATAATCGTCCCACAAAACAGGTTGTGCTTGCTATAGTGGATAAATTCGAGTCAAAATATTCATTTCAATGTTTCTGTGCCAATGCAACAACGCACCGGTCGAAGTATCGAAAATATCGCAGCCATAAGTGTTTCAGTCAAAATGAGCCAAATCAGTCGATTCCATGCCGTTTACAGGAATTGTGAATCTCTTAAACCACATTGTGGCGTATTTTGTGTAAAAATCTTGGCTTACTCCTTTTCAAGATCAAATGAACTCAAGAACTGAAGCCTCTTGATCATTTGAAGCGCCAAACTTCTCCGATTGGGCTCTGCTAAATTTTGGAGAAAGTCCTGAATTTCATCGAAAAATCATCTTCAGTGATGAAGTTCATTTTTGGCTTAATGGCTTTGTTAGTAAGCAAAATATGGGTTTTTGGAGAGCAACAATCCTACATGTGCTTCAAGAGACTCCATTACAACCACAAAAAGTAACCGTGTGTTGTGGATGTCATGCCGGGGGTGTGATTGGACTATACTTTTTCTTTGATGAAAATGATCGTTATGTTACGGTCAATGGAGTTTGACATCGTGCCATGTTGGAAGGCTATTTTTGGCCAGAATTGGATGGACTTGATATCAGTGATATATGGTTGCAACACATGTCACACAGTTGGTCAAACAATCGATCTATTAAAGAGTAAGTTCGGTTTTCCAGGCACGACACTGTTTAATTATCAGCTAATGATGACAACTTAGTTGTCGAAAATACGAAAGGGGTTATATGTCAGCATTAATCGATTAAGTTAATTAACCATAGGCTCCATCAAAATCACCATTTTAACATGAGATTTTAATGAGTTGTTGCCTGTGTATCGCCCCATTTACTCTGTTATTGTCCCATTTCCGCTGTTATGTCCAATTTACATTTTTATTTTATTTTGTTATGTAACTTTGTGTATTATTTATTTTATTTTATTTTTTATTTTAGCTTTTCTTATATTATTGTATACTTTCAAAGCTTGAAAGTGTATATGCCTAAATCGTGGGTCGTTATTGTTCTTTAATAAATGAAATAAATCCATTCAAAAGCTATTGAAGATTCCGAACACTAGTTTTCGAATCTTCTGAATCTTTAGAATAGAATCAATGTTTCGCAAATTGGTTTGAGCGTATGTAAAAGCGTATTGATGTTATATGCAAATATTTTGAAAAACAATAAAGTCGTTTACTAAATTTTATATTTATATTTTGATTTTTATCATGTTGTAGTGTCTCTTTCGAAAGTGTATTCTTGAAAAGTAACTGTACGACATCTTTCAATTGTTATTATTTAATAGAAAAATATAAGATCTATTATGGCTTAATTATCCATTATAATATTCCCATCCAAACAAAAAATTTGTCCCTAGAACTATCCGCGATAGCACAACGTTTGTGTGTGTAACTAAATAAGATTTGTAAATGTGAGGTTAGTGTTCTTTAACCATTATTAAAATAACAAAAGGGTTACCAATGACCGTAATAATGTCCAAGTGTTAACATTAGTAAATGGTTAAACAAATAAATAAGAAGGACTTGTATTTTAAAATAAAGTCAATGACTGACAGAAAAGTATGTTACAAAAAGTAATAAATCGTAAAATCTGTTTTTTTAAATAAACATCTACTGAATATAAATTTAAAGAATAATTCGCCGATATTCCCAAGTAGTAAACTATTCTTTAGAGTCATTGACATCGACTACAATAACGGAAATTTAGTTCTTTTGGTCCATTTATAGCCTGCTGTTGTCACTACAATTAGTAAAAGCTTGAAAATGAGTTTTCAAATACATATTTGGAATTTTTTGTTACTTGTGAGTATTGTTGTTGAATAATTTAGAAAATAACAACTAATATTTTTGTCGCAGCTGATAGCTGTTTGCATAGTGTCCAGTATATGCAGTTAATCCACTAATGGCGGCGAAGAATTTTGAAATTTATTAATTGCTTCAACTACTCTTTTGTAATTATTATAAATTATTTGTAAATCTGCTACAACTTCATCATCTTGGAATTTCTTATGATTTTCCTTTGTGGCAGTTACTTCTTTATGATCAAATTGTAAAACTGCATAATTCTTTGGAAATGAAAAAATAATAAAATGCTGCCTTTAACAATATTCTGCAACGTGTAAAAATAGATTATAGAGGTTCGAGGGTATCAGAACATTATCTGTGGAATTCTCAAATATGTTCAGAAGATTTGAGGCGCATTGATTTTGTTGCTCTATCAAACCATTTAGTTCTGTATAACAGTGTCGAAACGTTTCTGCTACAAAATATTAAGCACTGATTTTGGAGGTAACATGTAAGAAGTTACCAGTGGTCTTTAAAAAATTGTCTTACAGAACACAGTTGGTGCGACATAAGTTATAAACAATAACAGTTGATTTGTTGAAAGTTCAAGTTTCCAATGTATTTTACACCACTTTTGAAATCAATTCAGCAGTGCATTCTTATACTCTCTGGAAGATAGTAAGATTGAAGACGACGGTTCAAATGGTTCCACTGCGCGAACTATGACAACATATTTTACAATCTGTCGTTTCGTCCACACATAACTAGAGTTCGATTATTTAGAGAAAAAGCTATGACTCATAAAACCTGCGCGACGAGATTCTACCATAGGCGTAATACGGTGGCATCCAAACAATACTTAACCTAACTTTAATATTTCTGTATATATTTTGTACTTCAATCGTAATAATTTTTCACTTACCACTGATGAAATGGTTTTGAAAAAATAGTCTTTTATACAAATTATGAAGCTAACAAGTAAAAACAGCGAAAACAGCACACACACTATAAACACACGAACAACAATGGACACCACTGCAAACAGGGTCGCCCCTTCAGCGCATAATTGACTCGTCCTAAACCAAATTTTGTCCGAGCGCATTGACCTTGAAGTTTCTTCTCTAAATAATCGAACTCTACAGTTTCTTATTTTTCAATTCCGATTTAATTCTATTTCTAATACGTTCACGAACAGATGATACGAAACTTAGTAATGTTTTCGAAATATGTAATTTACAGTGTATTTATTCGATCAATGTTGAATATAGTAGAAATTACTCGTTAGATCGTACGCGTTTCTTCCTTGCTGCCCACTATCCACGTGTTTTGTGCAGTCATCCTTCTTCCAACAAATGAACGGTCTATCGCAAACTAACCATTTCGTTTTGTGGCCATCGTATATTAAGTTCGGCATTTTATAAAGAAATTTATTTACTGTGACAATTTTGGTAATTTTTTCGATTTACAAAGTTACGACATAATTTTGTACAACGTATAAGTCTTCGCAATTCAAAACGCAGGCTGTGCCAAAACCCCCAGTGTGCGTTTTGACTTTTAACGCTACAAATCGTGTGCGGAATTTGCTTTCGTACGGGTATTTTTGCCGTAGTTTTCCAGGTGCGACACTGTTTAATTATTTGCCGATGATAACAACTTAGTTGTCGAAATACATATACAGAATACGGAAATTAATGTGGAAAGGGAGTATATATCAACCTTAAGTGACTCCGAATCTTTTTGTTAAAGTTCGGCAAGAAAAATGAAAATTTATTTCCAACACAATAAGCATTCGTACAAAATTTGGTTAAATATATATATTTTTGCTGGGTGATTTGTTTTATTTTGCCACACAGTGTATTTACTCCTATTTTACTGTCTTATATGTACTCTATTACCTAGCTAGGAAGCCATTAACTCGATCGCAATCAACATCAATTTAAGATAGATGTGATTAAATACTCTTTTAACGTTCAGAAGAGCTGAAACTGTAAATTCTCGATTATTTAGTGAGCATCCTATTTTATACGCTGTAAAATCAGGTAAATTTTAAAATGATATACATATATTTACATAGGCTTTTGAAAGTAATCTTTTCAAGATTGGGGAATAAAAGGTTCCCTGATAATTGTTACACAATGATTACTTCATAGTTTCCAATTTTTAAATATAATTCAAATGTTTATTTTTTTGTTTATTTTTTATGTTACTCATTTGTTTCAATATCGATTTGAAGTTTTGTAGTTTACAGCAAAATAGAAAATATCTTTTATTTTAAAACTCGTTCGGGACTACCACTGAAGACTGTCTGGATGCAAAAGAAATTGTGAGGCAAACTTTAATTTATGGGTTGTTAACAATACCCGACATAAAGTTTTATTAATCGCTAATCGAGAGATAACATTTAACTTCTCACGTCATTCAACATTATTACAATCAATAACGAACATCTGGATATAATAAACAGAAAAAATCAACTTCAAAATTTCGCTCAGAAAATACAGTGCTAGGAAGAAGACATATTTTTCTAAATTGTAGTATTTATAGTATTGTCTAGTATATTTTTAGTTATGAATAGATAGCATATAACTTAATCGAAAATATTTGCGAATAACTATAATAAATATTGGTAAATGAAAAGAAATTGTGGTTAGTGAAAAAGAAATTTATACTAGACTGGTTAAAGTCAATTTAAATCATTCGGATCTATTTATTGTTAAGCAATAATTTTAACAAAACTATGTATTAATTAATATATTTATACTGCTGCATAATTTTATTTTTTCGTGGCTTTTTATAATTATTTACATTTTTTATTTAATACGAAATTTAAATTCCATATGTGAAAGTGAATAAAATGGTATAGATTTCAATTTAAGAAAAAATTTATATTCAAAGGCTGATCCAGAAATTTATACTAAGAAAAAATTAAGAATACCACTTACGAAAGCTGGTGAAAATATTTTTTCAATAAAATATTTAAATTTTTTACACAAAAAAAAATAATAATAATTTTAATTTTATTATTTATATTTCTTGCTAGATTACTCTATTTGTTATATCGATGCACCTTGCAAAAATTGTGAACATTTTACTATTGTTTCCTATATATTCAGTGTAAAATTCTTCAAAATTAGGTGGAGCAAGAAGCGACAAAATTATATTATCTATATTCAAGGTTGCAGAACGTATTGTATACGAGGCATGGCAATTAAATAACGATACTCCTTCCATCACGCAGCCGCATCAGGCGAGGCCGTAATTGCAATCTCATTGACTTTGATACTTCCCAAGTAACAATCCGTAGTTTCAGGAAGAGGTTGAAGGTGATGAACGTTTTGGTCAGCTTGTGACTGCAAGAACTGAAGGGAACGTTCAGAAAATTAATGAAATTGAAAAATTCGGATGATTGCCGATATGGTAAACATTAACAAAGAAACATGAAGACACACTTTGCATGATTTGAAGGATGAAAAGACCGGATTTGAGGAAGAACGACTCGTGGATTCTGCACCAGGACAACGTATCAGTTCACAATGCCCTATCTGTGAAGTAGTTTTTAACGGATAAGCGCATTGCTGTGCTTAATCATCCTCCGTATTTGTTAGACCTCACACCATGTGACTTCTATCTGTTTACAAAAGTGTAAAATGCATTAAAGGGAATACATTTCAGTCTGTTGCACATGGAAAAGCTAAGTTGTTGAAAAGGCTGATGACTGATGAACTACAGGATTGTTTTGAACAATAGAAGACACGTATACAGCTTTGTACAGAGAGGGGTGGAGAGTACGTTGAAAGAGATAAAAGTTAAATATCATATAAGCTTATTTGCAATAAATAACTTTTCTCACTCCAGTTCGTTATTTAATTGCCACTCCCCGTATAGCGTTACTTCCATATTGTTATCTAATAATATTTAAATCTATTAAATTTCTACATTTATACTTTTAAATTTTAAACAATATTTAATTGACGAAATTCTACATTTACTGGAGAAAAAAAGATTAATTAATATTATTGTTATTAAAAAAAATATATGTTAAACGAGAAGTTACGTACATACATAGTTTGAATACTTGAAAAATAGCTATATATATGTATAGCTAGAGAGAGAGAATATATATATATATATATATATATATATAATAGATAAAAATTTATTATCAAATCATTTTTATTTTGAAGGTTTCATAATGATTCAATACCTATTTGATAAAAATTTCTTAAATTTTACTTAGTTATTTGCTTTTAGGTTCAGTTTAATTGACGTTGATATTTATATAATCGCAATTATTTTTGTATAAAAAACAAGTCAATTTTATTATTTTCATTGCTAATTTGAGATTCCATTTCCAAATGTTATTCGATGATGTTTACAGTTTATGGATTTTATTATTTTCTGAGTCTTTTAACCCAATAATATAATAAAAACAAATATTTATTTGGAAATTAATGACTATTATTGTAGCAGATAGTTTACAAGCATTATCGAGTGTTTAAAACAGTTTATACTTACAATTCAAGCGCATCAATCACCACAACATAATTTATTTACTTACAATTAAAGATAATCAACTTCAATATAATCGTTATTAAGTAAGAAGAGAAATTCAAACAGAAATTAATTGAGGCAAGTTTCAAGGTAAGTTTAAAAATAAATTATTAAGATTATTAATGTTGTTTTATTGTTAGTTAGAAAACATTTGTGTAATATCATTATATATATATATATATATATATATATATATATATATATATATATATATATACATATATATGTATATATAGTGCTTTTTAATCTGCATGAAAACTGTCGATATCGATAACTATGGTTTGACAGCTGATAATGTCAAACTGTGTTGACATTCCTGTTCAGTAAAGTTTGGCAAGTCATCATGAATCGTTTAAAGCCAGAACAAGGCTTCTAAATTGTGGAAATTTACTTTGAAAAAAATAAATCTGTTCGCGAAGTTCATAGAGCACTTCGTCCATTTTACGGTCAACATAATCGCCCTAGTGAGCAAGCAATTCGTGCAGTTATTGATCATTTTCGCACTAATTTTACTCTTATCGATTCAAAATCATCAACGAGACAAAGAAATGTGCGTACCGAAGAAAATGTTACTGCTGTAGCGCGAGGTATTGAAGAAGACGCCGAAATGTCGATTCGTCGTCGTTGTCAACTTGTTGGCCTCTATCCTACGACTACATGGAAAATTTTACGTAAGGATCTTGGCTTACGTGCCTATAAAATACAGCTCGTGCAAGAATTGAAGGGCTAATTTGAAACAGGCCGAAGGTGAGCATTTTTATCAAAGAATTGTGTTTAGTGATGAAGCTCATTTCTGGTTAAGTGGCTACGTCAATAAGCAAAATTGCCATATTTGGAGCGAAGACAATCCTCAAGCCCTTAATGAATCACCATTACATCCATTAAAATTGATTGTTCGGTAGGTTTTACACGCTGGTGGCATCATCGGTCCTTATTTCTTTCGAAATGAGGAAGGAGTTGCCGTTACGGTGAATGGCGAGCGTTATCGAGCCATGCTGACTGAATTTTTGTTTCCAAAAATTAATCAGCTAAACATCGACGACATTTGGTTCTCACAAGGCGGCGCAGCTTACCATACAGCGCGCTTAACAATCGATTTATAGCAAAATAAATTTGGTGACAATTTTATTTCCAGAAGTGGTACTGTTCACTGGCCCTTCGTTCGTGCGATTTAACGCCTCTGGATTACTTTTTATGGGACTATGTTATGTCATTGGTTTATGCCGACAAACCAGCAACTTTTACATTGGAAGCCAATGCTCAAGCTACCATTGACGCCATACGGCCAGATTTATTGGAAAAAGGAGTCAAAAATTGGACCGATCGAATGGTCCACGTAACTCGTAGCCACGGCGGACGTATGCCGGAAATCATATTTAAAAAATAAATGCCATGAAATTATCTACTAGATTATAATAAAAAAAATTCATTCCAACAATATTTCTGTCTTGTATTATCATTTTAAGTTCTTAAGCTCTTAAAAAACAGCTGTATAATATATACACAGATATGTTTGTTCTGGACAAACATTACAACATTCTTAAGAAACTTATTTATAAGGTTACAGAAGGAAGCAATTGAATTAGAGACACCTTCCGGTTTTGATATTTTTTCAAATATATTAAAAAGTAAAATAAAAACAGATAAATATTACTAATACAAAATGTTTATTTATGATGTTACATTAATATTTTGTTAATTCTTCTTCGACTTTAATAATTACACTAATTCTACTTGACGTAGCGGAAATACAAGTTTTTACCACTACTTGCAGTTTTGCGTTGTATATGCAATGTATATGAACATTATTGTTTAAAACAGCAATTGTTGACATACGAGTACATTTTCAATTGGACTTCGATCGGATGAATTTCCGGGTCGAGGCAAATGGTGTACGTTATGCGTTTGACACAGATTCTTTTATCGGTTTCGCCGTATGATACAGTGCTCCATTCTGCATTAAGATATATAATCCTTCTTCTTCATTTAATGACTTAGGAGAGGAAGAAATATAGTTTCAACAACTTTTCTACATTGCACTTGATTCCATGGTACTCTCAACAAAATACAGAAATTCCGTGCCATTATGCATGACTAGAACATGAATATTGGTGGGTGTTTAGTTTTTTTCTGTACAGCTTCTTCATTATAATGTTTCCTGTGTCTTCGCCTAACGAAATAAACACTTTCCGTCATTGCTTTAAATCGGGATTCATCGTTGAAGATCGCCACTTTCAAAGAGAATGTGACTGGTGAAAATAAAATTTATTGTAAAAATTGATACTTTCAAGAAATGTTTTGTTCATGATACAATTTGTACTCATTTCCCTTTTTCCAATCGAAAATTTCTGTGCATTTTTGCCCTTTCTTCATTTTTGGTGTTAACCTAGGCTTCTTGGCTGGTCTGCAACATTTGATTTCGCCAGCATATAATCGTGATCGCATGGTGCTTTCGTATTTATGTTCTTTTAATTTATCTACAGCTCTTTAGCAAAAGACTGCCTATTATCGAGTTGTTTTTATAATAATTCAGCAGTTTCTCACGGTGGTCTTACATGGTAAGGCTGTTGACGGAATATTTTCTCAAATTAATGCGGTTATTCGGTCGACTATATGTCGAGAAACTTTTTACATTATTACAATTTGTCGATTCGAATGCAGGTCTGTTATTAATATACTTTGTAGGAATTTTGTGGGGTGTTGGAACTTACAGTTAATGTTTGTAGCCCTGAGAGTTTGGGAAAGTTTGACCCTACAAGGGAACCACGCAGGAGACCAATAGAAATCAAGCTACTCAATAGTGACCGGATAATTTACATTTTACGTAAAGGTAGAAAATTAAGAAACATAAATAAATTTAAATTCGCCTTTCTGATTAATCTTTTCAAATTAATTACCATAAAATAATAAAACAACAACTTGCTGATCGTCTATCAGCCAGAGAAAGAGGATTAATGATTAAATATGTGCACGATGTTCTTAAAATAGTTAAATCTAGAATAAAACCGGAAAACTAAACGAACCCGGCAGAAAAAAAATATAACTTTACATATCTATTACCAAAATGTACGTGGGCTTCGTTCAAAACTGGATTTGCCTGTTCTACTTCATCCTGTATGGGCGTGGATTTTATATTACTCACAGAAACATGACTAACTTCTAATATTACAAATTCTGAAATATTTCACTCCTCCTTTGATGTACATAGATGTGATAGAGATTATTAGGAAGTATAGTGTCCAAGGGCTGGTGGTGTTCTCCATGCTATTTCTAGTAATTTGCAAGAAACTTCTATTTCTGACATTAATGCTCTTCATTTATTTGATTGACACAATTATTATATATATTGGGTCTGGGAAAAAGTTCGTGGCGTTTTTCCCGATAGATGGCATTGGTTGCCGATAACTAAAGAACAACAAGTCACAGCGACACCACCTACGGCTCGTTTTTTAGATGACCTTCCGAACGTTAGTTTGAGCGTAGAAACATTGTAATCGGTGCAGTGGTTGGAAAGTTATTCGCACTTGAAAATGGAGAAGAATAATGAGAAATTTCGCTATATTCTGCAATATTATTATGATAAGGGGAAGAACGCTGCGCAGGCTTGTGATAAAATTTGTGCTGTGTACGGTGAAGGTACTTTATCGAAATCTGTTGCGCGGAAATGGTTCGCTCGCTTTCGTTCTGGAAATTTCAATGTGAAAGATGAGTCACGCTCCGGTCGTCCAATCACTGAAAAATCTGATGAAATTCTTGAAAAAGTCCAACAAGATAAGCATATCAGCAGTGTCGATATTGGCATGGAGCTAGGCATTGACCACAAAACTGTTTTGAACCATTTACACAAAGCTGGTTACAAAAAAAAGCTTGACGTATGGGTTCCTCATGAGTTGAGCGTGAAAAACATGATGGACCGAATTAACATCTGCGATGCGCTGCTGAAACGGAATGAAATCAAGCCGTTTCTGAAACGTTTAATAACCGGAGATGAAAAATGGATTACGTACGATAATCGGAAGCGTAAAAGATCGTGGATAAAGGATGGTGAGCCGTCACAAGCGTTCGCTAAGCCAACATTGACGCCAAAAAAAGTGATGCTGTGTATGGTGGGGCTGGAGGGGAATCGTCCACTACGAGCTACTTCCAACTGGTCAGACGATTGATTCTCAACTCTACTGTGCACAACTAGAAAGATTACGCCAGGCGATTGAAAGAAAATGGCCCGAATTGATTAATAGGAAAGGCGTTGTCTTCCATCATGACAACGCCCGACCACACACTTCTTTGATGACCCGTCAAAAATTGAGAGAGTTTGGTTGGGAAGTTTTGATGCACCCACCTTACAGTCCGGATATAGCACCCTCTGACTATCATCTGTTTCGATCTCTGCAGAACTCTCTCAATGGAATTAAGTTGGTTTCAAAAGAAGCCTGTGAAAACTACTTGATTCAGTTTTTCGACCAGAAACCACAGAAGTTTTTCACCGATGGGATCATGGATCTACCAAAAAAATGGCGAAACATTGTCGATAATAATGGAGCATATTCGGTTTAAATGAATTCGTCCACGCGCCATGCGGGGACCAGTTGAATTTTACTGAAAAAACGCCACGAACTTTTTCCCAGACCCAATATATATATATATATATATATATATATATATACAATACATATATATTCCAAAACTATATATATATATATATATATATATATATATATATATATATATATATAATACTTGCTTTCCCACACTGTGACATATGATGACTACGATATGTACTCGGAAGCGCTTGGTTTGAAACTTTTGAATAAATACCTTATAACACAGCGTGTTTCAAAAAGAATATACGTTTTACAAAGTATTATTTTGTCCAAACTATCGATCGGTGCGCCTCGGCTCGGCTATTGGAGAAACGAATACATAGTCCAGTTTATTTAATAGCCGCTAGATGTCAGTTGTCTTCTGTTTTTCTTGGTAACCGTCATATGTTTAAAACGGCTACTCCGCAGCAGAAATCATTTTGTGTTCTCGAGTTTGCGAAGTGCAATTCCGTGATTACAGTGCAAACACGTTTCAGGTTGAGCTACCAAATTGATCCTCCGAACAGGTGGAACATTCGCAACCATATAATGGTTGTTTTTCCTGGGAACCGATCCTCTTCGAACAACTAAATCCGTTTACAATCGAAAATTGTTTTATATTTAAATACAAAGCGCTTGTATTATAAATTTCTTGATACGCAAGGTTAGTTCTATTTCAATTGAATATGTAAGTATCATATATACAAATCTTGAATGTGGGTTTGTAATTTAACTACACACAAAGTAAGTCATACGTGACTATTTCGCTCATAACATCATTTTACATATCTGATTGCGGAATACATGCAATACGTATTGCCAAAAACAGTAGCACCTACCATACTAAATTAGAGACCCACTTTAATCTCTTAATGGAACTCCTTTTAGGGAGAGAATATAACAGAAGGCTAAAAACAATTTGACCTATTGAGTTGATATGACTCAACGTTGAAGAGGTATCATTGTAAAATAATTCATCATATACATAGGTAATATATTCACATTAATAACTTGTATAATGTATTTTGTGATTGACGAGGGTTGAGTAAAACTGCGTGTGTCCATTTACTTGTTGTTATTTAATCATTTTTTATTCTCTCTATTCCAGAAATATAAAAATACGTTTCGAAAATAATTTAGAAAAGATTGTAAATGTCAATAATAATTAATTGTTCTAAATATCTTATTACTAATAAATTCTTGTCAGTAAATTATATCAGACACATTATTATCGCTGAATCTATAATTGATATATGATACTATGTTGTTATTATAAGACCACTGAGAAAATATCTATTAACTATATTTAAATGTGATATACCGGAGCACTTTTTACGTAAATACGTAGTCAATTCGTTACGCCACTTACTAAACAATTCAGGGTATATTTTCATGATTAACACATGTTGAGAATTAATGGCCTCTCTACATTTAACGCAGCTATACAAATATTATCGTATACATTATGGCTGTCCAGTAAATGCTTCCTGCGTTCAAAAACGATGTGATGAAGATTACCTTCAATATTGCATATACCATAATTGCTGTTGACAATTTTCAATTTAGTCAAATGAGTCGGATAGCAGTCTCGTACGATTTGAGTTGGCTAATTATATTAGGTGTAACGGAAAGTCATTATCGGTTTCTCTAATAGATCTCGCTAAGCTTAAGTATGCAATATTATTATTTGACATATATGTCATTTTATTCTACTGACATCTAGCTTCAAAGCCATACATGTTATATTTTGCGAAGGTAATACTGTCATAATGTATACCTCTTTGAAAATGTCGAGTTTTGTGGCTGAAAAAGTGCATTAACGGCACGCGTTTTCTTATTTAATGAAAAGAAAGAAGTCCCCGAAAGTCATCGTTTGCTGGTAGAAACTTACGGTGAACATGCTTCAACCATAAAAATATGTCAGGCATGGTTTCGACAATTCAAAAATGGTAATTTTGATATGAAAGGTAAAGAACGTTCTGATGGACTGAAAACGTTTGAAGATGCGAAACTGCAGGAGTTATTGGATGAAGACCCAACCCAAATTCAAAAACGATTGGCAGAAGCGTTAAATGTGGTCCAAAAAGCGATTAGCGACCGACTACGAGCAATGGGAAAAATCCAAAAGATGAAAAAATGGGTGTCACATCAATTGAATAACAGGCAAATGCAAAGTCGAAAAATTATCTGTGAAATGCTGCTTCAAAGGTATGATCGGAAGTGTGATGAAACGGGTGATGAAAAACGATCGGTAACTCTAACCGCCAAAAATCATGGTTATAACCTGGGGAAGCCGCTCCATCGACTCCAAGGCCAAATCGTTTTCGTTGCAAGACAATGTTCTGTGTTTGGTGGGACTACAGTGGCGTGGTGTATTATGAATTGTTGAAACCTGGAGAAACAGTTAATACTGATCGCTACCGATAGAAAAACGTTCAATATGGGCCCGCAGATATGGTGAAGTGATTTTACAGTACGATAACGCGCCATCTCATACAGTTAAGGAAGCGTTGAAAGCACTTGGATGGGACATAATATCGCATCCGCCATACCCTCCAGACATTGCCCCGTCCAACTATCACCTCTCTAGTAGGCACCAATTTATTTTCTGCACTTAAATAAGTATATATGTTCTTATTTTATTGCCTTTATATTGATTTTACACATTTTATGTAATAACAACTGACGATAAAGTAAAGTAAGTAATTTTGAATAAAAAATAAAGTATCGCCGAAAAATTTGGAGTGAACCAAATTGTAATTTATAGAATTTGGAATCGCCTTTCGGAAACTGAAAATGCTCGATGATGGCAAAAGCAAGGTCTACCAACATTGACAACACTGAGAAACTATCGATACCGGTCGAAATTGGCATGTTGAAATTGTGCTCTGCCCAGATTCGAAGTGAATTTACTGCTGCGGGTTTTGGAAAGCTACTATACATGCAAACGATAAGAAAACGTTTATATACTCCTGGTTGATATGCATGAAGACCGTTGGTTTGAATTCCTTTTACTACAGAGTGTAAAAAAATTGTCGTCATAATTTACGTTGCAGCCAGAGGCGTATTTTGATTTGGCGTCAAACTGACACTCGCAATAACCTACAATTTGTGCATTTTTTATTTCATATAAAATGGGGTTTTCCCTGCCCAGAATATTTGGATGAGATCCGCGATCCATTATTTTCTTGTATACAGCAGCAGTGGTAGAAGAATTCAAACATCCAGTTGGATTGATGAATTTAGTATAGAGAAAATGGAGCGGCCAACCAATTCCCCAAATGGTAATACAATAGGATTCACTTGGGATATTATAGGAAGACGTGTTTCTGCACAAAACATGACACCAAGAATATTCCAGGCATTATGAGTTGCTCTCAGGGAGAAATGAGATATGGCTCCAAGAAATCTTCAACATGTTAATCTGGTCCATATCATTAAGATGTCAAACGTTTTTAGACGTTCGTGGGAGAGTATATTATTATAAATCTACTTTTTTAAATTAATGTTATTAAAAGATCTGCAAAATTTAATGTTTCTTTATTTTTCTCACACTAAAAATGGAACATCTTACATTCTGGCAACTAGATCACATTAAAACTTGTATAAATAAACTAAAATGCAGTAATGTGTTCATATACTTGTTCGCAAATATACTGAAGCCAAAAAACGATGTTAAATCAACTTTTTTTTTAAAAACTTACTACAATTTTTATGAAATACACTTTATTGTGAGTGTACTATAAACAGATGTTTTATGGCATTATTTAGGGGCAATAAACTGATACTTTATGTTATTAACTTAGTAAAGATAAACGCCCAGCCGTCAATGTTAAAATGAAAAATATGCCAAAAGTTAATTCTATATTTAATTCAAAAGTAATTCTGAAGGTGAAGCAATTTTATAATTTGTTATTATTTATATATATTTATTACTGATGGTTTTAGCTAGATTTTCTCGTTAATATTTATGAGATTCGTTGACGAGTTATAACGTTAATATAGTTTTAGAAGTAAGATTTAATTTTTTCTTCAAAATTAATTGATAAAGCTTTCAAGTACTTAAATTAAATACTATTTGGTGTCTGTTTGTAAAATTTGAATTGTTTTTTCCAGCGTTCGCTAAAGTAATTTTTTAAAAAAACATTGTTTGAGAACTGCTGGGTAAAGTACATAGTATAGAAGATCAAATAAAAATTAAAGTTAACAAAGCAAATGAAACACCTTTCCTGATTCATCCCCAAGTTAACTAAAAATATGAAACGATACTGTTTCATTCTTCATTCTAATCTAAAGGTGTTTCAAATTGCTTGTTTTGTTTAAGAATAAATAAAATATAGATGTCGCACCGAATTTGCCTGGGTATGTAGGCATCTAGAAAGTGTAATGTATGACATTTACAAAAATGGCTTCGTACATGATACAACAACGCGTTCAAATTGTTGAATTATTTTATGAAAATCAGCGTTCTGTGAAATGAGTTTTTAGAAAATTATATGAATATTATGGTTTACATAATCGTCCATCTGAAAGCACTATTGATCGAATTATTAAAAAATTTCAAGAGACCGGTTCCGTGGAAGATTAAAAAAGTGAAAAATACAGTCGTAGTGGTCGTTCACAAGAAAATATTGGTTTTGTTCGTGAAAGTGTTGCTGAAGATCCTGAAATGTCCATTAACGACGTTCACAACAACTTGGGCTTAGTGGAACAACAACATGGCGCATTTTACACAAGGATTTAGCTCAGAAGGCAAATAAGGTTCAAATAACACAGAAACTGAAGCCATTAGATCATCTAAAACGTCGTTCATTTGTCAATTTCATCAATGAACAACCAGCTGATTTTTCTCAAAGAATAATGTTTTCCGATGAGGCACATTTTGAACTTGGTGACTATGTTAATAAACAAAATTGCCGTATCTGGGCTGAGGAAAATCCACGAATTATTCATGAGAAACCTATGCATCCTAAACGAGTTACTGTTTGGTGTGCATTATGGTCAGGTGATGTAATTGGACTTTACTTCTTTGAAAATGCTGCTGGCGAAGCTGTAACTGTCAATGGTGATCGATATCGTCGGATGATAACCGAATTTTTGTGGCCTGAATTAATGAATATTGATCTAAAGGATATGTGGTTTCAACAGGATGGCGCTACATCTCACTTTGCACACGAATCAATTGATTTATTGAGAGAAAAATTCCCTGGACGTGTAATCTCAAGAAACGGTGATGTTAATTGGCCACCAAGATCATGTGATTTGACACCGTTAGACTACTTTCTTTTTGGTTATGTGAAAAGTCAGGTTTATAAAAACAATCTACAATCAATTTCTGCTTTGAAAGATGAAATTATTCGTGTCATTGGTGAGATAGAGCCTCAATTATGTCAAAATTTCATTGAAAATTTTAACAAAAGAGTAGATGTCTGTGGAGTTGCAAGAGGAGGCAATTTGGCAGATATTATTTTTCGCATGTAAATGTCATAACTGATACTTTAATTACCAATAAAAGGTTTTTGAAAGTGAATGCAACTTATGTGTTTTATTTATTCTTTAAACAAATCGCGAAATTTGAAACACTTTTACATTTACATTACACTATTCTAATTTAAGAGCACGTGTCCATAACTGAGAGGTTTCAAACAAACGAATACGGCGATGTACGAAACGTATTATTATTTTATGGCTTATTTCTACAAAAAAGATATTTTTTACAGACCTTGAGGTACTATGCCGATGACTATGGACAATCAGTCTTAGTCTCCTATATTCCGTTCAGTGTTTTTTCTAGACCGTCTAAACTACATTTTCTTGAGTCCAATCACTATACGATACGATCCCTTTCAAAATTACTTGGCTGGCGATAACTTGGTTGTCTTCGAACTCTGGCACTTTAGTACACCAATTCATTATTGTAGACTATTAGAGGCATGCCCGCGTAGAAGTAGTCGAATGTCTTCTTTTACGTGGAGCGGAAAATTATTATTTTTTCTCTATAAAGAGGATGAATCTTTCAATGAAAATTTAATCATCTATTATTCTTAAAACAGTCAATATTTGCATATCATGCATTTTTACGAAGCTAGTCTGAAAAATTCTAATTGTAACTGCTTTATACATCGTATACGAAATGCAGAAATTTTTGAAAAAAGTTTCAGTTCCCCGTGCTACTTGAACCCGCGATCTCATTCCCCCTGGAAATGTGCCATTACCATTGTACTATGGAGACAGTGAATTTGAGTTCTTCTAATGTGCCATAAATTGCATTATGGAAACAGTTATTAAATGATACCCTATTATATAACTTTTGAAAAAATTGCTGATTACCGGAGAGAATGAGATAGGGAGTTCGAGTCATGCGTAGAGAATAAATTTTTATAGAAAATTTCTGCATTACATATACTATGTATAAAGCATTGTAAGTGTGCATAATTATATGCAATTAATAACCTACCATGGGTTTTCATTTAATAACTGTTTCCATATTGCAATTTATTGCACATTAGAAGGACTTGAATTCACTATCTCTGTGGTCTAGTGGCGATAACATATTTTTGGTATTACATTTTTGCGTTACATATACGATGTACAAAGTGGTTAAAATTAAATTTTACTGTCACTATTTATTCAAAAGATAATTTTGATGGAGCCTGTAGTTGATTAACTTAATTACTGAAGGTTGATATGTAACCTCTTTCCATAATAATTTTCGTATTCTGTATACGTATTTCGACAACTACGTCGTCATCATCAGCAGATAATTAAACAGTGTCGCACCTGGGAAACTATGGCAAAATACCCGTACGGAACAAATCTCGCACACGATCCGTATCGTTGAAAGCTAAAATGCACACGTATATTCATTTCACATAATTTTTAAAATATTGTATTCTAGTCTTTAACTAAGATAAAAGACAAAAGAAAAGAGAAAAAAGGGAAAGCAAAGAAAAATACCTACATGCGTTTATTGCATATAGTTGTCTGTCGTTTAAGAGACCAAAGAAAGATGTGTTATAGTTGGGGCCCAGTGTTCAACACATGGCCTTTATTCTTCAAAATGTGTATGCTTTCATACGCGTCTAATTCGCGATAGTTACACACGTTCTTTATCAAATGCAAACAATCGGCATTAACACTATGATTACTTTACATCACATGTTTTTCTAAACCGGATTTTTCTGGTCAATTGAATTTTATGTGCGCAATATGTTCCTTATACTGGGTTTCTATCGATCGTTTTGTTTGGCCGATATATTGTTTATTGCAATCTAGACATTTAATTCCGTAAATTCCCGATTTTTTGTTGTCCTCGACTTTGTCTTTTGCATTTCCTAAAAGGGATTTGATGGAGTTAGTGGACTGAAATGTGACTTGAAAATCGCGCTCTTTAAAAATACTATTCAAATTTTTTTCGTGAACATAAAATTCAACCGGCCAGAAAAATTCGGTTTGGCAAAACATGTGTTGGAAAGTAATCATAGTGTTAACGCGGATTGTTTGCATTTGATAAAGAACGTGTGTAATTATCGCGAATTAGATAAGTATGAAAGCATGTGCATTTTGAAGAATAAAGGTCATGTGTTGAACACTGACCTGGGCCTATAACTCATCTCTCTTTCGTCTCTTAAACGACAGACAAGGGGTAGTACAATAAACGCATGTAGTTTTTTTTCTTTCCCTTTTTTTCTCCTTTCTTTTGTCTTTTATCTTCGTTTAAGACTAGAATACAATTTTTTATAAATTATGTGAAACGAATATACAGTGCGCGTTTTGGTTTTCAACGGTACGGATCGTGTGCGGAATTTGTTTCTTACGGGTATTTTACCGTAGTTTTCCAGGCGCGACACTGTTTATTTATCTGCTGATGATGGCAACTTAGTTGTCGAAATACGTATACAGAATATGAAAACTGATGTGGAAAGGGGTTATAGATCAACCGTCAGTGATTTGCTCATAATTTGGTTTAGAGCTATATACTTTTACTGGGTGAACCGTTTGTTTTCTTGTCATACAGGATATAAATACTTTTCCACGTCAGACAAAAAAAATTGTGCACGCTGCTCTCGTAAAAGGACTTTAGTGACGCATGTTCTAATCAAGTGTGTTACATACTTACCAAATAAATAACTATTATTAGAAAATATTTTATATTTTACTGTATAAGTGTTTATTAAATAGTACTTAATTGTAATGGGTAAATTATAATGATAAAATATATTCGAAGCGTTGTTCAATTCGAAAATATATTTGGGCAATAAGTTTTTCACTCGCAATCAGTACTTACAATGAATTGTTTCTATTATATCTAGATTCGATACGTAAAATTTGAATGTCAAATACATTTTGAATATATGATCGATCGACGTAGTTAAATAGAAAAAAATGTTTTATTGGTACTCTCATTGAAAATTTGATTTTCTATTTTGGTAACATAAGGTTGTTGGACAACGAGCGGCTACATGCAGTACCTTGCAATTAAATTAGACCACCCTACAATTTTAGGGTTTGAGAAAAATGAAACTCATATCTATATTACACATGCTAGTATAGATTTATACTTGAATACTTGATCAAATCTTCCTTAGCTTGAATGAACGCTTAAATTCGCTTCGACACGTTGTGTCTTGCAACTTTCTGTTTCATTTCAAGGTCTCTCCGATATTTTCTTTTAAAACTCTTAAATTGGGACGAGCAAACAATAGATTAAGAACACTCAAAACATTCTCGATTGAACTAAAGTCCACTGAAATTCCACGACAGGGCAATGCTGGTATATCGAAGTCGTGAAGAACATTCTGGATAAATTTCATCGTATGGAACGAATTTCCTTCCTGTATCTGATGAAGTAAAATAGCGCATTAAAGCAGCTTCTTACATTCTTGTATTGATATTGGCTCATTGTGCCTTCGACAAAGTACAGAGGATCTATTCCAGCTCCAGTAATGCATGACCATAACATACCATCACAGTGGAAGATGTTTAACACTGCACAACACATTCCTTTCTATAACGTTCCGAAGGTATTCGTCTCACAAATTTGATAAATTTTGATTACTACCTGTGATAGAGAAATTAAAAACAGTAACTAACACATAATATAAGAGAACATTTTTGAAATGTTTGCGATATAATTTAATACAAAGACCTTTTGTCCATTTTCTAACGGCAAAATGTTGATGTATCTTGGACTATTGTAGACGCTTTTCTTCATGTTTTGGTTAAACGCGTTTTTTTTGCAGGCCGGCGACCAATCAAGTTTGCAAAGTTTGCTCTGGTACCTTTATATTAAAGGATTGCAGAAAATGTAACAATTCTCTAATGGAAGCTTGTCTAATCTACAAAGCAATTTTAATAATTTTTCTATCCTGCGTTTTGGTGGTTTTGCGTGGTCGGTGACAATATTGTCGACCGCTTGATGTGCAGATCAAATTCTCTTTATGCAATTCTTGCCACTGTTTGACGAGAAACTGTACTTTTCTAGAAACTTCTCCTCAAGAATACAAATCCGTCCCTAATAAAGTTTCTATTCCAATTTTTCACTAACATCTTTTGTTTTCCCTATGGCGCATAAGTTCGTTATAGAAGTATAAAGTATAAAATTAGCACAACACTTATGTAACTAAAAGATACTAAACTAAGAACGATAAATTGGTTGTCACAAACGCACTCTGCTTTACACACTACAATTATGTACTTCAAGGATTCTAATAATTCTGTATAAATTTTACTTGTATAGAAGCATTAAACTACCCCTTAACCTTTGTAGAATTCGGCGAGCGTAGGTAAAGATTATGAGGTCAGCAAGGGATTAGCGACCCCGATATTTAATATTATGAATGAAATAAATAAATATATGTACATTGTAGACTGATAGTATGTGTATTTAAGAACTAAGTAATGTACTTCTTTTCAATTCGACGGACAAAAATTGCTTGAGAAAATCGTCTTCAAACAAAATTTCCACAGCCTCAATCGCAGCTAGTGCGATGAGAATTGTGATTGAAAATTGGATCGCAAATATTAAATGTTGAAAAGCCCTGCTTTAAGCGCATATATTGCGGTAAGAAGTCAACATAAGTTAATACAATGTGTGAGAACTCTGTCGCACTGAATCTGTTTCAGTGCGATAGACAGTAGCAGTAGTTGAGCCCTGAAGATCTCCCATACGAGTGGATACGAAACGTCGGCAGTTATACCAGTGACGCGGTCCCAGCCCGGAAGCCCAGGAGAAGATAGTATGGACCACAACCGCGGAAGTCTACGTACCAGATTATTAGATCCGTTGTTCGTGTTCTTTAATTAATTACTCATCCTTTAAGAACCTACGTAACATACACTACAAATGTACCTAAACGGCTCGTGCTGTAATTAACAACAATCGAGGAAACAGATAATATTAATTCCATTGCTTAATTATAGAATTCATGTTTGTTCTGTATTAATTTATAAATCTCCATCTTCCTTAATAACAAATTATTATTTTTCTTTTATTATATTTATTATATTAGGTGCGCAACTAAGTTCTCGCTATTTTTCAAGAGATGGCTCCAGTAGTAAGTGCTGGTCGATTGTGACATAACCAAAACGTCATGAACCAAGCTTAGACATATGGTAAACAAACCGCTTTGACACATTAGTGATTTTGTTTTTGCTTCATATACTTTTGGTTGTGTGAAAATGTCTGATTTTGTGCCAAGTAATCGTCATTTGCGGGAAGTGTTGCTTTTCTTCTTTCATTCGAAGAAAACGGCGGCCGAAGCGCATCGAAAACTCCAAAAAGTTTACGGAGATGCTGCTCTAAGTAAAACAACGTGCCGTGATTGGTTCCGTCGCTTCAAAGACGGTGATTGCGATGTTGGCGACCGTTCGCGTGAAGGAAGACCAAAAACTTTCGAAGACGCTGAATTGGAGGCATTGCTCGATGAAGATCCGTGCCAAACGCAAAAAGAGCTTGCTTCAGCATTAGTAGTTATTCGCCAAGCCATTTCTCAGCGATTGCATGCGTTGGGAATGATTCAAAAACAAGGAACTTGGGTTCCTTATGATTTGAAGCCAAGAGACGTTGAGCGTCGTTTTTTCGCCTGTGAACAACTGCTCCAGCGGCAAAAAAGGAAGGGTTTTCTTCATCGCATCGTTACGGATGATGAAAAACGGATTCACATTGATTTTAGGCGAATTTCGTAAATGTTCAATGGTTGCATGTGGGTTCTGTAGACCCCAAATTCGAACATTGTGTTTGTTTACCAGACTTCTAACACGGAAAGTCGCCGCATCACTGAACACGATGCGTTGTGCGAAAGTGTTATCATTGTCAATAGCATCATGAATCTCGTTACAAAATACCACACGTGTCCGTTTGTCATCAGGACGCAGAGCTAGTAACAACTGTAACTTATACGGCTTCATAACCAACTAACGTCTCAAAACACGCCAAATTGTTCTTGTAGGCAGTTGTAACTCCCGATTGGCACGATGAGTTGATTTTGAAGGATTACGTTGGAAAGCAGTTTGAATTGGTGCAACATTTTCTTCAGAAACACGAGGGCGGCCAGGACTCTTTCCTTTACATACACATCCTGTAGAAAAATGGACAGAATAATACTTTGTAATACGTATATTCTTTTTGAAACACGCTGTATATCTACTGACAAGATCCTTTTCAATTATAGTAAGTCATATATGTAATTTTTTTGTAGTTATTTTTAAAGCACACGGTTAGATGGGGACAACGGTCCTATATTATTGTAATATATACACTATTTATGTTGTTCAGTTGCGTTAAATTAAGGCGCTAATTTCTTCAATATAACACCTTTCCATGCTGACTAACTCGTTCGAGTTTCCGCCAATAATTTTAGCGTTGTACCTGCATTGTATAGATTAACGGAGTCAAATGAACTAATAGATAAATATTTACATAAATTATGGATAAAAGTGTGTCCAAAATTGTTTTCTTTCTAGTTAAAAAATTTACGCGAACTGCATATTATTTCGTTACGCAAAGTTTATCTAATGATAATTGATTTGTTATTTATCGAAAAAGTTCACTTAACATATTTCGCTCTTGAATTATAATGAGCATGGATATCCACAACGATGGTTATCAATACTAAATCAGCAATTTAGATCTTATTGTAAATATTTTATCGTAATTTGTGCAATATCTTTATTGACATATAGTTAGTACCAATTACTTTCTACTCATGTGTTGTGCTTGAGGTTGACTGAATACGTGCAACATGACCCAGACAAGTGTTAGTATGCCTGAAGGAAAGACAAGAGGTATCTGTAATCTTGTATATATTTTTTGTATTTTAATATCATTTACAAGTCAAAATTCAACTTAAATTTTTATTAATAGCAAACGAGATTTTAGAAACAACGTAATATACATGATTAGTATTTCTTTCCAAGTGTTACTTAACATCGGGTTTAAAAAAAGTTTTGTTTATTTATTTAATTATATTTAATTTATAAATCTAAGAATACATCGAAAACAAATATTTCAAAAACAAAATATTTCACGATAACAATCCCGAATGTTTTAGGTCTCTCCTTTTTGGAATAATACTAATAATTTGGAGTTTGTTATCTTTACTACAATCTTTGTTTATTAAAACCCTACGTTTTGAGCCATATTGTTATTTATAATTTAAATTATTTTTATATTTTGTTGGGGGCCTTTAATGATAATTAAATTTGGAAATTAATACAAAAATTACAAGAACTTGGGGTAATGTGACAATTTATTATAATTCAACAGAAAGCACCGGCTAGCAAACTGAAATAAATATATGACTTTACAAGTAAAACATAAAAATGCTGCTCTCTATAATACAAAAAAGAATGTATGTATATAAACACCTTTTTAATTTGAATATCTAAAAAAAAATCTCATAAAATATTTATACGTTCAATGATAATCAGAATCACTTTAGAAGGATATTTATTGCAGTATAAAACATAAAATTAGCAACGACTAAAGGAAATAAATGTCGTGATGTAATCTAAGTAATAAAGAAAATACAACAAAATTAACATTACAATTCACAAATATAATTTTTTATTTTATATTGTCTCTCTACTTTATGTGTATATGTGTTTATCTCGTTTTAGGTCAGGTGGTTTTTGCTTCTTCCTGCTCTTCTTTCGCCAATTGTTAATTATTCTCTTTTGAGTAATGATTTCTGCAATGCTTGCAACTAACTTCTCTCTATCGAAATGACTGCTATGCTTAGTGTCAAACGGCACGGCACGCGCACTGATTATTTAGCAGAATGATCTGGCATCACTCAGATCTTAGACTACATGGAATTTTCGAATTATTTTATTAAATGTTATTATCTATTCAAAACAAAGAAGCGGAGTTAATATTTTTTGTTTTAATTATATTCAGGAACTAATTTTTTAGAATTTAATTTATTTTAACTAATATTAATCTTTTATGTTGCGCATTGAAACCAAATTTGTCTAAAAGAATATCTAATAATGGAAGTGCAACAGTCAAAATATTTTCGCGAAAATTAACATCTCTCCACATTCGACATGTAATACGAATACAATTTCTATGTATTGGGTCTGGGAAAAAGTTCGTGGCGTTTTTTCAGTAAAATTCAACTGGTCCCCGCATGGCGCGTGGACGAATTCATTTAAACCGAATATGCTCCATTATTATCGACAATGTTTCGCCATTTTTTTGGTAGATCCATGATCCCATCGGTGAAAAACTTCTGTGGTTTCTGGTCGAAAAACTGAATCAAGTAGTTTTCACAGGCTTCTTTTGAAACCAACTTCATTCCATTGAGAGAGTTCTGCAGAGATCGAAACAGATGATAGTCAGAGGGTGCTATATCCGGACTGTAAGGTGGGTGCATCAAAACTTCCCAACCAAACTCTCTCAATTTTTGACGGGTCATCAAAGAAGTGTGTGGTCGGGCGTTGTCATGATGGAAGACAACACCTTTCCTATTAATCAATTCGGGCCGTTTTCTTTCAATCGCCTGGCGTAATCTCTCTAGTTGTGCACAGTAGAGTTGAGAATCAATCGTCTGACCAGTTGGAAGTAGCTCGTAGTGGACGATTCCCCTCCAGTCCCACCATACACACAGCATCACTTTTTTTGGCGTCAATGTTGGCTTAGCGAACGCTTGTGACGGCTCACCATCCTTTATCCACGATCTTTTACGCTTCCGATTATCGTACGTAATCCATTTTTCATCTCCGGTTATTAAACGTTTCAGAAACGGCTCGATTTCATTCCGTTTCAGCAGCGCATCGCAGATGTTAATTCGGTCAATCATGTTTTTCACGCTCAACTCATGAGGAACCCATACGTCAAGCTTTTTTTTGTAACCAGCTTTGTGTAAATGGTTCAAAACAGTTTTGTGGTCAATGCCTAACTCCATGCCAATATCGACACTGCTGATATGCTTATCTTGTTGGACTTTTTCAAGAATTTCATCAGATTTTTCAGTGATTGGACGACCGCAGCGTGACTCATCTTTCACATTGAAATTTCCAGAACGAAAGCGAGCGAACCATTTCCGCGCAACAGATTTCGATAAAGTACTTTCACCGTACACAGCACAAATTTTATCACAAGCCTGCGCAGCGTTCTTCCCCTTATCATAATAATATTGCAGAATATAGCGAAATTTCTCATTATTCTTCTCCATTTTCAAGTGCGAATAACTTCCCAACCACTGCACCGATTACAATGATTCTACACTCAAACTAACGTTCGGAAGGTCATCTAAAAAACGAGCCGTCGGTGGTGTCGCTGTGACTTGTTGTTCTTTAGTTATCGGCAACCAATGCCATCTATCGGGAAAAACGCCACGAACTTTTTCCCAGACCCAATATATATATTTACATTTCGAGAGAATTTTACTAAACCTTAATCAAGGTTAGAGTATATTTATTTATTTATTTCAAATCTGACTAATAAAACATGAAAATAATTTATTACAATACAGGAAATCGCGAATAATTGTAAACATATGAGATTTAATCGGTGGGTGAAAGTAGAATTCCCAAATCAAAGAAACGGTACCATTCTATTATAACCTTCCAAATCATCTTGATTTTATAAATAAAAAATTCTTAGTTTTATGTATTTACAGTTAGTTAGTCATTTTTTGTACTTAATTTCAACAACAGAACAAAAGAATTTCGAAGTTTTCAAAACAAATTCTTTACGTATATTTTTTGTTGACAAATTTTTTTTCAGTTCAACTATGTTCGATTGTGTGATGGTATGTCAGCAGTAGAAGAACTACTTTTTTCAAATCAATAGAGTAATATCACTTGCATTGTTTAATATATTAAATGATTTTGTAAACGAGGCCAATATAACATGGACAAATTACTTCGAAATATGCATTGATGGTGCTCGTCCAGTATCTGGAAGACTTCAAAATTTGCAAGCCCTTGTGGAACAAAATCTCCACAGAGCGTCTGGTCTGAATAGTCTTGTTCTGAATAATGTGCTTACGATGGTTGTAGTCGTAGCGAATTATATCAAAATGAGACCTGTTAAATCAAGGATCTTTGTTGCACTTTGTAGAAACATGGGTGTAGTATATTCAGTGTTACTATTTTATAGCAATTTAAGGTGGTTATCACGCGGGAAGTTTTGCAACGTGTTTATAAATAAAGAGAAGAATTCGCCGTTCTGCTGGAAGAAAGAAAGAAGGAAGAAAGAAACAGACCAGAAGCCCAGAAGTTTCGAGACTACTTATTTGGTAGACATATTCGAAAAAGTAAATACCGTATATCAAACGCACATGCCTTGAGTTCGTTAAAACTTATAAGACTGAAGAGCAACATAAAGTTGATTTTTAAACCATTGAAAATCATTCAGATATGCCTGCAAAGAATTTCAAAAAGTATTTTTTGCTGATAACGACTTCATAGTAAGTTACGAGTGGATTAAGAATCCATTTCTGAAGACCTCACAAATGCCGAAGAAGAAATCTGTATAGACTTCACGGCAACTGGCAAAATCAAAAGACAATTTATTCTATTAAAATTTTCAACGTCCTACCTTTTCGAAACCGGATTTTCCAAGGTGGCTGCTTTTAGGGCAAAATATAGATCTCAGCTAAATACAGAAATATAACTCATAATACCAATTTCAAATATTAAATCTTCTTTCGGAAAACCTTGCTATGCAAAAGGAGTCCAAGGGGGGTATTGACAATTATTAAACCTTATTTGATATCGGAATGTACTTTATTGCTTTTCTTTCAATAAATTAAACGATTTTCCAAAAAAATGTATATTTTTTCTTAGTTTTTCTATACGTTCACTCCCTCCATTTGGCGTGCACCCCTAGAGGGTGAAGCCCCATAGGTTGAGAATCACTGATATAAACGGACCATTAATTAGCGATAGATTCTTTAAAATTTTTTTAACAATCTTTCGAGTTAGGCTTTTAGTCAGTATATAATGCGAATAAAATTTATTTGTATCTAGATGTACTTATATATCAACAAAATTATCATTAAAACAATCAAAGTTAGGATATATTTATTTTAAATCTAACTAATAAAACAAAAATAATTTAATACAATATAGGAAATCTCAAATACGGTGACATACGAAATCTCAAATTAAAAAAAAAGGTACCATTCCATTATTAGCTTCCAAATCTTATTGATTTTATAAACAAAACATTCTCACAGTTTTATATACAGTTAGCTATACGTATTCTGTATCTAATTTCGACAACAAAACAAACAATTTCTAAGTTGTAAAACGCATTCCTTACATATATTTTTATCAACATTTTGTATTGTATGAAAATACAAATAAAAGGTACGTACTTATTACATTCACATGTTTATTAGATAATTTGTAAGCACCGTAAATGGGAGTTATATACTCACATGTAAACAAGTGTATAAAGACACATACACTGAAGATAAGAATGTTCTTAAAAAAATATAATATAATATGTTAAGTAAGATGAGAGAAAAATATGAGGAGATTCCTACAGACTATAACAGAGGATACACTTTCCATCTATTGTAGTTTTATAGAATTCTCACTAAAGTTTTTAAAAAGTAAAATCCTTCTTCAAATCTTTGTGAAAGTGTTCAGTTTCAATGGTTCATAAGTGTACAACACCTTACGGTGGATCTTACATCGATCCACGGAACCTAGGCATCGATCCCAAAGGAAGTTTGCAACGACAACCTAAGAAATAAGGAACATGAATCAATAGAAACTACAATTTGCATACTGTGAGTAATTTTCACGAATTTTATAATCAAATTTCTCGAATATCGCACCAATCCTAATACAGTGATTACCTGTAGATATAAACCAAATTGAAAAGTTTAATGAGTAGTTCTGATAACGAAAGTACTCGTACCACGCGAATAGATAATGATACTGAAGAATCATTACGTAGATCAATTAAAAAGCTAGTAATTAAGGAGAGTAGGTTAAGTAATGTGGTATTAAGAAATCAAGAATGACAAAAATGGCATATGCTGTCAGACATTATTCCCACGCATTTATGTGTACTACCAATTTTTGAAGGTGATCCAAATATTAACTAAATCGATATATTCGTGCTGGTGATCATCTATTAGAATATTCGCAAATGAATCAATCGATCCAATTAACAAACATTTGTTACAAATATTTCAGTCTAAATTAACGGATAGAGCAGAAATCTTATTAGGTATTAAAGAAAATATTCAAATATGGTGTGAGTGAAAAAACTTTTTAAAAACAAATTTCTGTGATCAAAGATCAGAAGATTGTCTTGAACGAAATGTTCCAAATATACTTCCACAAAAAAAGAAACAGCTTCTAATTTTGGTTTAAGAGTAAAATGTCTTAGAAATCATTGTTAAAAGCAAAATTAACAAATGATGGTGGGGCAAGTAGCGCATTTGAAAGCGATTTTTACAACAAAAAAGTGCTCAGGATATTTTTAAGAGGATTAGAAATGATAGGTGACATAAGTTTTTGCGAAAGAGTTCGATAACCTGATACTTTAGAAACAACAGTGACATACATATGTGATCGCAGAGGAAAATTCGAATTATTACGCTAAGCGTCCACGTAATTTAAACCGTTTTAAAATAAGAACTATTGTTCATTATTCACCATCTAAAACACAAATATTACCGTTAATGACTCATGCGTCTACATAGAACAGATAAACTTTATTACGCCGTTTAGACAGCGAATACATTTACATTCATCGAGACCGCAAATATGCAACACATGTTTCCACCGCGAAATGTTAGACCAATATTTTCACAAAAACAACAATATTATCGCCCATCGACATTTCACCAGGAAGCAAGACCCACATTGAAGATGCTATTCAAACCTCCATCATTTAGATTCGCTATATCTCCCGAATAAATAATAATGATAATAATAATAATATTTATTGCCAAAGGATCACCTAACCTCGACTCCAGGCGTGAAACCGCAAAAACCTACGCTAGCCAACAGCTCTGGCGCATCGATTTTCTCCGAAATCAAGCCAGACATAAACGTAGCACTGACATTCCGCCTCCGCTTTGTCAAGGACTCAAAGCCATGACTAAGTAGAAGTTCTCCATAGTCAGTGTCGTGTCCCAGATAGAAACCATTTTCCTTGAATGATAAGCATTTCAAAAACTTTCTCTGCACTCGTTCCACGGCATCAATTTGATTATCGTAATTAGGGTACCACACCACTGCAGCATACTCCAGCTTACTACACACTAATGGAAGAAAGATGACAGAAACGACAAACATCCATGGAATCAGACTGCTCAAGAATAGCAAAAGCCGAATCTTCACATTAATTGTCGTTTTTCAAATACATATACTGAACTACTGCAGTGGATGCCAGAAGAATTGCACCACCAAGAGGAGAACCAAAAATTTTAAGACACACAAGGTCAAGAATATTATACAGTGGAACACTCAGAGAATTAATTTTCCATCTGAGAAGAACACGAAAAGGAGTAATATGAAAATGTTCGTATAATAGCCTCGGAATAATTGACAGAGATAAAATTAAATAAAATACACGTGTTTCGTCAAAATTGCCTGAAATCAATACTAGCGCTTCAAGAGCAACGAGAAAAAAATAAATGAATATTTTTACGATTATATTGAATATAAACAGTTTACGCGAAAGCATATCATGATTATGTGATTGAAATTCCTTCAATGAAAACGTTTAAAGCAATTTCACAAAAATATAAATTCGCGTATTTAATTTTTGCAATAAATATGACGGACTCATAGGTATTACTTTATTAGACAAATTAGGTGCGAATATCGACTTTAAAAATAAAGTTTCGAGATCAAAATTTGGTAACATTCAGATACATTTCGAAGATAACAAAATTATAATGTGTCCCAGAGAAAAAACAATTTAAAAATGCAAGTCACAAAAAATATTGAGGTATAATAATAACTGCTAAAGATTCTGAAGCGATACAGAGATAGTAAATTTCAATGAACATCCAATTGAATTAAATTTCCAAGATTTTTCCAATTTCAGTAGAAGAGTGCGAAGAAACACTGTTTATAAATAAATCTGTTCAATTAAAACTATGACAAGAAGAATATATACAGCTCGAAACTTGGAGAAACTTAGACTAAAACATTTAAATAGCGAAGAGAAAAAAAACAATACAAAATGATTATGTATATTATAGAATACATGACTGGGCAAACATTACTTTTAGTTCAAACAAGAATAATTATACCAAGACTTTTGTAAAATATATATAGAAATTTCAATAATAATAGTACTCTTTAATTATATCGTTGTATGTCAAAATTAAAAGAAATATTGACAAGCAAAACGAAAGAATTGAACAAAATCATGAAGAAAAACGAAATCATCATAGTATCAACTAATATCAAATTACCTAATGTGAAGGTAAGTATTTCGATTTTTGCGATGCTTTTATTACATACTTTTCATTATATGGAGTTGCGGAACAAATTGTAACAGAGGTCCTGCTCCTACTATTCAATTTTACTTACCTCAACCTTCTCCTTACAGCTAAAGCAGATACTTGCCTTTCTGAAAGCTTGCAGTTGCAAAAGTACTTGTGAGTTGTTTTCTATCTTGACCACGTCTTCTCGAGTGCGATCTGGTTTTTCTAAATCTTCTAACCATTCGACTGATTCGCATGATTAACACCTAGTAAATTAACCACATAACGTATTGTACGTCCTTTTTCTAACAAAGTTTAAGGTCTTGTACATTCACACATGATTTTGAATTTAAACTTTATTAACTTAAATTCTATACTCGCAAAAAATTAACAAACTTGTAATTGAAACTTCAATGATGCTTGAATTGTAACTTAAATAACTTAGAAAGAACTGTTTAATAAAACTTGACATAGGAATGACCAAGTTATTTTATAGTGAGGTAAAACTACTAGATTATATACAAAATAGAAAAAAATACAAAAACTATAGCAAATATATCGGAAACATTGAGTGGTGGGTTAATTTTGCGCATGAGTTTATGTAGAAAACATTGTAACGTCAGCTGATATTCTTTGTGATAGATTATAAACTAGAACCTCTGTAGCAAGTCTTTGCTTTTGTTTCCTAACTTTGGCACACCTGTGTTAAACTCATGAAATTCGACACCTGGAATGGTAAGAAGAAGACGAAGAAAATATAATTACTAATTAATTAATTTGTAAAAGACTTGTATTCGTTAACTTTTTTTCTTGGATACTTGACAAAGTTATTAAGAATTATTTAAAAAACAATAAGTATATTCGCTTGATTCTATACTGTATTCAAACAAATAATAAGAAATAATCTTAATTAATTTGTTATTTGTTAAAAACAATAACAGATAAATTCTTTTAATTCTATAAAAATATATTCTGTAATTATATATTTATTAGATAGATTATTTTATAAAAATGCCTATACAAAAGAAATACTCATCTTAAAATATGCATTGTAAGTTTTGCTATTCATTCTATTATCTGTAATCATATCTATATAATTGATCTTATATAATCCTGACACATAAAATTAAATATAATTCCGAAATAATTATGATTACCGTTCTATTAAATCAATCAAAATTGGCCATAAAACAAGAGAAGTGCGCAATCTTGAGATTAATAACTAAATTCGAGCATCCGTGTACAAGTTTCTATATTAGAATTTCGTGATAATAAACTTAGGTTCTGCGCAGGTTTTGAAGGTAAAATATGTTACTATATAGAGTATGTTTTGATATATAAATTTTAGATAATTGTATTTAAAATCGGAGGTACATTTTCTCATATAATGGGTGTCCCAAAATTAATGCAAGATTTGAATTTGTCGACATTTGTGCAGTAAAGTGTAGCAACCCTAAAAAAAGACAATTCGACTGCTAACAGTTTAGGGTTAGTAAAAAACGGAGCGTTACACGATAGAACAACGTGTCGTCATTATTGAACAAAATTTCAAAAATAACGAAAGTTTATCGGCCGCAGTTCGAAAATTTCATACAAAATATGATCGGAATAGTGTTTTGACTTCGTCAACTGTGAAGAGAATAATTGAAAAATTCAGGGTGACTGGATCCGTTGGAGACGCCAAACACACTGGTCATCCAAAGACAAGCCGTTCAAATGTCAATATCGAAGCAGAGCGTGAGAGTGTCGGTGACAATCCAGGAACTTCAATTCTACAGCATATACTCACTAAAGATCTGTGTCTCCATGCTTACAAAACTCAATTGACACAACAACTGAAGCCTAATGACCATGCACAGCGAAGGGAGTTTGTTGAATTGATTATTGAACATCAACAAATGGATGCTGATTTTTCGAGCAAAATCATCCTAAGCGATGAAGCGCATTTTCACCTTGATGGCTTTGTCAATCGCCAAAATTGCCGCTTTTGGGGTTCTGAGAACCCACACGTGATTGTAGAAAAACAAATGCACCCATAACGTGTCACTGTTTGGTGTGGATTTTGGGCTGGAGGCATAATTGGACCGTACCTTTTTGAAAATTAGGCTGGTCAAGCAGTGACTGTTACTGGTGCTAGATATCGCGACATGATAACACAGTTCTTTCTGCGGAAATAGGATGATATTGATGTGGCCAATATGTGGTTTCAACAAGGGGGCGACACATGCCATACAGCCTGTGAAGCAATTCAATTACCGCATGAGACATTTCCAGGTGGTGTACTCTCTCGTTTCGGTGATCAGAATTTGCCCCCTAGATCGTGTGATTTAACACCATTACATTTCTTTTTATGGCGTTATTTAAAACCACAGGTCTATGTCAACAAGCCCACAACCACTCGTGCATTAAAGGAGGAGATTCAACGCTGCATCAACGAAATTCAGCCATATTTATGCATGACGGTGGAGGCCATTTGCCCGATGTGTTATTCCATAAATAACCCTATCCTATGTACTTTATGATTCAATAAAAAAATAACAATCAAAAGACTAAAAACTGTGTTTTCTATTTAATTCAAATCTTGCGTTAATTTTGGGACACCTTTTAGCAAACTGGGATTGTAAAGAAAGATAAACTTCTTGTTTGTTCAAATAATAGAATTGCATTGTATCTATGGGAAACAAAATGTCGTCATAGCAACTATTGTTGTCAAAATTAACTCATCGGCATTTAAAGAATTATTTTCAAAGTAAAGTTCACACAAACAAAAAATTCGAACGTTTCAAACATCAAACTACAAAAAAAATTGATTCCGCTTTTTGATTAAGAAAATTTCGCAGGAAACTGAGCTTTGAAAGTATGAGGGAGTTTGATTCGGAAACTTGAGATATCAAATTCGTCACATGATCATCGCAAATTCAGGATGGCCAAGGATTAATGATGTCCAAGTAGTGGAAATATGTACAGGAAAATCACGATATAGCCAGAAATAGTCAGCTAATAATTAGTGGCACAAATCCAAATATAGTCTATATCCAAGCGAGTGCGTATACAAAATTTTGAACAAAACAAAAGTGTATTCATACTAACTGCGAAATTTATTTAAAAAAATGAGTAACTGGAAAGCTGAGTTTAGAGTTTCTGGATGTAAATTGTTATGCAACCCTGCTTTGAGTTAAAGCAAGTGCATCTGGTTAAAAAGTGCAATATTTCGTAGCAAAAATTAAATCAGAATGCAAATCATCCCGTATTTTATGGTTATATAAACTACATTTCTTTCTGAATGGTGGGGTCAATACTCACAACTGTCGCATCTAATCAACAGAAAATCCAAACGAAACCATTCAAATCGGTTTTTGTGACAAGAAAGGCATAGTTTGGAGCGGCTTCGAAGCCAATTTGATCATTGGTCCTTCTTTCTTCGAGAAAATACAGAATTAAGAAACACAAAAATTTTAATTAACTGTTACATGGTATATATAATGCAGAAACTTTTGAAAAAATTTCTACTCTTCGCGTGAAAGGACCCTGCGACCTCATGCTAACTGGGTTTGTGTCTTCACCCTTAGACAACGGAGAACGGCGAATTCGAGTCTTCTGACGTGCTATAAATTTCATTATGGAAAGATATTAAATGAAGCTCACAGTAGGTTTCTAACTGCATATCATGCGCTTTTACGATGTGAAACTGAAAAATTTTAATTTTAACCGCTTTTTACATTGTATACATAATGGAAAAATTTCACTGAAAATTTAATAAACAACATTAACAAATAATTGCAAAATATTATTGATAACAACGGCGACATCATCAACATCTGTTTAGAAAGTAGACTGTTCATTTTTCTATAAAAATACGATGTTTGTGTTTTGCAATAAATATATAAATGAGCAATATAAGTAAATATTGGCTTTGACGTGGTTGGACAACACAACCAGAATGCAAATCATCCCGTATTTTATGATTAGATAAACTACATTTCTTTCTGAATGGTGGGGTCAATACTCACAACTGTCGCATCTAATCAACAGAAAATCCAAACGAAACCATTCAAATCGGTTTTTGTGACAAGAAAGGCATAGTTTGGAGCGGCTTCGAAGCCAATTTGATCATTGGTCCTTCTTTCTTCGAGAAAATACAGAATTAAGAAACACCATCTGTATCCGTTAATTGTGAACGGTATCTGTTAGACTACATAACTTCTTACACATGTCACAAAATAAATTCTTTATCATTAGAGGTAATGTACTTAGGACGGTTGTCGATGTTCTAAATATTTATCCAACCTTGAACAATGATTTAATTTGAACAATCTTAGCAATTAATCATAACAAAACGAATGTAATTTTATTTATAACTAAAAAAAAAATGGTATGTCCGTCCACCTTATCTCAATAACCGCGATTATGATGTAAAAATTACAGTCACTCGTTTGGGCTTATCTGTCGACGACTGTCTCAAGTGGAATGTTCATGTTGATTATTAACCGATGCTTTTCAAGATCGACGTTTAAGCAGAGATTTTGTAAATTCATGGCCACTAAAATTACCTGATCTTAATCCAGTATATGTGAAGGGTTATTAAAAAATAACAGAAAACTGCAAGAATTAAAAGAAACTCTCGTTGGTATTTTGTTATTTTTTAATAACCCTTCATAATGTACTGGATTAAGATCAGAGAATTTTGGTGATCATGAATTTATAAAATCTCTGCTTAACCGACGATTAATTAATATGAACATTCCACAATATAGCCAGATTTATTCATATTGCAGTCTACAATTGGGCGTAAAGGTCTATAATTTTTCAAACAAAATGGAGACAGTATTAAGATCTAATTTTAGACTAGAAACTCACATTATTCCAGCAATTATATTTCGTTTACTTCTTATTGTTAGCTATTTCGGATGTAATTAAACTATTTATATTATTTTGAAGCCTAGTTTATTACATTGTTTTAAAAAAACATCAGTTAAGTGGCTGTTGAGTCTTAATGCTTCTAGGGTTTGTGGTTCATTTGCATGTGCTCAAAAAGTAATCTAAAGGAAGGTAAATATTATTGAGACAGTGGATAATTAAATTAATCAAAAAGGCAAAAGAAATTCACATCAATGTTAATACTCTATATATGTATTTTAACAACTAAGTTATCATAATCAGCAGATTATTAATCACAGCGTCGCACACGGAAAACAGTCCGGACGCTCATCCCGCCAAACCCAAAACATTAATAATCTGTTGAGAATGACAACTTAGTTGCAGAAGTACGTATATAGAGTATGAATAATGATGTGGTAAATGATATAATGCCTTTTTTTCAATTAATCAAAAGGAGTTAATTAATAACGTCTTGGAGATGAAATAACACTTGCATTTTTTGAAATTATCCTTTCATCAAATTGTTCTTGCAATATGTCGATAGTGGCATTAGAAGTGTAATATAGTCGTCTAGTTGGAACCACAAGTCTACTAAATCAGTTTCATCTAAATTTGGCTACAAAAAAATCTGTTAACGTCAACTAGTACTCACCAGTCACTATAACTCGATGTCATACCACGTTTCGGAACAAACGTGGTCCGATGATGCTATCATGTATAACACACCATACGGTAAACTTTTGCCGGTACAAGGGTTTCTCGTGGTTTGTTTTCACACCAGTAACGGCATTTTATTTTGCCCTTTTAAATGAGCTAGATCAAGGAAAACAATTTTTTGCTCAAAATTATGATTTATTTCAACGTGTTTTAGGACTCAAACAGCAATGTCGCGGCATTTGCGATGGTCCAGTGACTTCCGTTCTTGTGTTAGCGTAATCTTAAGTGGATGTAAACCCAAGCCTTTTCGCAAAATACGCCACGCCGTCGTTCTTCTATACCCTAATTCTAGAGCAGGACAAGGAATCGTAAAATTTCTACACTTCTTCGTTTTGACGTTCTATTTGTATTTTCGCATTGTGAAAATAAAAATTCCTTTCAAATTTTTTAACCAATCAACGAATAACAAGCACAGAAAGGAGATTATGTAGATCAGAGTTTTCGTGAAATACACGATGACTATAAAGAACATCTATTTTTATAAAATTTTCCAATAATAACTAAACGTCCTTAAAGTGTGTATTTGGCCATGATGAATTGTCAGAGTATACTAAGCACACACAACTGGTGGCTGTTATAATATTTTAAACATGATTGCCATTGCCATGATGACCATATCATTACTATTGGAAAATTCTTTATGTACTAAAAATTTTAATTAACTGTTACATGGTATATATTATGCAGAAACTTTTGAAAAAATTTCTACTCTTCGCGTGAAAGGACCCTGCGACCTCATGCTAACTGGGTTTGTGTCTTCACCCTTAGACAACGGAGAACGGCGAATTCGAGTCTTCTGACGTGCTATAAATTTCATTATGGAAAGATATTAAATGAAGCTCACAGTAGGTTTCTAACTGCATATCATGCGCTTTTACGATGTGAAACTGAAAAATTTTAATTTTAACCGCTTTTTACATTGTATACATAATGGAAAAATTTCACTGAAAATTTAATAAACAACATTAACAAATAATTGCAAAATATTATTGATAACAACGGCGACATCAACATCTGTTTAGAAAGTAGACTGTTCATTTTTCTATAAAAATACGATGTTTGTGTTTTGCAATAAATATATAAATGAGTAATATAAGTAAATATTGGCTTTGACGTGGTTGGACAACACAACCAGTGAATAGTAATCCACTGGTTGTGTTGTCCAACCACGTCAAAGCCAATATTTACATCAGTAAGCTGTTAAATAAAGTGATCAAAATACGATCGCAATAAAAAATTTGTGTTCTATTCACGTTCTATGTTCCTCTGCGAAAATGAGCTATCGAAATAAAGCAGTCTTGTTCTAATTGAAATACTATCATAGATTGCAGTATAGAAATAGCAATATTTACATATAATGTAAAAAACATAATTAACGAAAACTTCTAAGAATCATTTTTAAAAGTTGTGATCATTATTTAACTTCATTTTACCATGGTCTAGTTCATTTTTGTATGGGATACCTTACTGGTGGTCGTCGTGTTGTGGCAACGAGGTTTTCTTTCCACACAAAGGAGTGATAGCAAATATTAAGTCGGATGATTCATACAGACCTCCTTTTAACAGATACATATATTACCATATGTTCCCGCTGACGAGCACTTTCATCCTAGAACTTTTGGCCAATATTTTTGGTAACAGAATTAATATACAGTAAAACCTGTGTTAACGGCCACCTGAGTTTCAAAGTTCCCCGAATCGACTATAAGGAAATTCCCATACACAAATACCCGTTAATTACGGCCACCTTTGTAAAACGGCCGCGGCCAAATAACCCAAACTTTTACGGCCTATTTTCATAGAAATTTACCTGCCAATGTCGGCCGGACTATTTATGACATGTATATCTTTATTGACGGAAATACCTAATACAAATTGTCGGGGTTTCCCGGGGTTTCCTATTACCTGGTAGTAATTCACCCTTTTCGATTTAAACTTTATTATTCTAAAGGAAACAATTCAGTTTAAAGTTGTCTCCGTATTCGAAAGGTTCTTAATTAAGTATGTCGCAAAAAAGAAAACGTTTGTCGCTAAAAGACAAAATAAATATAATCGCGGAAAGTGAAAAGTATGCGTTAAGTTCGCGAAAGTTGGCCGAAAAATATGGGGTTGGAAAAACACAAATTAACGATATTATGCAAAATAAAGGTGAATTAAAAAAGATGGTCGAGGAAGGCGTTAACATGGAGCTAAAACGAAAATTTCCGAAGTCGGAAGGATTGGCAGTGGATCAAGTCGTCTACAATTGGTTTTGCAAAGCCAGAAATAAAGCAATTCCAATATCTGGGCCGCTACTTAAACAAAAAGCACTGGAGACAGCAAGCAGTTTAAAGATGGAAAATTTCGCAGCATCTAATGGATGGTTGGAAAGTTTCTGTCGGCGACACAGTATAACTTTTAAATCAATTTGTGGTGATTCCGCAGAGGTTAATTTGGACGATATAAAAGACTGGAAAACCAAGTTACAGTTGATTTTAATAAATTATTCTTCTCGAGATGTGTTTAATGCCGACGAAACAGGTCTTTATTACCGCGCTATGCCAAATAAGACATTTGCATTAAAAAGTGAGAATTGTGCAGGGAAGAATGCAGCAAAACAACGTTTGACTGTTTTACTATGTGCAAATATGGAAGGTGAGAAGGAAGATCTATTAATAATTGGAAAAAGTAAAAATCCTCGCTGTTTTAAGGGTAGTAATGTGGACAAATTACCACTTCGTATTGTCAGCCCTTGGATCAAGGAATAATTCAGAATTTCAAATTGATTTACCGAAATTTTTTGATTAAAAAGCTTCTAACGTTTATTGACAATGAATGTGATTTTGAAATTTTTGAAACAAACATAAATTTAGCCAATGCACTTGTATGGATTACAGCTGCTTGGAAAAAGGTATCTCCTGCTACAGTTAAAAAATGTTTTTCCAAGGCCGGATTCTCTGATGTTATCCAGGAGGACACAATGTTTGATGAAGAAGACGAAATACCCCTTGCCCAGCTATATCCTGCAGTTCGTAACGAATTTTTGATGGATTTAGATGAATATGCTTCTATTGATCGTCATGTGCCTACAGAGAGCCCTAACTTCAGTATTCCAGAAATTGTTGAAGATTTGTGCAATAATGATGAAGAACATAACTCTGATAATAGTGACCTGGACGAATGTGAAACTCCAAAATCTAGTTTATCTAGTATGAGTGAAGTGTGTGCAAAATTAAGAGACATACAAAATTATTTATTGTGCAATAACAATGGTGACATTTATATAGATGTTTCTAAAATTTTATTTACATGTGAAGCTGCAGTTTTTAAATCGAAGCTAAAAAATGTGAAGCAAACAAATATTGAAACATACTTTAAAAAATCCTAATAAATTGTGTTTTTTCGTATGAATATATTGTAATAATATGTACATATAAATAATTTATTAGATGTCATATTATCTATAATATGTAAATACATTAAAATTTTAGTTTTTCTTACACATATTTGTATTTACATACTATTTACTTTAATTAATAAAATAAAGAAAGCAAATCCTAAAATTAATTATGTATTTTATTTGTGAGACGAAAAACCTGTCAATTACGGACACCTTTATATAACGGCCAATATATTTTGCTTTTTGGGTGGCCGTTATTGACAGGTTTTACTGTACCTAGAAATTTATGCTACCATAAATATGACACTAGGGGTTAATAGATTATGCATTAATAATAATTAAGGTTTTTAGGGGCGAGACTGGCGGAGACTTTGCTGAACCGTTGCGTGTACTCAATTGACAAATTTAAAGCTATATTTTAATTTTTTAAATTTTTTAAAACTAGTAAATTTTTATATGATGAATTTTTAACTATTCGTAATGTGTGCATTTTTGTTTTATTACTGTTTTTTTACTGTCGTGTTTAATGTACATTTAGTAGCATATAAATACCAAAGCTATCTATCTATTTATGGAGAAATCGACAGGTCAATCTTCTTTCTTAACAGAAGTGGCCATGTTCAAGTTCATGTTTGGCGAAGTTTAAAAATATCTTTGCGAAAATTGTTAGCACGAACAAGTAATTTTAACCAAACTGTATAACTTGGAGGCAATTAAGGCTGAAAGGTACTTACAAAGAAACATCACGCGCAGCCAAAGTTTTTGTTGTAACGAAACTGAATATTCATGATGCTGAATCTAGTACAACTTACATTAATTAGTTCAATAATAATTTAAATGACAATTAAGTTTTAAATTTAATCTTCTTCACTAACTTTGTCGGAACTGAGTTGCATCTAGCTGAATGGCAAAATCACAATATATGATTATAGATTCTATATTTTTTCAGCGTTTCAAATATATCTTTCTATTAATATACAAATTGACAAACACGTTATTCAAGGTATTTCCATCGGTTGTAGAATTTTCATATTCCGACGTTCAAGCAGTTAATCTACTGCCTTCTTCAGGGTAATTAAACTCATTATTGTAATTCTATAATTCATTTGTCTGTATGTATGTATTGTTCCTAGTTCTCATTGCTTTGAAAATGTCTTGACTGAAATTAGAACACGGTTTTTACATTCCGAATTTTTATTAATCAATTAATGTTAATGTAACACCTTTCCGCGATAATTTTCGTATTCCATGTAGGTATTTCGACAACTAAGTTATCATCATCAGCAGATAATCATAGTGCCGCACCTGTAACCACGGCAAAATTCGCACTGTATACATATTTCGACTTCTAAGTTGTCATCATCAGCTCTTTCATTTTATCTTATTTAATTATACTATATTTCGCGCTCTGTTATACAAGTATCTGGCCACGGCAATTTTTACGCTGTGAGAATGAATCAAAGTGCAAATATTGTCCTGTTAGCTTCCTATGCTCCTGATTTTAAGTGAGTCATACGTGTTCTTGTATACCAACACATTTAGGAAAGGAATTTTGTCGTCAATTTCAATTTCCATTGCTTGATCGAATTTTCCATGCTGCTTAAATGCCTGTCTATGATGTCTTCCCCATCCAGTCGTATGGCGAAGGTACCTTCGTCGTATCTGAGCCACATCTTTAATTTTAGATCATGTGAACCGAACCCATTGCTCTTCATTCGAATTCTTCCATGTAGATATAGTTTAGTATTGTAGGCAACGAGTGGATAGTGGATAGTAGTTCTATGGCCATACGAAACACCTGTTGGTAGAATTTGATCTGAAAGTGTGATGTGTTGATGTACATATGGCGAAGGTACCTTCGTCGTATCTGAGCCACATCTTTAATTTTAGATCATATGAACCCAACCCATTGCTCTTCATTCGAATTCTTCCATGTAGATATAGTTTAGTATTGGAGGCAACGAGTGGATAGTGGATAGTAGTTCTATGGCCATACGAAACACCTGTTGGTAGAATTTGATCTGAAAGTGTGATGTGTTGATGTACATAAGTGGCTGAAAGTGTGATGTGTTGATGTACATAAGTGGATAGTAGTTCTATAGCCATGCCAAACACCTGTTGGTAAAATTTGATCTGAAAGTGTGATGTGTTGATGCAAGTGGATAGTAGTTCTATGATGGTTTTTTTATATAGTATGGTGTCTAGGGAGAATCTGTTTTTCATTATTGTTAGTGTTGGTTGCCAACAACTTGCATTATAATACATTGTCAACAAGTAGACGTCACCAGATGAAAAACAATGTGTTTATTAGTTTCTATGTTTATAAGTGCTATATTTTTATATATGTTTATATTATTTTCTGAACGAGTATCTTTTTAATAATACACAATTCATAAGCATGAAAAACAATGTGTTTATCAATTCCATTATACGATCGTTACAATGGCCTTAAAATACCGCATGTTTTTAAGGAATTTTTATATCGTCTGCCTTTAAAAAAGGATTGGGATATGTTATTTATTTCTTCATAATCTTAATATATACATACAAATATGTACATTAAAAATATCTTTTTTAAATTTTTATTGACAAATAATCGATATCTTTTGAAATCAAAACAAACAATTTTGTTGAAATTTTATATTGTTTATAGTCCAAACATATTAACAGATTATATTCTACTAAAGATAGATTTTGTCGACATACCTACATATGTACACACACACACACACACACATATATATATATATATATATATATATATATATATCATACACAAAATCAAAACTTTCAAAGTTGAATGACTTATTAATTAAATGCTATCATTTAAATAATCCAATAAATAGGAGAATTCAAGTAATTTCGGGATTTTATCGATGTTACAGCTTATCGTAATGAAAATGAATATGGAAATTATTCTATAGAAACTAGGTAAGTATATATATATAAAACAAAAAAAAACGCTTATCTAAATCTTTTTTATAAAGATAGTACCCTGCGACCTACTTGATAATGTGGTTACAATTTGGCTTCCGTTCCTGAAAGCTGCATTATCTTGAGCGTGCTTTTTTAGTAGGCGCTTAAATTTTCATTGCATGTTTCAACTTCGCAAAAATGCCCTCATATAAAATTAGTGAAAATTCTCAATTAATTTATAATATTATAATAATGCAAAGTTTGTTGAATGTTAAAAGGAATCATTCAAATGTTAATAACACCCTGTCTACTACATATGTTTCAGAGAAACACTCATCTTCAGGTAGAATTGTGTTATTAACGAACGATTCCTTCGTAGAGTATCATCGTATCTTTTCGATACAGAAAAATAATGAATAATAATGAATAATCATTGCCTCTCTCTCTCGTCCAACACAAAAGCTTATTAAACGACTAAGCAAGAACGCGTCTATCTCGAATGTAGGTAACAAAGTTTCCAGAGCGTATATAGACAGACGCTTGTACCCCGGCGATTTGTCGAGTAAAAGAATGTTAAAAGTATTCAAATTCAAATGCTAAAAGGACCATTCAAATGTTAATAACACTCTGTCTATTACATATGTTTCAGAAAATGACTCATCTTCAGGAACTCTACGAAGGAATCGTTCGTTAATAACACAAGTCTAGATGAAGATGAATGATTCTCTGAAACATATGTAGTAGACAGGGTGTTATTAACATTTGAATGATGATTCCTTTTAACATTCTGTTATTCGGTAAATCGCCGTGGTGCAAGCGTCAGTTTATATACGCTCTGGAAACTTTGTTGCCGATATGTGAAATAGACGCGTTCTCGCTTTGTTGTTCAATACATTTTTGTGTTGGACGAGAGAGAGAGAGAGAGAGAGGCAATGATTATTCAAAGTTTGTTGGCTTATTATTTAATATTACGGCCAAATGTCAACTTAAGATATCACTACGTTTTCGCAGCACTTTGCTTATATCGATCGTTATTTATTTTTCGATTTTTGCCATGGAATATTTGAAAAAGAATTTATATTCAATTTTGTATAAAACGTAAAATTAATGCTACTGAAACGATGTTCAAGAACCAATGGAAATGCTTAAAAAATTAAATTAACAGTCATGAAAAATAAGTAGTTGACAGGAAGGAAGACTATTAATGAAAGTGGAGTTCAAGACATTTTAGGAATCTTGAAAAGTCTTGCACGATAGCACATCTTTGTCATGTTTTTTGACTAGAAATTCAAGACAGTACTTATCAACCATCATATTTACTGAACATCGTGTGATTCTTTTGCGCAAATAATTTAAAATATTTCTTTGTAATAATTTAATAGGAATTGAGACTAAATGAAAAAAAGAAAAATTTAGGGCGCTCAGTTTTATTACTATTTTTCGACATATTTCCGATCAACTGCTTTTCTTGGATTAACGATGCTGAAATGCCATTATGCCATTTTGCAATGATATTTCCCCAAATTCTCATAATACTGCTTCATTGCTACAGTATGTTCTTCATCTGAACGGAATTTCTTTCCAACAACTAAAGTTTGAGCTTGGAGAATAAATATAGTTATTTGGGCCTGGATTTTGCAAAAAGGATGTGACATTGCTTAAAATATTTTAATTTATCTCTTTTTTCGTGAAAGACTTGGTGGGGAGAAAACACTTCATCCTGATGAAAGGGTTATGGGTTATTTGACAGAAATTTTTCCATTTCTTTAATAGAGCATCCGCGGCTCATGACATTGACGAACGTCATAATTTATCTAGATTTCGCTGCATATAACGTTTTTAGACATCGATTACCAAGCTGAACCAAACAAAGCAATATTCTGTAAGCACTGCTTAATGGCGTATACTTTTTCTGTGAGTAACAGAAACAGCTTTTTTTTTGTTGTATTTTTCTTTGCGCGAGTATGGTTTGAAACATTAACTACATCTATCCTAGAATAAAACACGTAAACCTCAGCCTCTATTAATACAAACAGAATCACTGAAAGTTCTAAATGCTTTCGACATAGATGACCTGATATTTTCGTTGCATGTTGGGTGTTTCGTGTTAGTGTAAGAGTGACAAAGGATATGACCCCGGGAAGGGGAGAGAAGATGAAGAAGGAAAGGAAAACGAAGAGGAGTATATAAAAAAAAGTAGGTAGGGTCTCATCTTCATCAGACGTCTTTCATGTATTTTAGCCCCAAATAGGGTCGCAGGGAATTGCACCTACACCACAAGCAGGAAACTCTACTATTATTTGGTGAAGTACATCATCTATAGTAATTTAGTAACATGATTTTGTGAAAGCGTGACAGTTATTTTACCTAAAGGAGACAATCCTGTGGATTACATTGAACTCCTTTCGAATGAATCTTTTTACGAATTAATCGTACGGGAAGCCAGTAGGTATGTCCTACCTAAAAGATCCACAGAAAGTTCTTGTATTGATCGCACGGGTACACATTTTCTTTATAAGGCAACGCCTTCAGTTAATAATTAATTATTTGCTCTAACGTTAATACTATTTCAATAATTACTTCATATTTTCTTTATAGAGTTTATAATTATTCAGTCTAATGTTTAGAAGTAGTTTGTGAACTAGGATATACATATATATATATTTAGAGAAAAGAAAGATTTATTGTTTTAAATGTTATTGTGTCACTTGAATACCATAGATTATAGCTGTTAAATATTGTTCATGTAATGTGAAAGATTTCTGTTTCTTTTCCTCTATTACATTCGTCTTGCTTTCTTTGCTTATCAATTAACTAAGAACCCGTAATTGAACCAGAGTAGCAAGATGGTATAGGTCTAGTATTAAATTTGACGGAAAACAGATCTCGAACTTGTCGCACACTAGTTCGCACCAATTCAAAAGGTTTTCACCATAAAAACTCCTCGTTGGTATAATTATTCAGTGAATCGAATTCGTCGAATTTTTACTCGTAAATAAACAACTAGTAATACAGAAATTTACTGTCTTATGTAAACGATTACAAAATAAATTGACAAATTCTGTCTCAATTTAAAGTCAAGTTAATCAGAAAGAATTAATATCACCCTTTTCCAGAATAATTTTCGTATTATGTATAAGTGCTTCGACAACTAAGTTGTCATCATTAGCAGATAAATAATCACACTGTCACACCTGGAATAGATAGGTATTCTATTGTAACTGGCGATGGGATATGGTGTTTTAAATATGATCCAAAGACTAAGCGTTAAAGCTTTAAATGGAAGCATCCAAGCGAAGAAAGACCGACAAAAAGCCGTTTGGAGAAATCAAAAATGAAGACAATGTTGATTTGTTTTTATGATGCGAAAGGCATAGTGTACAAAGAGTTTGTACCAACTAGTCAAACAATCAATGTTGTATATGATCTTAGTGTTATAAAGCGTCTTTTGGCGCGTATTCGTCGTGTGCGATTTCAATATCATGAAAGAGGTAGCTGGTGTTTATTACATGATAATACACTATCTCATCGCTCGGCGCTTGCCACTGATTTTCTAACTACAAATGGCATTTTAACAATCAACCATTCACCGTATTCACCGAATTTGCCTCCTTGTGACTACATTTGCCGATGAAAGGACAACGTTATGCCGACGTCGAAGCCATGAACAAGGCGTCGATAGCAATCTTGAAGAACATTTCTAAAGATGAACTTAAAAATTCATTCGACATGTTAATTGACCGTGCAAAACGTTGTATAGAAGCCAAAGGCGATCACTTTGTATAAAATAAATGAATTTTACCAAAATAGTAAGCTTTTGTTTTTATTTTAAGAAAAATTCGGTTTTCCCTGCGACAGTCTGTGTATATCATCTTGCTACGCTGGTTCAATTACAGGTTCTTACTTAATTGATAGCTAAGAAAACAAGACGCATGTAATAGAGCATAAGAAATAGAAATCTTTCACATTACATGAACAGTATTTAACAGCTATAAGATATTGTCAAAGTTTAAATTAATATTTTAAAATTATTTGGAATCGCTTTTTCAGTCCTATTGACACTTACATATTTTCACAATAATTTTCTCTTTCTGTTGATACCATTGTCACTTCTGTTAGTAAAATTGGGGAACGGCAATCGTAAAAAATGTTTGATACCATGTTAGAGACATATATTCGACTTTGAGAACGAATAGACGGCATAACAGTGCTGTACGCCATGTTGGCTGAGTTATTCCAATAAAAATGATCGATGAACTTTAAGCTAATAATTTAATTAGTTCTTTAAATACGCGAAATATTGAGGATAACCGTTGTTGGTTTTCGCACTTATTATCGATCACATGTTATATTTCTCTATTCAGAATGTGTTTTAAAAGAGTATAAATTGTGATTATTTTTTCTTTAAATAATAAAATATTCTTTATTCAAGCATTGAAACCGACATACAATTTATACGTTTGTTGAATTTTCCCATGATAATATATGTATGTACATACATAAATATGTACGTATATGTGTATATACATATGTTGAATACAAAAAGTCGTGTATCAATGTCCACCCAAGGCTAATTATCGCAGTCCTACTATTAACAGTGCTTAGATATTTCGTTAATACTATTTACGTTTCCTATCAAATACTTGTCACTTAGAGATTAAAAAGTAATGTCAACACAAATAAGAACATTTTACTTCTTTTTAAAATTCGTAATATTAAACATTGACAATTTTCCAGATTCAACAGGACGGAAAGTAATCGACACACTAGTATTATGTATTGCAGAAATGTTGGGAACTGCCATATTACTGTTTATGGGATGTATGGGGTGTATACCGGACGCATACCTTATTCCTACATTTGTATTCGCCCCTTTCAATTTCGGGTTGACGGTTGCTTATGTAATCCAAGTACGTAGGCATGAGATATTTATTATTTTAGTTTTAACGAGTCTTTTTGAAGATGTTTGCACACATATCTGGCGCACATTTTAATCCCGCCCTAACTATCGCTGGCTGGGTTATGGGTACACTGAAATGGCATTTAATACCTTTTTACATAATATCACAATTTGCAGGAGCTTTACTGGGATATGGACTATTAGTCGTAAGCATATTTCTAGTTTATAATCTAACAGTAAGACACAACTTAAAATAAACATATTTTATTTATTATTTCAATAAAAGTGTTTAGTTAGTTTGCTTAACGAGATATTGTGTGTTCATTGGTCATAAAGGTTTAATAAAGGGTGTCCCAAAATTAACGCAAGATTTGAATTTAATAGAAAACACAGTTTTTAATCTTTTGATTGTTATTCTTTTATTGAATCATAAAGTACATAGGATAGGGTTATTTATGGAATAACACATCGGGCAAATGGCCTCCACGGCTTTGCATGCACATACGCACTCGTTTGTCGAAATTTTCCATGACTATTATGCATAAATGTGACTGCATTTCGTTGATACAGCGTTGAATCTCCTCCTTTAATGCACGCGTGGTTGTGGGCTTATTGACATTGACCTTTGATTTCAAATAACCCCATAAAAAGAAATCTAATGGTGTTAAATCTTACGATTTAGGGGGCCAATTCTGATCACCGAAACAAGAGAGTACAGGACCTAGAAATGTCTCATTCAGTAATTGAATTGTTTCACGGGCTGTATGGCATGTGGCACAGTCTTGTTGAAACCACATACTGGCCACATGAATATCATCCAATTTCGGCAGAATGAACTGTGTTATCATGTGGCGATATCGAGCACCAGTAACAGTCACTGCTTGACCAGCCTCATTTTCAAAAAAGTATGGTCCAATTATGCCTCCAAAATCCACACAGTGACAAGTTGCGGATGCATTTGTTTTTCGACAATCACGTGTGGGTTCTCAGAATCCAAAAAGCGACAATTTTGGCGATTAAAAAAGCCATCAAGGTGAAAATGTGCTTCATCGCTTAGGATGATTTTGCTCGGAAAATCAGCATCCATTTGTTGATGTTCAATAATCCATTCAACAAGGACTCTTCGCTGTGCATGGTCATTAGGCTTCAGTTGTTGTGTTAATTGAATTTTGTAAGCATGGAGACACAGATCTTTAATGAGTATACGCTGTAGAGAGCGTCTTGAAATTTGCAATTCTTGTCCACGACGCCGAATTGAGGTTCCTGGATTGTCACCGACACTCTCACGCACTGCTTCGATATTGACATTTGAGCGGCTTATTTTTGAACGACCAATGTGTTTGGCGTCTCCAAGGGATCCAGTCTTCCCGAATTTTTCAATTAATCTTTTCACAGTTGATGAAGTTAAAACACCAATTCCGACCATATTATGTATGAAATTTTCGAACTGCGGCCGTCCAGCTTTCATTATTTTTGAAATATTGTTGAATAATAAAGATACGTTGTTCTATCGTGTAACGCTCCTTCTTTACTAACCCTAAGCTGTCAGCTGTCGAATTGTTTTTTTAGGGTTGCCAATACTTTACTGCACAGATGGCGATAAATTCAAATCTTGCATCAATTTTGGGACACACATTACAATTTATATAATATTGGATTTCGCAAGAATAGTAAATGTTATTTGTAGGCAATATTTATAAGAGTAATTCTTATAGTCAATTTTAATATTATCGATGTTAGAAAATAATCTGATCAAGGATGAATATTACTAGAATTGTCGTTGTTGTTGGCATCATTGGCCCATAATTCTTTGAAAATGAGGACGGCGCAACCTTTATGGTCAATGGAGACACCTATCGCACCATGATAACAAATTTTTTTGTGCCCGCTCTTCATGGTATTGATGTGAACGATGTTTGGTTTCAACATGATGGTGCAACTTGCCACACATCTCATGCCACAATCGATTTATTGCGTCAAACGTTTCATGGCCGTTTAATTAGCCGAAATGATGATGTCAATTGGCCGCCAAGAAGCTGTGATTTAACACCATTGGACTATTGTCTGTGGGACGCCGTTAAAGACAAGTGTTATGCCGACAAACCAGAGACAATTGAGCATTTGGAGGCCAACATTCGTGATGCCATTGCCGAGATATGACCCCATACACTCGAAAAAGTGCTCGAAAATTGGTCCGATAGAATGGGATACTGTGAGGCCAGTCGCGGCAGGCATATGAATGAAATAATATTCCATCTCTAACCGGAACAATTGTACTTCACAACAAAAAAATAAATTTGGCAAAAATTTCAAACTGTTTTTGTTTTATTGCATTTTTAAATTTAAACTTTTAAATGGCCCACCCGTTATATATTGTGTTTACTAAATATACGGCAAAAATGCAGGGGGTTATTTCTTGAGCTATTTTAAGATATTTTGTTCTTCGATGATTTTGAGAAAGATACAGGGCGATAAAAGTTTTCAAAAATAAAACAATATTTTATTACTTACTATTACTTGTAAACATTCTTAATCTACAAAAACTGCTGAAAATATCTGCCACCACCTAGGTAGGATGAAACAATACAATGTTCTCCCCACTGACTCTTTATTTAGATAAACTTAAATAATTAACAATAATTATCCTAGTATGCGGTGCTCCGTCTATGGCACTTCACCGGAGTCTCCTCATTGACTGCCAAACCATTTCAAAAACACCGAGTTTCTTTCCTGTTGCATTGCACCTATCAATTATCTGATTTCTCAATTCTTTTTTATTGTTCATTGTAGTAGTATACACTAATGTTTTCAAGTGACCCTGTAAGAAAAATTTAAGCCATTTAATTATGGGAATCAGTCAGGTTATAAGTAAGATCCGTTTTTTCTATAAAATATAAACAAATTTCTGGACGTTTCCTGTATTAAATCAAGTCCAGTTCACCACCGACTGAGACGGTATATTGTATATAAAAATATCCAGTCCTTTATCGCCCTAAATCTTCGAAACAAAGTATCTTTTCGAAAATCATACGCGGACAAGAAAAATCTTAAAATAACCCAAAGAACAATGCCCTAATTTTTGCCGCAGATTGTATTTATTATTATTACAGCTTTTAATACCAAGTTCTTACACCACAGATTTGTGCGTAACTGTTCCAAATTCTGAAGTTAGTACTGTTCAGGTAAGTTATCGTTATTAATTATTTAAATAATGTAATATGTTTTTCATTTTAATTCTAGGCACTATTTTTGGAAATAGTTGGAACAAGTTTGCTGGTGATGATAGTATGTACTTTATGGGATCCACGAAATCACGGATATGTGGACTCATTATCGATAAAAACAGGCTTAATGTTGGCTCCAATTTTTATTTCAATAGTAAGTATAATTTTTGCCGATATCTCTCGACTCGAAATAAATAAATCCCATAGTAACAATAAATTGGAGTAATACGATAAAACTGATGAAGTACCAGAACATTTTGAAGATATGAAAACTATCACTTCAAAAGTGCCGAAAGTGTTTGATATTTTCCCACACTGTCTCTGTCTATCTATTTATATAATTCACCAAGGAGTTGTCTATGAATGGAAAACAAATTTAAATCAATAATTTGATCAAAAAGAAGAACTATTTCATAGAGTACTTCTTGATTATTTGTTCCTATTCTATGAAAAGTATCACAACTGGTAATGAAACATTGTATTGTAGTTTTAATATGACGATTTTCTTTAATTTAGAAACGAATTTCCACAAAGAAATCATTATATTAAACGATGGACGATGAATATTATTTGAGTATTTCGCGTCTTTTATGATGCGAGGTATCTCAAGCTCGACATATGTACATGTGCATAATGTAGTGACATAATACAAGATTTTACCAAACAGTAAAGCAACGCAATAATTGACTATTTATCCGTAATTGCTAAATTGATTTCAAAAGCATTGCCAATCGATTCACGAGCTCAATCACATGCAATAATCGATTTAAATTTATGGTGGTATAATGATTCAGTTGACACATTCTATTCTTCCACATTTATATCTTCGTTTCTGATTATTCACAATATTTTTAGCGCCAAATGTGAAACACTACCAAGAACCTCTATGACAAGTTGAGATTTGTTCATTTTGTTGGCGGTTCCGCTTCCTTTTGCTATTTGCTTCCGTAGCATGGTAATATAAACAGTTCACATGGCTCCTGAGGCATGAGATAATTGTCCACGTTGTACGATTATATTCATTCAAGTTGGTATACGAGTTATTAGAAAAAAAAATCCGCTCGGAAAATGCTCCAAAGTTCCTATCTTTCATCTCGTCCGTTACCAAGGGAAAGGATGCGTGAGTCTGATAGATATATAGAATACCACGAGGTAGAAGAATGTTTGGGCATTCTTACTATTTGGCACGAATATTTTCGAGTAAGAAAGATTTGTGACCCTTGAATACTGCATGCACATGTCGACGAGATGGCGTAAATCGCTTCATATGTCGTTAGATGCTTGAAAAATTTCGTTATGTTAACATCATCTTCACAGATGACAAAACCTGTGGTGTGGTTCTACCACTATGACGGGAACACTAAAGCAGATAAACTCTTTAAGAATTACGGCCCCTTATATAGGAATATTTTATCCGTTAAAAGGAAAATGTAAGCATGGTGGACAGATACCGCAAAATGGCACATCGAGTTTGTTCAAAGTTGTTAAAGCACGCGAAAACACTTGGCCTACTTCCAGACCAGACGGAGTTTTTTCACCAACACTAAGTTTCAATTCATCGGTCTAATGTCTTTATGTGGAAGAATTGATTTGATAACTAGTTTCAAAGAATGAACCTTTATGAAATTTTTGTAATAGGTCTGTAAAATAATTTTTACCACAAACTACGCATCTGCCCATTTCTTTCTTTTTTAATTACATTATAAACTTCGCAAATATAATCACACATTTTTTTCATCTAGGGTCCTTTTTCTGGAGGTGGATTTAATACACCTAGAAGTTTTGCACCGTCAGTGTATCAGGGTGAATGGAGATCTCATTGGGTAATGTCTAAAAAACAAATCTAAAATGTAGTCATTATCATAAAAATTCCAGATATACTGGGTAGGCCCAACGATCGGGGGCTTTCTGGGATCAATATTATATAATTTCATTTTCGTTCGAGGGCTTTCCAACGTACCGAAGAAGACAAATTAAATGAGATGGAATTTTCCATTACACAATATAATAATAATGAATAAGATTATCATTACACACTATTAGGATTAGAACTAGAAATGCATTCTAAATGCACCTTTAAAGAATCTTTGTATTTTGATCCATTGTGTGGATTATAAGCAATTAAACTTAGTGACTTTTGGAAAGAGTTTTATTATTTACCTTCTATGCCTTGCCAGAATTAAATTGTGAGCTTGCAGATTTATAAGTATGTAAAAGGACTTTATAGGAGACACATGAGTTCCATAGGAGAGTCGAGAGGAGGATGTTCGGGCAAACATCGATAGTGGCGATTGTTTTGGAAAATATTTTATTTTCAAACACTGTTGAGGATGGTTATACGAAACAATATCCCATAAACTAGAAATAGCTCTTTTCGTGAGGGATACTATTAAATTTATACATGAACTCCCTATTTTACAGTATACTAGCAGTTATATTCGATTTATGCACGGTAAATACATTATTTTAAATTAAAGGAATTATATCTTCGAATATTCGCAAATTACCAGAAGAAAAGTCGGTAATTCCGATAGAGCCTGTGGTTGATTAACTTAATCACTAAAGGTCGATATATAACTCCTTTCCACATTTTTGTATTCTGTATACGTATTTCGACAACTAAGTTGCAATCATCAGCAGATAATTAAACAGTGTCGCACCTGGAAAACTATGGCAAAATACATGTGCCAAAACCCACTCAGCGCACGCAGTGTGCGATTGGGCTTTACCGTAAAGGTATTTTGCCGTAGTTTTTCAGGTGCGACACTGTTTAATTATCTGTTGATGATGACAACATAGAAGTTGAAATACGTATACAGAATACAAGAATTAATGTGGAAAAGGGTTATATATCAACCTTCAGTAATTAAGCTAATCAACCACAGGTTCCATCAAAATTACCATAATAATCTATGTTAGTAAATATATTTATAGGACAAAAGATATAAAAAGCAAATATACAAATACAAACAAAGTAAAATGTAAATAGATAAAGTATAATAAGTAACTACATACAAATTAAAGAAAAATAAAAAAAATTACACAATTCGAATATAAGCATAACAAAAAGGCTATAAATAGCATCCGCACACCAGGATTACATACTCGATTAATTGGTGTTCTCAGTAGCCCCTTAGATCTAGCATGTGGTAAATAAAAAGTGGAGTTGGCTTTTCATGTTATTCGGTACACATGAAGGGTTTAATTCCTCAGGGAAGCAAATCCGAAAATCAATTACCTTAATCACAAATCGGGTAGCTTGAACTTCTCGACAATGTTCTAAAGATTTAAAATTAAGCCTGACAAGAACAAAATGTCCTTTTCGGATATGTACATACAAAGGGTACTAGGAAGGTTTTGCAATATGATGCAACAATGAATCGTAGGAAGCATGTCTCAACATGCAGCAACATGTTGAGACATGTTCATACGTGCATAGAAGCCGACGCTCCATGTTGATAGGCTCAGTTATTAATTAGCAGTGAGAGTGCAAAGTGATTGCGATGGAATCGTGGTCACGAAATGAGATAAGGGCAGTTTTGCGTTATAATTTCGTGCGTGGTTTAAACATAGACCTTTGCTTCGAAGAAATGACTCTTGCACTAGGTGAAGTTTGTCTACATCGCACAACGATATTCAGGTTGTATAGAGAATTCCAAAGGGGAAATTTAACTGTGGAGGATGCTGAGAGTCCGGGAAGGCCACGGACGTCAGTTACGGAGAAAAACGTTACTACTGTGAGGAAAATGCTCGGCGAGTGACCTACAGATAGAGCATACTTCAGGCCTAAATACACCAACAATTCGTTCGATTCTGCATGATCATTTGCACGTGAAGAAACTTTGTTCTCTCTGGGTGCCGCATCGACTAACTCAAGAGCAGATGACACAACGTATGACTTAGTGCCGGAAGATGCTAAAAAAGTTTAATAGGGGACACTCTCGGTATGTGAACAACATCGTGACAGGTGACGAGACTTGGCTGTACTATTACGATGTGCGGACCAAAGCTCAAAACAAAGTTTGGGTCTTTGATGATGAGGACACACCCGTAGTTGTCAGAAAATCCCGATCTGTAAAGAAAGAAATGATAGCTGTATTTTTCAAATCGAGTGGAATCGTGGAACACGTCCTTTTGGACACACAGAAGACAGTCACAGCTATGTGGTATACTGAACAGTGCTTGCCTAAAGTCATTGCATCTATGAAGAACCTGCGGCCAAAGTCAAGAATGGTCACCTGGCTCCTCCATCACTATAATGCTCCAGCTCACCGTGCCAAAGCCTGCACAACAAGAGGATTGAAACTTCTCTAGCACCCTCCCTACAGTCCAGATCTTGCTCTCTGCGATTTTGCATTGTTCCCGCATGTGAAAATGAAGCTAAAAGGGAGGCGGTTTTCCAGTGATGAGGACCTTTTGCCGACTTGGGAAAACGAGTGTGCTTTACTCCCTAGTGAAACTTGGCAGAATTGGTTTCGGAGGATGGAGAGGTGTATTGAGTGTAGAGGAAATTACTTTGAAAAAATTAAATAAACAAAGCTGTATTGCAAAACTTTCTTAGTACCCTTTGTACATACGTTTAAAACAAAAATATTTCAAGAATCTTCTTGGAACACGTTCAAGCGAGGAATCGTCCGTTGAGTAATAAGGAGCTCAAATTACAGAAGCATATTTCAATCTACTTAATATAAAGACATGACTTCATGCCAATTAGATTCTGAAATTGATTTATTGATCACAAAATAAAGCCTAACATCAATTTTAAGAACATTGTTTCACATTGCTTTTTGTACTGAACACAATTTAAAAAATCCATTCGTGTGAGATCTCGTACAGTTTGACCTACATTAGGTATACTAACACCATTATTTATAACTGGATTTGAAATGCGAATTTGGTTAATGAGTAAAAGGCCATAAGCAAATGTTATGTTAGAAAATAGAGTATCAAGGCCGTTGATACTATACTAGGAGTTAATATATCCATTATGGAAACGTGCAAATTGACGACGTCTTATTTAAAATTCTAATGTAAAAGATCCGAAACGATTACTGACGAAATTACAGCGAAGTAGAATTACGGACTAGCGTACAGAGATTCGTAACGTGACATAGAAATTTACTATTAGAAGCAGAAAATTAATGGCAAAAGTAATTGCGGTTCTTATATAATAAAAATAAAATAAAAAAGTTTACTCGTAGTAGGTTTGGCACCACCTCAACTCCTCACAAATTACGGAATCTGAATGAATTCACATTTAAGAGAATAAAATAAATTGTCAGGAGTTTATTACGTCTGTTATCTATAAATAATGCTAGTAGCCTCATTTCACACACACTATTTTCTGTGAATACGAGGGTGGTCTGAAAAGTATCCGAACTAACAAAGATATGACATTTTTTCTTAAAATTTATATTTATTTTATTACGTAGTCTCCTTGTAACTCTACACACTTCTCCCAGCGATGCTCTCATCTCTTTACCCAGTCCAAATGGTAGTCGGTGTTTTTCTCTGCAAAATAATTGTTCACGAAAGTGTTTGCCTCCTCGTTTAACGAAAATCTCTGTCCTTCGAGCGCAATTTTTAGATGAGGGAAAAAAAAGAAGTGGCTTGGGGCTAGATTTGGTGAGTGAGGCGGGTGGTCAAGCAGTTCAAACCGTAATTTGTAATTCTTCGCCATGGTGTGACACGGCGCGTTGTCTTGGTGGAACAGGATTTCCTTTTTCTGCAAATGTGGCCGTTTTTCCACAATTTCTGCCTTCAGCTTGTCAAGTAATGATGCGTAGTAAGCTCCTGTAATAGTTTTTCCCTTTTGAATATAATCGATTAAGATAATTCCATGACTTTTGCAAAAAAACAGTCGCCATTACTTTCCCAGCGGAAAAAACAGCTTCTTTTGGAGCCGGTTTCCCCTCTGCAAGCCACTATTTTGGCTGTATTTTTGTTTCGGGCGTATAATGGTGTGTCCAAGTTTCATCTACAGTAATTGTGTCTAAACTGCGCCAACAGAGCGTTGGAAATGTTCATTCGAACACGTTTTTCGTCTAACGTTAGCTAACGCGACACCCAACGCGTGGACAGTTTTTTCATGCCTAAATCTTGACTTAACATGTGACAAACACGTTTTTTGGACATATTCATAGCCATTGCTATCTCTCTCACTTTAATTCAAAGGTCGTCTAGCACCAATTGGTGAACTTTACCAATGTGTTCGTCAGTAGTTGCAGTTTTTGGACGTCCCGGACGTTCATCATCTCCCAAGCTCTTACGGCCACGTTTAAATTCAACTGCCCAAAATTTCACTGTGGTAAATGATGGTGCGGAGTCCACGTACACAGAGTCCAACTCGTCTTTGATTTGCGTAGGCCTATTGCCTTTCAAGAACAAATATTTAATGACAGCTCGATACTCGACACTCACATCGACTGTCAAATAACAACTGCACTTCCACAATGACTGAAACTTTGGTGAGTACCTGACAATAGATACATAATTATATTCCCTAGTTTTTATTGAGGAGCGCTGCCATCTTCACGTTGAGGTCGGAAACTTTTCAGACCACCCTCGTACATGTCAGATACATACGTAATACTAAATGTTCCTTCTCTTCAGCGCCCACACTAGCGGTTACGTCGCCCTGGACAAAAAGACAAATTTCCACACTTTAAGAATATATACTTATATGTAAGTATCTATATTTTTTTTTTAAATAAAGGTATATATTTTTTATTTTCAATAAAAATCAAGTCATTGTATTTAAATTTTAATAAAAGCATATGTTTATAAAGAAACATATAACATAGCAATTCTGACAATCAAGCAGTACAAAACAGTAGAAATTAATTATGAAATATCTGTACCTAGCTACACCTTGTCCCAGAATAAAAAGGAGTGATTCAAATATTACGCCAAAATAGTACATATTTTTAACAGATATCATTGGTTCTTGAACAGGCAAGTTTAATATGGGTAAATGAATGCCAGATATCCGCCATTTTTCATTACCTGTAAACGTTTAATTATGTTTTCGCATTGTTTTATTTTAAGAATATTTAATCTTAATTTTGATAGGTTGTAAAATATTAATCCAAAGTAACGTTTGTACAATCATACTTTCATTAAAATGAATTTTTTTTCATTTCTTCACGCTATGATAAACACATGAAAACTCGAGTGTAAATATTTACACAACTCATAACCTATTCTAAGAGATTAATGCTCTTCTCCAAACTGTTTGTGAAGTCTCTGATAAATATCAGTTTCTTTTAAATCTTTAGTGAAAGGAAATTTAATAATTATATTGTATATTGTGCAGCAGACGTTGATACATCGTTGCATGACATTATTAATTAATCAAGTTGCAGTTATTTATTGTTTATGGTTTGTCCATTATGTCCAGAAAAAAAATGAAATGCAGGTCAAATATTAATTGCCCTCTTAAATGAACTCCCATATCCTAGTGAATGGTAAGGAAAATATACAAAAGGAACGAGAAGATGTACGGGGTTCATATTGCAAACATTAGATGAGGTAAGTCAATGGAAAGATGAACCATATTTTTAGTTGAAATTCTGACGATGCCTTTAGGACATTTCCATGTTCTTCTAATAGCGAACCTGAGTCATTATTATGTTCAGTGTAAATGTCATCCATTTCAAAAGATAAATTCTTTAAATATGACGCTATACACTCTCAATATACAACTGAAGGTAAATATATTTGATTATTTCTTGTTTGGCAGTATTTAACATTAGGAAATTGAATCAAGAATTTGCAGTTCGAACAAGTTTTCGGGCATTTGGAACAAATTGTCACAACTGATTTGAGTACCTTTCTAGTAATGCATCGCATTAAACTATTGGGTTGGCAACTAAGTACTTTCGGTTTTTACTGATAGAGAGCGTTGCTTTATTTTTTGTATAACGTATGTTAGTGCTGTACTTTACCGTTTGTCGCGTGATACTAGTCACATTGACGTAACTTCAGAAGCAAGTAGTGCGTGATTTTTTTTAAAGCTATTAGTTGTGGGTTAATTTTAAATGGAGTGCAGAAACAAACATTTTCGACATATTTTACTATTTTATTTCCGTAAAGGAAAGAAAGCTGCCGCGGCTCACAAAAAGATATGTGAAGTTTATGGTGCCAATTGCTTAACAGAGCGCACTTGTCAGAATTGGTATAAAAAATTCCGTTCTGGAGATTTTTTCCTCAAAGATGAGCAACGTAAAACAATGTATCGCAACCAACAATTGAAAAACATTTAAAATGTTTTGGGCTAGTTAAGAAGCTTGATATTTGGGTACCTCACGAATTGAAAGAAATTCATTTAACACAAAGAATCAACTTTTGCGATGTGCACCTTAAACGAAATGAAACCGACCTTTTCTTAAAAAGAATCATTACTGGTGATGAAAAATGGGTCCTGTACAGTAACATAGTTCGAAAACGATCATGGAGCAAACACGATAAACCAGCTCAAACCACATCGAAAGCTGAATTAAATCCAAAAAAGATCATGCTGTCAGTTTGGTGGGATTACAAAGGTGTTGTGTTTTTTGAGCTGCTTCCAAGGAACCAATAGATCAATTCTGATGTTTACTGTCAACAATTAATAAAACTGGATGAAGCAATCAAAGAAAAACGGACAGAATTGTCAAATCGGAAAGGTGTAGTTTTCCACCAAGATAATGCAAGGCCTCACACATCTTTGGCAACTCGTGGGAAACTATTGGAGCTTGGCTGGGAAGTGATGCCACATCCCCCCTACAGCCCTGATCTAGCACCATCTGATTACCATTTATTTCGAAGTTTGCAGAATTCTTTGAATGGTAAAACTTTCACAAATGACGATGACCTTCACTTGCACCTGGTTCAGTTTTTTGCTGATAAGGACCAGAAATTTTATGAGCGCGGAATCATGCAGCTGAAAGAACGATGGCAAAAGGTCATTGAGCAAAATGGAAAATATATAATTGATTAAAAACTATTCTTTGTTTAAAGAAAAAGTGTTTTATTTTATACTACAAAACCGAAAGTACTTAGTTGCTAACCCTATATTTCAAACTTGTACATACATCTGTTATATTGCATTTTCGGATAGCATTTTTGCTATTGTAATAAACTCGCTGTTTTTCATTATTCCTTTTTATTAGATTTTAATTTGTTTCTTAAAATAACTTAAGTTGTAGGTAGCAGGATAATAATACGATTTTAATAACCTTTTTTTATTTATTATTGTGCACATTTAAAAGGAACAATAGAGAGAACAAAATTGTTTCTTTTAAATGTACACAATAATAAATAAAAAAATGGTTATTAAAATCGTATTATTGACCTTCTATTTACAACTGAAATAACAAAAATAATTTATTGCAATTATGAAAATAGACTCTGTCATATTATTAGCAAATAATATAAATAGAATTACGTAAATACAACTATAAACTTGTTAATAGCACAAACAACAAAATGGACATATTTAATTAAAAAGATAAACTGTATACTAAATGTCTGTATTTATACAGATATATTTACGTAAGTTAGAAAATGCATTACTGAGAAAAAATTTCTGTGTTAAATTCAATAATATATAACAGCTTTCTACTTTAATGTTATTGTACGAGGTGCGTTTGATAAGTACTGTTTTAATATAAAAATAACACAAGTACAATTTCTTCGATAATTTTATTTTTTAAAGAAGCCTGTACTTTAACTTCTTAACTTTTCAACATAATTACCAGCAATATTACAGTACTTATCCTATTGTACAACCAACCTCTGAATTTAATTTCATATTGAACACTCCCTGAAATTTGAGGAAACTTATTTGATAATGGCGAAATCGTAAAGCGTCTGTTTACTCGAACTTTTGCATCAGCTTTCTGTAAGTTTTCAGTAATGACCGACGGTCGCTTACTAACGCTTCTCATCATGAACATTAGTACGCCCATCTTAAAATTCTCTAACCTATTTTCGTACCAATCTCTCGCCCACAATGTTTTCTCCATTCATTTCATTAATCTATCGATGAATTGCGGCCGCTTTCACGTCTTTAACATGCAGAAAACGAATCAGCGCATATTTTGCAATCGGCGGGATTTTCAATTGTTTGTCATTTTAAATAAGCAGAAATAAATGAACTGTAATGGCCAAGAGAGATAGTGTTGCACTGTAGTCACTTTTAGAAACAAACTTTTATTTGCAGTAGCACGTAAGTAGAGTTACACTGTACTTATAAGTGGCGGTTTCAAATGTTTTCGTTAGTAATATTGAGATAAAGCACTCAGTTTGTGAAGCAACTGATATGTTGATTTGAACAACTGAAAGAATTGTTCAAGAAGGAAATGCAATAACAAATTCCGATGAAAGGATATTTAAAAATCCTGTTAAAAACAGACGAAAACTAGAAAGTGTCAGAAGCTTATCGGAGTATAAATAAGAATGATGTAATATATTATTTATAACTTTTATAAGACAGGCGAGTGACATCTTATAGTGTCAGCTCTACGCCAGATGTAAGACGAATTAAAATGGAACGGATCGAACACATCATTCAGAATAAATTTAAGAGATTTTATGATCAAAGTTTAGATGTACACAAACTAATAGGAAAGTATTAATAGAAAAAATTGACATACGAGCATTGAGAATTGATTATTTGCAAAAAATTAAACATCGACCATTTTGTCGACGAGATTCATATCCACAGTGGACATACATTTTTCAAGACGTGGTGTGATCAAAGCATGAAAGGTCTTTTTAAGAATGTTTCTAAAGTACACAAGTTGGTAAAAGTGCACGCAGGAGGCTAGGCGAGTTTTATGCCTAAAGATCTATTAACTTCAATTACGGCGTGAAAATTGGCGACTATCATTCCGATATGAATTCCTAAACTTTTGGCAGATGGCTAGAAAAAAAGACGACTTTTTAGAGACTTCGACGTCGGCATAACGCTGTCCTTTCATCGGCAAATGTAGTTTGGAGAACAGATAGAAATCACAGCGGGCTAAATACGGTGAATACGGCCAGTGATTGATGGTTAAAATGCCATTTGTAGTAAGAAAATCAGTCGAGCGATGAGATGGTGCATCTCATCGCTTGACTGATTCATATTGAGGGCGCACACGACGAATACGCGCCAAAAGACGTTTCATAACACCAATATAATATACAACACCGACTGTTTGACTAGTTGGTACAAGCACTTTGTGCACTATGCTTTTCGAATCATAAAAACAAATCAACATTGTTTTCACTTTGACTTCTCCAAACGGCTTTTGTTTCGATCTTCCATCGCTTGGATACTTCCATTCAGAACTTTGACGCTTGGTCTTTGGATTATATTGAAATCACCATCTCATCACCAGTTATAATATAATATCTGAAGTTTTAGTCCTTTTTTGAGTCTTTAATCAAGTCTATACATTGATCAATAAGGTTGATATATAACCCCTTTCCACAATTAACTATTTCATTGCACATCTTGGTTTTCAACGGTGCGGATCGCGTACGGAGTTTATTTTTCGTACAATTTTTTCGCCGTGTTTTACCAGGTGCGACACTTTGAAATTATCTGCTGATGACGACAACTTGGTTGTCGAAATGCGTATACAGAATTTACAAATAGTTAATTGTGGAAAGGGGTTATATATCAACCTTATTGATCAAGTCAATCAACCACAGGCTCCATCAAATTCAACTAAGTCTATACATTGTTGAATTTGGAGCAATTTTTGGTCATCAGTTAGATGTGTGATACAATCCTTGCACAAGTCTTTCTCAGTCCCCCAAATGCTGTATTGAAATGTGATGACTTGAATCTTTGGAAATATTTAATTTCATTCCCATGTATTGCAATGAGGATGCATGCTCATTTCTGCTAAATTCACGCGCAAGTTCGATGTTACTTTCCGTAACTACAGATTTTTTTGCACCAGGATGTTTGTAGTCATTTATGCCCATACGACCGTCGTTTATACTACTTTATGCGTGATAGACACGCATCGCCATACACTTATTTCATCAAAGTAAACATTTCAGTAAACGATTTAACAAGTTTAAAATAGCACTCTTTGTTCAATATTCACTTTTCGACCAATGCCAAACACACATTGTTGCTTTATGTAAAATTTCTCTGCTTCTAATGATGCAAATGTCATGATATTTTGACATAACATTAGTGAAACCTTACCGAAGTATATTTTTTTAATAGATGGCATCACTAAAAATTACTATTTGAAAAAAGTTCCGTTTTCTCTGTGACAGACTGTGTATATGTACATACAAATTTATATATAGTAGTAATATTAAAATATTTGTCATTAATATGATTGTTTAGTTATTTTGGCTATATTGTCATGAACTAAAGACATGCGTAGAACTAATTAATTTGAAAGTTATAATATGCAAGTTAGATTACATTATGTTTAAAATACATATGGTAGATGATATATTTTTATAGTTCTTCATAAATTGTTAAAGTCATAAATATTAATATGTAGATTATTTTTCTATTTCTTTTTGTATTCATTCATTGTGATAATTTATTAAATTTGTTGGAATTTAATCAGTATTTTATTTCAAGTTTAAATTAATTTCAATATCTTGCGTTATAGAATAGTTACATTATTTTGGACAGTTCTTCATATAAACTACCACCAGAGATAGCGTCTATGCTAGTCAAGGTATACATTACTTTATATTTATAGTAAGCAAATATATACATAATAGTATCAATTATTACTATTATTTTACACATTTAATTGGTAACCAACGTAAGTCTTCCTACCCAGCAGTATATTACATTTCATGGGCGCAATCTAACGTGGTGTAGTTAAATATCTTTGTGAAACCTAAGCATTAAAATATAAACTACATAATTACATTGTTGAGATTACGGTTTGTAGGTGGTATCAAAAATTTGGTTATGGACTTAATTCTCTACAGGATAATGCCGGTGTCAGTCGTGAAATCAATAACTATAATATATATATATATATATATATATATATATATATATATATATATATATATATATATATATATATATATATATATATAATATATATAACCAATATGTTTTCAGGAGTTATACCGGTATCATCCTGTACGGAATTGAGTCCACATCCAAATTCTTTATATTACTAATACACAGTTACCTGAGATGGAGTTGTACTCTCAAAAATAGATTGCAGAGGATCAGGTCATTATTGTTCCAAATCTTAAAAATTTCGGTAAATCATAGTGTTTCCGTGGAAGATGCATACTATGTATAAGAATTTCTTGCCCACAATTGATAAAATGTAGAACTTTTTATTGACATGAGTTTGAATGGTATGAATTTTGTATATACAGAGTATTCCAAAATTTACTGGATATTCCTCGTAGTATGTTTTATTGGAATTTCTTCTGTAGGCTTGGTAAACATGACTTGAAAGAGTATGTATATTAATGCAAACAAGGTAACTACTGCCTTTTATTGTTTTAAATTACTTTTTTTAATAATAATGCTGCATTAAAATTAAGCTCTTGTGAAATTTAGTACTTAATATTAGGGAAAATAGGAATGTATCCGTTTCATAGTAATATTGCATCAAATGCTGCGCACACAGATTGACGTTTATGCACGTATTGGAGATTATACCGCCTACGAAATGATTGTGTAGGAGTCTTGTTTCTATAATTGTTCTAATAATATATAACGCAAAAGTCAGTTAATGTAAATTTTTACGTTCCCATTATAATCTAAAATAAGTAAATGATCAGATAAAAAAGTAATCTTATATATCAATATCATCTACATCTTTGCTAAATTATTTTATAATTGGGGATTATAAAATTACATAATTCGTCTTCATTAATTATTTATATAGACATGTACCATTTGCACATAAGTAGTAGTTGCAGTGATTGATGACTACCCTTCGGATTATTCGAATTCCTGTACAATATCTGTGAAATCAGTGTCGTAGTGTTCCTTAATCTTCTCACACGTGTATCTCATTTTAAAATGAAAATTCAAGTTCTTAGTATGTACAGCGCCTGGCAATTGAATTAAAACAACCTTTTGATTTTGATATTTTTTCAAGTATGTGAGAAATAAAACAAAGACAGACATATATTATTAATATGAATTGTTTATTTACATTTAATAGAAGATATTGCATTAATATATTGCCAGTCTTCCTTTGGCTTTAATGACTGTACTAATTCTGGTACACTGGAAATACAAGTTTTATCACTTCTTGCAATTTTGTGTTATCTGGCCAATGTCTGTGAATATTATATTATATTCGAATATAAGTACGTTTAGTTTTTCAACATGCTCCATACATTTTCGATCGGATTTAGTTCGGATGAATTTTCGAGCATGGGTTAAAAGGGTATATTACTCTCTTCAAACAGATTTTTTATCGATTTCACTGCATGGCACCATGTTCCATTATGCGTGAAAGTGTATAGTCCTTCTTATTAATTTAGCGAGTCTAGAAAAGCAAAAATGCAGTTTCAACAACCTTTTGCATTTGATTCATGAAGTTAACCATAAAATACAAATTGATGATGGGTGTTTATTTTTTTCTGTATAACTTCATCAGGAACTAATGTTCCTTGGATCTTCGTCTAACGAACTTAACACTCTCGTTCATTTCTTCAAGTCAGGATCGACGCCGAAGATCACCTGTTGCAAAGAGTAACTTGTAAAAATGAAATTTATAATAAAAATTGATATTTTAGGATTTATTAATGACAAAATTTGTACCCGTTTACCTTTTTCCTATCTTCAACCGTAAAATTTGTGTGCATTTTGCCCATTTTTTCGAATTAATGTAGCCATCCGGTCGACGGTATGCCGAGAAGCTTTTTGTAATTTGTTGGTTTAATACATGACTGACTGTTTTTAATAAAATCTCTATTTTAATTTTATTAGCGCTACTGACATTTTGACTTTTCTTTCTCATTCCGAATAAATTACGAAGATTAAAAATTGATCGAAAAAACTAAACTTAAAATAAAATTCAATATTCGATATTCAATATTCAAATGTTTAATAAATATTTTATCAAAACACCTTAATAATCTTCTCGACAAGAACACGTACAAATTTCAACTAAAATTGAATATTATTCGTAGTGCTTTTACATATTTCATTATCTGTATTTAGACCCTAATAGCAGGTATCTGGTTCAAAGCCGATAATAAGGGGATTCTCCTAATAATATAATGATTGTTTTCTCTATAAATAGACCCTCTTTGAACAACTAAATCCGTCTATCTAAATTTTGAAATATATTTGAATATAAACGGCTTGCATTATAAACTTCTTAACCCATTAAAAACCAAGGTAATTAAAAATGAAAACTTGTTTAATTCATTTATTTAATTTAGTTAAAATATACATAAGGAACATAAAAAAGTAAAAAGTTATAAAAAAAATTCAGGTACTGTGGTTTTGGAGCTGTACCCAAACGGGTACGTTGGCTTAATTAGTATGCTTATTTTTTAGTGTGATATATTGGGCTGGCAACTAAGTACTTTCGGTTTTGTAGTATAAAATAAAACACTTTTTTTTTTAAACAAAGAATAGTTTTTAATCAATTATATATTTTCCATTTTGCTCAATGACCTTTTGCCATCTTTCTTTCAGCTGCACGATTCCGCGGTCATAAAATTTCTGGTCCTTATCAGCAAAAAACTGAACCAGGTGCAAGTGAAGGTCATCGTCATTTGTGAAAGTTTTACCATTCAAAGAATTCTGCAAACTTCGAAATAAATGGTAATCAGATGGTGCTAGATCAGGGCTGTATGGGGGATGTGGCATCACTTTATGGTGTTTGCTCCATGATCGTTTTCGAACTATGTTACTGTAAAGGACCCATTTTTATTCACCAGTGATGATTCTTTTTAAGAAACGGTCGGTTTCATTTCGTCTAAGGTGCATATCGCAAAAGTTGATTCTTTGTGTTAAATGAATTTCTTTCAATTCGTGAGGCACCCAAATATCAAGCTTCTTAACTAGCCCAAGACATTTTAAATATTTTTCAATTGTTGTGTGTGATACATGTAGCCTCTCCGCAACCTCTCGAACAGTTATATGACGATCCTCTTCAATTATGACTTTAATTTGGTCAACATCAACTTTAGTAGGCCGTCAATGTGACTAGTATCACGCGACAAACGGTAAAGTATAGCACTAACATACGTTATATAAAAAATAAAGCAACGCTCTCTATCAGTAAAAACCGAAAGTACTTAGTTGCCAACCCAATACTTTAAAACACTCCCTTTCTAGACAAAGTGCAACGTCGCATTGTTCACACATCCATCTAATTCTACTATAGTATTCGCGGCATCGTAAAGGGTTTTTTATTCTCTCGAGGAAATGGTTTCCAATATCGAAGATAGTAGCGAACAATATGATGCTGAAACTCTAACAGGTCCATTTGGAACTTGTTTGCAGTTTTATATAACTTCCACGCATTGACCACAACGGAACTCAACATTGTGGTAAAAAGCGGCCACAGCCATTTCTTTCCTCGAAATTTTATTTTCTTTTTTATTTTTTTAATTATTCAAGTGGAATATCGTCTTTGCTATCGCTGCCACAAAATTCCTCTATTCCACCTGGCACATCGTATGGTATACCGTCAACTTCAATATTTTCGGCGACACCTTCTTCTTCATCTGTGTTATAATCCGGGCTTGGGGGTATAATAGCAATTTCAAATTTGTGGTGATCTTCCTCAACTTCAACATAATTCAGGGCATAGGTCAAGGTATTGAAATGTCTGCCGTAACAACTTGACGTTTTTGTAGTAGAAATTTCATTTTTTTGTGGGCAAAAATCTAAAAAAAATTCGTACCAAATAAGCCATTGTACTCAATTGGGTACACCACCAATTTTTCTACTCACCCAGCGTCGTTCCAATTAGTTTTTTATCTTTCAAATTTTTATAAATTGGAAACACAGCCATTTCCCTATGCAAAACTATAACAAACACTTATTATAATACTACAGGTTTTACTCCACGCAGCTGAATAATCACTGACCTAGCTAATATTTGCAAAATTGACGCAAAGGTATTAAAACTAAACAAAATATACAGTAACGGTACTATTTCTAAACACTTTGTTGTTTGCTTTTTAAACACATTATGTTGAATGCAAAACTAAAAGAAACGTTGCGTAGTGTCACTTCTCGTAAAATTTATGAATATTTAAATATTGCTCTTTTTCTGTACTCAAGCAGGCACAATGACAAGAAATGGGTTAATATGCAAGAATGGCTCTAATTCAGTTGTCAGGTACTGTATATGCGCGAAATTTTTAAAATAGATTATGTGCTCATGCGTACATTTTGAATTAAGGATTAAATAAAAATACAAGCAGAAAAAAGAAATGCATTCCATTATAAATATTCGTAATAACAGCAGCAACTTAGACATTTTGAAATTTAATACTTCGACGTTCACGTTTATTGCCAAATGTTAGTGCAATATTATAATTAATTAACTTGTTGAAAATTGGATATCGAATTTTATATTTTGTTTGAATTGGTTACTGTCTATTTTTAGTTCGATTTGTTGCCAAATCTGCTTGCGTCTATCGCGCCAAAATTAACAGCCCTTCACTCGTATTGTGTAAATGTTAACCTCGTGCTCAAAGAACAAGTAAAAATAGTTTACCGGCAAGTTAGAAAGAAAACCTAAAAATTGATAATATTCGACGTATTTTCTCTTATTTCTCTTTGCTTTTATTTATGATATTTGCTGTGTGGTATCCGTTCATTTAGAATTTTTTTGCATGTAGTTTGTATAAAATAGAATAGTAATAATTGTTCGGCTATTTTAATTAATACTCAATATTCTTTTCCATGGAAATATGATAAGACATTGTTTAAAATTAGTTCAGATTATTATGATTACATCAAAATACATTTGCCAAAATGTTTACTGGTATGTTAGTTGTCACTCAACTTTCAAATTGAACGGTTTCATTTCATTTTTATATTGATACTTGATTAGATAATTTCGATTTGAAGAAGTATTGACGATTTATTTAATAAATTGTACGTATGTTTGAATGTAGGCTACACTTTTAAATCTATCTTTTCAATCGTGCGTGATACTTAAAGTAACAAATAATCACAATCATGTTTATATTGTTATAAATCTGTACATATTTGTAATCTTATTTACTAAATTAGAAAAACTTGGGAAAGAAACTCGCTTTAACTTTTTTGTTCTTCAAGTTCATTCCCTGAACTATTCAAATTGTAAAAACAAGTGAATGATTAATTTGGTACGTAGACTTCCGCGGTCGTGGTCCATGTTATCTGCTTCTGGGTCTCCGGGCTGGAACCGCGTCACTTGTATATCTGCCGACGTTTCGTACCCATTTGTATGGGACGTCTTCAGGGCTGAACAACTAAGTGACGCGGTTCCAACCCGGAAACCCAGAAGCAGATAGTAAGTGAATGATTAGTCCATTAAAGATGGGTTATCGAATAAAATGAAATTCGAATGAATCTCAATATTAGATTTACTTCTCCATTACGAAATACGTTGCTGAACAAAAACTTGAAATTCAAAGAAATACTACAGTAACTGGAGTGATATTAGATAATAACAATAATTATCATGTTATGAGGACAGATCAGTAATTAGTAAACCTGACGGAAGATGGCAACCCTAATAAAAATTTTACTTGTTTTTCATCTTGATAATCCTAATAATGTGACGTTCAAAATTTTCATTCATTCTGATGGCAGGACTTGTTATTTGAATAGAAAGTGAATTTTCTTTGGTTTGTTTTGAAACATGGAAAAAGCAAAATACCGATGAGCGATTAAGTTCATATTTATAAGAAGAAAAGCAGACAATGAAATCAAAGCTGAGCAGGACGATATGATACTAGATGACCAACAACTAAAATTAAGCGAAGTAGTAGAGGCTCTGCATAGTTTATAACGATCGATTTGGCATAATGAATTGGGTATGCAAAAATTATGTGCAATTCATTGATTGTGTAACAGTGAGCCGATAGACGTCAGTCCCTATCGCAATGCGAAGACGCGTGAACATAGTCGTAGGGGTAGAGGTGTAATATATATTCAATTCGAGTCTTGGCCACACAGTCGTTGTAATTAAGAATTAGAGATATGGATAACTATGGATGCAGTACATAGAAGTGTAGTTAATGAAATACAGGCCTGCATGGAAAATATTAATTTAGTCGAGTAGCAACACTGAGTAGCTGTCAAGCAGAAGAAGCACAAAACGAAGTTTTGATGGGAAGTGAAAACAATACTACAAGGACTATTAAATAAGAAGATCATTTAGTTTTACTAATTTTGTGTTGTTTTTATGAAAATTGTTTGGTTACTTACGATTTTAATAAAATGTAAAATAAAATATACATTCAATAATTTTACTATTCTTTAGTATTCCTAAAATACATCCGTTTTTTGTGAAAAACCCTACTTGATTTCCATTTTTGAGTACAGTACTGAAAAATACACCAAAAATGTGACTAAAACTATTAAGTCCTACGCATTCATAGAATCTTCATTTATTTTTCCTATCGCATAGAAGACGCAAATAAAAGAAAGAGAGCCGATAACTTCCCAGAAGAATTTTCTGCCTGCCATGTATTTTACCGAGAATAAAGGAAGTATATTAAGCGAAATAATGCGCAAACGAAATTTAATACCACAACAGTATGTTATGATTGCGGCACATTTTGCCTAATTCCAAGACTCTTCGGGCAATCTAAACTTCATTGGTTATTTTAAACAACGTGCTGATGTTAAATCAGCACGATAAAAATAGAATAATAATATTAGATACACATACAAAAAGTCAAGAATTCGCCAGTGGCAGAATACGTATACAATAGCGGATGTAAATTTGACTTCGATGGATTGAAAATATACGTTATTACAACGACAACCATTAGACCTATGCAGATCTATTGTGATCCTCGTGACCCAAGTACATTGTCTACTTTCATTCTTTGGTTAAACCTAGAAACTTCGTGAATGTTTGTTCTACATAAAATTCCTTTCAGGTTATTCATCTTCCACTTATAGAAACCAAGTGTTTGCCAAGATTTACCATTAGCATGGTAGATAGTACAAGATTTGCTCTTCTAATTGGCACGATGTATCCACTATCATCCTAACAGACTTTCTGTTCCTATTCAATCGACATGTTGTAAATTTGGACGACTGTTCTCTAAGAAACTGCTTCGCCTGTTTTTGATGTAAGGAGTTATTCCACCTTTTTCATGATTTGTTTCAGACATTTTTTTTATAACTACTTTGTTGTTTATTTTTGCACTGCCATAGAAAGGCTGATACAATGAAAACAATAAACTAAATTTATCTAGTAAACTATTTTTGTAGCACGTCTAAATGGTGCTGGAATTGATGATTGTATTATTATTAATTACGAACGAAACTCGATTGTCTGCAAACGTTACTATTATAAAATGTATAGTAATATAAGAAGGAGGAAAAAAGAAGAGAATGATCCAGAAGAGATGCGTAGATGTGGTCAAGAAAGGTTGAAGGGGGAAAGAGTCAGGGATTAAAAAGAAGAGGCAAAATACAGAAGCAAATAACAAAGACTAGTGGCAGAACTCAAAGTTAAGGACCAGTAGATTCATAATGCTGCCATATAGAAATTAATGTCAGTTCAGGGTTGACTACATCTTAGCGAAAGACTTAAGATCCAGTTGGGTTTTGGCGTTACAAAATATATGGTTAAACTAATTACAAAAATATTATTTAAAATGATTTAAATAGTGCACTGAAAAATGTCTTAGGAGGAATACGACTGACTTCATGTCAATGCTATTAAAAAAAATATGAAGTTCTACTTGTATGTAGTTTTTATTCAATATAGTTTTATTTAAATTTGGTATTTTATTATGGTACATGCTTACTGCAGTAAATGTTAATATATTATAATGCAATTAAAATAAACATTTTATTTCTAACACAGTCGAAAATATATGAGGGGTTATGCATGGAACGCCTACTCGTGTGGATTTTACAACTGTATGTTAACAATATAAAAATGTTAATTTTTAGCATTGGAGCCTTGAATAGAAGAGATAGCGAAGGCAAAAAGTTTTGATGTGATTTGTTTCTAACAGAATATTTTATAGTTTCATTCTGTTACGTGCTGATAGAAAACACGATCTCAAAGCACGAATTGCATATGTATTTAGTAAATTATTTATATCTTTTAAGAATTTCCTTTGAAATGCTATCTTAAATCTTATAATAGAATAGATAACATAAACAAAACGATTAACTTTTGATGTTATTTAAATGATTTAAATTCTGGAACCTATCTAAATCAAAGGGTAATTATATGAAATCTAAAGAAATATATACTAATTTAAAAGTTCAATTTTACATTGCCGTCTTTTGTTTCCAATGTTTTAAAATTGTATAATTTTTTTGTAAATTACAGTGCACGCATATTCATTTAAGTTACGTGTACAATAACTAACTTATATTAAAAAATTATTGCACATGTTACCAACTTCTTTTCAATTTGCTATCAGATACATTCCTTTCCCTATACATGTATTTTAAAAAGTAAGGTAAGAGCTCTCACAGTAGTGTGGCACTGGTACAGGTTACATTTCAAGATAGTTACTCGCTGTATTTGTTCAAATATCTTCTTCAAGCAGTGAAACAAAACATTGATGTCAGCTTAGGAAATATCTATCTCTCAATTTTTGTTGTGTGGTCGGGCGTTGTCATGATGGAAGACAACACCTTTCCTATTAATATTTACGTCATGATGTCTTGATAAATTTCCGTACAACTTATCAATTCTCTATCATCCAGGTGTTTCTATAATGGCTTGAAGAGATGGAAACCAGCGGATGCTAAGTCGGTACTGAAGGGAGGGTGATCGAATATCTTCTATGCTTACCTTAGCTGAGCGTGGTTAGACGTTGTCATGTGATACGACGTCTTCTGAGAGAAGTTGAGATTGTTTTCTGTGAATTGTCTCTCACAATTGCTCCAGTGTATGGCAATAACTGACAATATTCAATACCTCTGCCCTGGAGAAGAAACTAATCTGATGTGTGGCCTTGTTAAGAACTTTAAGTATTTATTTTCACAATTGTTTACAAATTATATTTAGTCTATTGGAACAAATTAATCGTATATTATCTATATCTGCATTTAAATTATATGCACATACTTTGAAACAGCACATATATTCCATCGAACGCTCGTTATCGCTTGATATTAACGTTATTTTACAATATGCTTCGATAACATATATTATCCATGCGAATATTTATATTCAAATTTGACACCAGAGTGGTTTTGACAAATTCAGACCGTGAAATTCGCGTTTACGTCCTTGCGTCGCAGTATATCCACACAATACGCGACGGCAGATATTTCTACTTATACAATGAATCTGCAACTAAAGCAATTAATAAAAGGCATAGAATACCGACATTTAGAGAACGATCGGGGGACTGCGGGTTATTATAACCATTTGTAGGATGAAACTGCTTTTAATTGCGCTGCTTTCTTTTACCCAACGTTCATGCTCCAATATCTTGAACTAGTTTAAGTGAATAAGATACACAATCTGTGACCAAACAGATGCAATCCTCGCTAAGTTAAACGTTTGGGTAAATATGTACAATCATAACCAAGATTTAATATTTTAAGTAAAAGTTTTGGCGACATAACTTTTGATTTGTTTTAAGTTAATGCCAGTTTAGGATGACTGATGAAGATGATTCAATCTATTGATATGATTACGTATATATATATATATATATATATATATATATATATATACGTCGTCTGTCGCAGAGAAAACAGAACTCTTTTAAAGTACTAATTCTTAGTGGCACCATTTATTTAAAAAGTAAGTGCCGGTAAGGTAGATTTTTCACCAGTATTATGTCAAAACGTCATCATATTTGCATCATTAGAAGCAGAGAAATTGCACATAAAGTAACAGTGTGTATTTGGCAATGGCCAAAAAATGAATTTTGAACAAAGAGCAAATATTAAGTTCTGTTCTAAACGAGGTAAATCGTTTATTGAAACGTTTAATTTGATGAAACAAGTATATGGTTGATGTGCGTTTATCACGTACGAGTGAGCATGAGTGATATAAACGATTTAAAGACTGTCGTACTGACATAGATGACGACGAACGTCCTGATGCCAAAAAACCTATGGTTACGGAAAATAGCATCCGAAATCCTCATCGCGATACGTGAGAATGGAATTAAATACTTTCAAAGATTCTATTTATCGCATTTTGACCCAACATTTGAGACTGAGAAGGATTTGTGCAAGGCTTGTACCACACAAGCTTACTAATGATAAAAAATTGCTCCGAATTCAACATTGTACATACACTTTAAGACCAAAGAAGGACGACAACTTCAGGTATTATATTGTAACTAGCAATGAGACGTGGTGTTTTCAATATGATCTAGAGACCAAGCGTTATAGCTCTGAATGGAAGTATCCAAGCGAAGAAAGACCGAAAAAAAGTCAAAAGTGAAGATAATGTTAATTTGACTAACTAGTCAAACAGTCAATGCTGTATATTATCTTGGTATTATGAAGAGTCTTTTGGCTCGTGTTTGTTATGTGCGGCCACAATATCGTGAAAATGGTAGTTGGCGTTTGTTACATGATAATGCACCATCTCATTGATCGACGCTTACCATTAATTTTCTAATTACAAATGGCATTTTAACTAACAATGATTCACTATATTCACCGGATTCAGCCTTCTGTGGTATAAATAAAATCAAATTAAATAATTATTCGTATATTACGCGTATTACTATCGAAAACAAATCACTATTATGTTCTGTATTATAGACATGCTCGGACTGTCAATGTTTTGTTTACATCGTTTAAAGATGTACATGAATTCGTCAGATATATTTTCATGTACATCGTAAACCTTTACTTAAACTCTACTGTACTTACACATAAGGTAACATGTGTAGTGTTGTTAATAAATCTTATACCATATAATAGGATTTATAACAGAATGCATTCCATATAATAGGATTTATAACAGAATGCATTCGTAGCATGACAGGACGTCCTCTCGACGGTTAGTGACAAAACATTTACATAAAAAGCAAACCAATTGCTCATACGGCATAATGACAAGTGCTCGGAGTGTATATGTATATACAATATATATTATATATATATATATATATATATATATATATATAATATATATTTGACATATTATCCAAAATGCTGAATGTTTTATTTAAAGAAAATAAAAATCCATTTACCAAAGACATCTCTTATTGCTAATATTGGATGCCATTTACTAAAGAAATCATCTGCCATCGCCATTCAATTTTTTTCCAGATTTCAGTTGTTGCTATGGATTCTATTACTTTTTTCTGAAACTATTATAATTTTAGAGAATATTATGATTTATAAGTATTGAAATTTCCTTTTATTATCATGGAACGTTTCTAGGGTGTAAATGTTAATTTTAAGTCGTATTAGATTCATCTATAGTTTCAGCTAATATGCTCTGATTTAGGCGTTGAGTGTTTAGACATCGATGCAATCTTATCAGAGATTTAAAGTCAAGCAACAATATTATAGAACCCCAGTTAAATTCGAGAAACTTTCTGCTAATACAGCAACAACTTTTATTGTCTTAAATAGTATATAGAGAATCCATCAGCCTAACTACATAGTACCTCCTCTCGTTAGGGAAAATAACGTTAGTACATCAATTCGATATCACATTGAATTAATGTTAGTCGCCAGATTTTATAATTATTTTCAATAATAGGTTTTGAATTAAATATTGAACTTGCATCTGCTAAACTGTTTATTATGGCAAAATACATATATTTTTCTCGGGTGATGCTTCGCGTGTGAAACTGGTTCTGAGAAGAACCTTCAATTGCTCGGCGTTTCAATTAATTTTCAAATTACAATAATTACATAATGATCTACCGAGAAACATGTTCACGCAGAGTGCGAAGGCAATTCACAAATATTCGCCACTAAAATAATATTGTTTTTCATACACATTGATAGGGTTCCACAGGAAAAGAGCGCTATTCTCACATTACATTGTTACAAATAATTAAACATAATAACGGAGATGAGTTGCATTAGTTTCATCTAGACTATATACATAAAAACCACTACTAATTATACTTAATAATTTATTTAGTCACATAATTTTGAAAGTAATTAGCTTAAATAATGATCACGATAGCATTGATGAAGTTTATTAGAACTTAGGCAACTAGCTCCACATTTTTGCTTTCCAATTTTTCTAAAATTGGATGCCATCCAAGTGCATGTATAGATAATCTTCCCAAAAATATCTGAAGGTCTTTTGCGAGAACAAATTACGTTATTCTGGTTTGAATAACTTGTACGTTGATCGGGTCGAAAGATTAATTTCATATGCGCAATTTTTTTATTTGTAAAGACTAAAATACTAAATTCTAAATTCTAATTCTAAATAAAAGCCTTGTAAACCTTTAATGCATATAAATATTAAAATATAAGAAATAATATAAAAATTTAAAAACTTTAAAATAAAATCTATCAATTTGGTACGTAGACTTCCGCGGTCGTGGTTCATGCTATCTGCTTCTGGGTTTCCGGGCTGGAACCGCGTCACTAGTATATCTGCCGACGTTTCGTACCCATTTGTATGGGACATCTTCAGGGCTGAACTACTGCACTAAAAGTCAGTTTCGTTCCTTGGAAGCAGCTCAAAAAATACAACACCTTTGTAATCCCACCAAACTGATAGCATGATCTTTTTTGGATGCAATTCAGCTTTCGATGTGGTTTGAGCTGGTTTATCGTGTTTGCTCCATGATTGTTTTCGAACTATGTTACTGTACAGGACCCATTTTTCATCACCAGTGATGATTCTTTTTAAGAAAGGGTCGGTTTCATTTCGTCTAAGGTGCATATCGCAAAAGTTGATTCTTTGTGTTAAATGAATTTCTTTCAATTCGTGAGGTACCCAAATATCAAGCTTCTTAACTAGCCCAAGACATTTTAAATGTTTTTTAATTGTTGTGTGCGATACATGTAGCCTCTCCGCAACCTCTCGAACAGTTATATGACGATCCTCTTCAATTATGACTTTGATTTGGTCATCATCAACTTCAGTAGGCCGACCAGAACGTTGCTCATCTTTGAGGGAAAAATCTCCAGAACGGAAGTTTTTATACCAATTCTGACACGTGCGATCTGTTAAGCAATTAGCACCATAAACTTCACATATCTTTTTGTGAGCCGCAGCAGCTTTCTTTCCTTTACGGAAATAAAATAGTAAAATATGTCGAAAATGTTCGTTTCTGCACTCCAGCTTTAATAAAAATCACGCACTACTTGCTTCTGAAGTTACGTCAATGTGACTAGTATCACGCGACAAACGGTAAAGTACAGCACTAACATACGTTATAAAAAAAACAAAGCACGCTCTCTATCAGTAAAAACCGAAAGTACTTAGTTGCCAACCCAATACTAACATTTTAGTGAAGTCACCAATTTTTCTTATGACGAGTGATTTTAATGAATCTAATCAGAAATATTTCTGTAGTTTAGCTAGCTAAATATTTTATGAATTCTTTTTTTCTATATATATATATACAATATTATATATTCTATAATTTCGATGCATTTTGTTGTTTGTCCTGTAAGTAGCTTGTCTGTTGAACAAATAAAAAACATTATTATTATTAAATGTAAATTAAACGACGATGAAATTTTTCAAAAAAAAGATTTAGTAGAGATTCTATATAAAATATCTAAAGATAATAAGTCTATATAAAATATCATAATATGATAGTAATGTGTAAAATTGATCAAGACATGATCTAATAAGTGGCAATAAAGACTTGCCATTATTTGAAATTTATTTAAAATGTACCGTATAATAAAAAATTTTACAATTTGAAAAAGATTTTATGCTCGCAATTTTATTTCTAATGTAAACCAGTTCTACACACAGTTTGTATATTTGATTAGAGGCAATAGATTATAAATTTAGTTGTATTAGAATATCAAACATTGTGAAATGCTACTGCCGGGCAATATTTGAAAATTTACGCTAGAGATTTATAACCGGTAAGGTAAGTCTCAAAAATATTAATCTTGGACTTAATAGGTGCGAGTTCATTCACAAGGTAATATCTACACGTGTAGGTCTAGAGGTGCAAACAGTCTCGCTCGATTTTTCGACCAGTCATTTTTAACGTTCATAGTTCAAATCACTGAACTTGGCAGTGCGCGACTTTCGAAGAATGTAATGTTAGTTTGTGTCTCACCCACACTTCGTTCAAATGCTCATTTAAAATAGAAATTTCAATTTTCGCTGATATTTAGTTATTGTGAACCACAATGCCTGGAGGTAGGATCATTTTTTTAAAATATTTTATTTACGTTAATGTTTGACAGTTTTATTATAGTTTGCATGCTTCATTCATATTTATGCGGTATTTTATTTTTGCGACAATCATATAATTTACATTTTTTAGTACTAGAATTTACTTATTTTACGTTATATATATATATATATATATATATATATATAATTCTAATGAATTTTTGTCGGTTTTACAAAAAATTTACACAATTACTTTTAAAAAAGCACTCTTAACTAAGGTATTAAAATTATTTCCTTTTTGCGGTATTTTAAAAGTGAATTAAATATTACAGATTATATTTCCGAAATATAGTACCGCGCATTTAAATTAAAGCTACACGCATTTCCTATAAATATTTAGAGCTACTTAGTAAGTCGGCAGAATATCAAATTTTCTGTTAAAATATCTTCTTTTATAGTATTGACGATAATCCCTTATAAAATCCCCAGTATTCTAACCAGCACTAGACACCCTTCTAGGGATTAAACACAATTATAGGAGGTCACTGTTTTTTTCGTCATTTTGAGTGTACCGTTGTCTGTGTAAAGTAGAAGTTTTATTGTAGATATAAAATTGGTGAAATATTATAATTAGTTTTAAACTTTGTGATATTTGTTGTTTTGTGTGTTCTGGGGGTCGCGATTTTTTAAAAATAGAGAAACGCAAAGACATTACCAGTGCAAAAAATGTATCAATATAGACCCTATTAAAAACTGGCAACTATTTCCATCGAGAAATGGCAAGATAAGGACGTATTTCTCGTCAAGCAGTGTACAGGGTGACAAAATTCATTGCGGAAAAGTGGTGTACATAAGTACCGCATTAATTATGGAAGAAACACAACGGATTGTTGAAACAGATTAGCTGTTAAAAGACCACTAGAAATTCGACAACCACTAATTAGAGCAGTGCTACACATCTTAGACCCAGATAACATCAAAATATTGGGATGAACTTTGCAATCTCGATTATAAGAGGCGAAAATTCGCCGGCCTGCGAAATATCCAAGATTGACAGAGAAGATGAAGGCAATGAGATTACAATGAGCGAAATAGCGTAAAGAAATCTCATGGTTGAGGATTGGAAATAGATAATAGGAAAAAGGTATGCATTATTATTCTATTTATATTCCTAAAATTTTACATATGTGTAAAATTAAAAATTGAATGAATAGTTCGTTTTTTCAAGATTGTACACAATGATAAATCGCCCTTAGGGACAGTCGCGGAAAATTTCAGCTTCATTAGGGGAAGACCATAGGTATATATAAAACATATATATAAAGCATATATAAAGCAGCAATAATTAGAACTGTTAAACATCCTCCAGATATTCTGACTTGGCAGGATCAACATATCAGGAAAGGAGCTAGGTAGGGCCTCTGCATTATGTAACAGGTACAATGAACCAAGTACATACATTGATTCTTTAAGTTCTGGTGATGTTATTTACAAATTTATGCAAGATGGTGCACCATGCCAACGAGCGAAATCAATAAAGAATTTGTTTTGCAATTCTCCAGACCTAAAATTCAATCGGAAATGTATGGGATAGTTTAAAACGGATTATTTACTCAACTTTAAATATCAGAAGCATGCCGAAGAGAATTACTGTTGTGATTGAAGGAAGGCTTAAAAAATATTAATTTACATTATTTAAAAATATGTATTAATCATTATATTGTAATATTGATAAACACAGTTGTTTACGTAGTGTCGTTATTTTGTCTTATTTTTTATAAAAATAAAATCAAAAATTTGATTTTATATGGTGGCTAATTTTATTTCTCGGTACTATAAAATTAAACTTGTATCAATGAAAATAAATCCTATTAGTGTTTTGATTGTTAAAGAAACTTGAGCTCATCGTTACTTTATTTCCTGCAAAATTTTAAACATAATTTTTTATGACGAAACATGTAGTTTGAATAAGTTAGAAAGATATCTCGGCAGATATAAATTAAAACATGGACAATTATAGATTATATTAATATTCAAGTCAAACAATATCGCGTAAAAAATACACAGGCAAGTAATTACATATCGGATACATAATAATGTTCAAAATACAACTCGACAATAATTTTTTTATGACACAATTAATATGTAATGTCAGTCTTTTCGTAACTTGTGTAAAAGTATCGATGTCAGTTTAGTATTTCAGTAAGTGTATTGAATATAATCAGATCACATTTACAAACAAACGGTGACACTTGAACTTTACGTTACGCAGTGAATTACGAAAGAGTGTATTTTTTGTTTTTTCTCGTTTTGCCTTGAAGAATAATCCGATTTATTTCTAAAATCTACTAACAGATTAGCTACAATTTTAACATTTCTTTCTAATGAAACTTTAGCAACAGATTATGCAATTATAGAAACATAAGAAATAAGATTTCGATAAATATGATTACGATTTCCTTCAAAGAAGCCATGTATCCTATTATTATTAAGTATATTTTTGAATTTCTTATATAAAATAATATGTATATATATATATAGTATAAATCAGTAATGTTTTCTTATCACGTAATCACTGTCGCATGAAATAAGATGTCGACAGGAAGTGAGGAAGTCAAATTAAATACTAAACTTATACTGCTGTCAGATGCGATATGTACTATATACCCAACCTATAAACCTGTAAATAACAAATGTAAAAGCTGCCTATGTAGGTTACCTAAATGTAAACTTACAACTATGATGAAATAAATATGATAAATTAGCTGTTATAACAATAACAAATAACATCGGTGAAATACAAGGAATATAACAATATCGGAACCGTAGAAAAGAGCCTATTTTATCTGTATTATACGTGACACACCTATGCATAATACATATGCTCTGCGTAGGTCTGTTTCAATTTTTTCACAATTTCTTGACAAGACGTAGCGCGTCCCTCTATTAGAAAAACGTTTGCACCCCTTCTTTCTTCAACGCATGTGACTACCGATGAATTAGACAAATGGCGGTATATGTTCGTATTTTGCAGCGTTATTAATACATCCGCAAACTTTCGTGGTTTATAATATATATATATAACGGGTGTTTTTTAAGCCGCATGAGAACTATCGATATCGATAACTATTGTTTGACAGCTGATAATATCAAACTGTGTTGACACTTCTATTCAGTAAGATTTAGCAAGACATCATGAATCGTTTAACGCCAGAACAACGCTTCCAAATTGTGGAAATTTACTTTGAAAAAAATAAATCTGTTCGCGAAGTTCATAGAGCACTTCGTCCATTTTGGGGTCAACATAGTCGGCCTAAAGATACAGCTCGTGCAAGAACTGAAGCCAAACGAACATCGTTTGCGCCGCATTTTTGCTGATTGGGCTCATTTTTAACTGGCCGAAGAATTGTGTTTAGTGATGAAGCTCATTTCTGATTAAATGGCTACGTCAATAAGCAAAATAGCCGTATTTGGAGTGAAGACAATCCTCAAGCCGTTAAGGAATCACCATTACATCCATTAAAATTGACTGTTTGCTTACACGCTGGCGGCATCATCGGTCCTTATTTCTTTCGAAATGAGGAAGGAGCTGCCGTTACGGTGAATGGCGAGCGCTATCCAGCCATGTTGACTGAATTTTGTTTCCAACAATTAATCTGCTAAACGACGACATTTAGTTCCAACAAAACGGCGCGACTTGCCATACAGTGCGCTTAACAATCGATTTATTGCAAAATCAATTTGATGACAACTTTATTTCCAGAAGTGGTCCTGTTCACTGACCCTCGTTCGTGCGATTTAACGCCTCTGGATTACTTTTTATGGGGCTATGTTAAGTCACAGGTTTATGCCGACAAACCAGCAACTCTTGAAGCATTAGAAGCTAATATTCAAGCCACCATTGACGCTATACGGCCAGATTTATTGGAAAAAGTAAATGCCATGAAATTATCTACCAGATTATAATAAAAGAAATTTCATTCCAACAATATTTCTGTCTTGTATTATCATTTTAATTTCTCAAGCTCTTAAAAAACACCCTATATATATATATATATATATATATATATATATATATATATATGTAGGATATTTTGGAACCTAGCACCTTATTACATTTTAAGATACTAAGTCAACGTATATCATGGTCGTAAATCGCAGGGTATTGTTAATTTTATTGGCGATAGTTAATAAAACAATATGAGGAAACACAATTGATACAATTTTAAATTTTGCGATGTACCAAATCGTTGTTTGAGATTTAAAGACAAAGTACCGTTACTTTCAAGTTGTCATATGCTTTATAAGATACCATATTCGGATTATAGCGGCGTATATGTAGGTCAAACATCACAGTGGCTAAAACAAACATCACAGTGGCTAAACGATTACGAATTTAATTTTTACGATATTAAGGTCTTGGACATTAAAAACAACTATGGTCTAGTTCATCAGTCGACAGCCTCTTCAATAGCAGACTGAAAATGTGTTCCCTTTTCTCTTTTGGGAATAGGTAGAAGTCACATGGTGCGAGATCTGGCGAACACGGAAGATGATCAAGCACAGAGTTGGTGCGTTGTGCTGGTGCAGAATCCACGAGTCGTTCTTCCACAAATGCAGTCTTTTCTCCCTTACTTTTTCCCACAACTTCTTTGTAGTCTTTCTGATTAACGGTTTGCCCCTCAGCCATCCAGTCAATCAGTATAAAATTCTTGATATCGAATAAGCGTTCAGGGTTGCCTTCAATTTCGACGTGCTCATTCGTGAAAGAAAACCGTTCGTGCCATACAAAAACTTTTCAGGATAATTCGCTGCTCGATTTTTATGTCAAGCATTATCACGGCACTATTAAGTATCAGCGTCCTCTACAATTAAAGCTCGATGTCAATGACATCCAATTACAGCCTCGCCCGATGTGGCTGCGCGATGGAAGGAGCGCAGTCTCGTTATTTAATTATCATACCTCGTATTACAATTGTATTGGGGAATCTAACAATTAAACTGATTCAAAATGTTGCTGAGATATCTTGGTACAAACTATTATATTATTAATATACCAAAGGGTTACTGTATTGATAAGCTAGAGCGTATTGAAATTGTTTATAATCGTAATATATTTTTATTTGTCAAGATGAAGCAATGAACCAAGTTTAAATATTAAGTTAAAGTTAGATACAGTAAAAGGTTATATTTGATTATCATTTATTTGTAGCGGCGATGTGCGTGACATAAGATTATCTTACATGCGTTATTAAAGTACTTATATTTTTACTTTCCTACTTCCTCATTATGATTTTTTTTGTTTTCATGTTGCGATTTGTGTTGGGATTTTTAAAATTGTGTGTCTCAAACGAAATATCATTCAATATACATATTTGTATAGGTTATGTTATGTAGCGGTCGGCTCTTATTTTCTGTGTCTGTCCAAAATAATTTCAAAACATACTCCATTAAATTCAGAACTCGACCTCAAAAAAACATTATTCAAATGCGTTATTTCATGCTATCTGCTTCTAGGTTTCCGGGCTGGAACCGCATCACTTGTATATTTGCCGACGTTTCGTACCCATTTGTATGGGACATATTCAGAGCTGAACTACTGCACTGAAACTGGTGCGTTATTTCATGTCTATCAGCATTATAGTAGTAATTTCCACATTTTTTTATTTTTATTATCATATGTTACATAACTTTTGACTTTTGTTCAACAAGTGTGTTCAACCTTAGATAAGCACTTCTCAATTGCTCAATGTGTATTATGTACATACCTTGTATGTTCTGCAATTTTCAGCAGATTCCATTAACTGATTCTTTATACGTTTATTGTCTTTTAAGTTTTGTATAAAAAACTGGAATAAAACAGTAGATAGCTTTTAAAGACTTCATTGTTTTTCGTCGTTGGGTTGGTTTTTCGAAGTTCAGCGAAGACTTACGGCAAACAAATAGTTGTACCCCAATAAGCAGTAAGTTATCTGATCTTCTAAAGGAATTGTTGCTGCATGACCGTCTTTCGAGACAAATGTCACGACCATCTTTTTGGAGACACTTCTCGAATGGATGACTTTTGTCGGCTTTCCTTCACCTTGGAACACCCAATCAGACGACTGGCGTTTATTTCCTGGCTCATATGAGTAAATCCAAGATTCTTCATCACCGACAATATTGTACACGTTTTTAGAATTTCCAGCGTTGAAATGATCTAGAATTTTTTGTCATCAATTCATCATAGCTACTTTCTGTTCTTCGGTCAACAGACGCGGTATCCAACGGGAAACTAATTTTTTTACACACAGTTTTTTATGCAAGTTTTTTTGAATTGAGGTCTTCGAAATCCCCAATAATACTTCAGTCTGACAATAGATCACATGTCGTTTTACTGAGTGACTGCCGTTTTTGGTGAACCTGCTCTTGGATCGTTGCTAAGATTAATCCATACACGTTTGAATTCTCCATATCAACGAGCAATTGTTGACTGATGTAGTGCTTCATTGCTGAAAACAGAAACCAACTCGGCGAGGCATTCTTGTTGAGATAATTGTCTTCGAAAATTATAAAACTTATTTCGCGAAAATGTCGGGTTAATTCCATTTTTCAACTAACTTGTCAACTTTGATAGTTCGTTGCAGCTACAGCACTACACATACTGCAATAAAACTTTGGATTTAGATTAACTAAAGATGTAGGTTAATTTTTAGTACTGACATTTGATTAGTGGCGCCCTCTATGCAAATCTTAAAAGCCATCCTACGTACACCAACGTTTTGCTTGTAAGTCTTTATTCTCTGTTGACGACTCTATTCATCTGTTCAATCATTTCATGTTTGTTACTAATGCCAAACGATACTGGTATTAAGCAATCGTTCACACACATCTGGATTATATAATCGAAGATGATTGATTTGGATTCCTTTTATACAGAGCATAGAAAAGCCTGTACAATGTGGGCTAATAAGCATATCAAATCAGATCATAATGAATGGAAGGGAGTATTATTCAGTGATGAATACAGATGTACGTTAAAGTCAGCTAATATTATACTGATGTGGCTTAAACTTTCTTAAATATTTATTATCTTTTTTATGAAATGTCTTTTAATTATTTTGAGTACTATATTGAGGTATTTATAACGTACAATTGTCCTACAAGAATCAAGTATAAATCGAAATTAAACTTCTTAAATTTGTTATTGTTCTAAATAATGAAGGTGAAAGACGTAGGTGCTGAATAAATTATGGAACTAGTAATTACAATAATCAAGAATATTATGTAATTTGATCAGTTAATGCGTTCGCTCCGATTTGTAATAATATACCGTGTTAAATAATTATTGTATCCTGCTTTTCGATATTATTTAATCAATGCACAATTATCCTACAAGAATTAACTATAAATCAAGATCTAACCTTTTAAATTTATTATTGTTTTAGATAATTAAGCCTAAAGACGTAGCGAATAAATTATCTAAGTAGTAATTATAATAGACAAGTATGTTATGTAATCTTGCGATCACTACATCTCGATTTGTAATAATATATCGTGTTAAATACATCATGCATCCTGCTTTTTGCTATTATTTGTTGTTTAATTGTTTAGTTCCGGCTTTTAAAAGTACTCAAACGAATTCCAAATTATGTAAACCGTAAATAAGTATATTTGCACTATACCCTTTGGCTTTTGTGATAAGTCGTGTAACAGTTTTCAACAAAAGTGGAATAGAAGAAATTTTTGAAGGCTTCTTTTGCAAAATAAAATTATATATATTACAAATATTAGGTGCGCAACTAAGTTCTCGCTGTTTTTCAAGAGATAGCTCCAATAGTAAGTGCTGGTCGATTGTGACATAACCAAAACATCATGAACCAAGCTTAGACATATGGTAAACAAACTGCTTTGACACATTAGTGATTTTGTTTTTGCGTCACATACGTTTGGTTGGGCGAAAATGTCTGATTTTATGCCAAATAATCGTCATTTGCGGGAAGTATTGCTTTTCTTCTTTCAATCGAAGAAAACGGCGGCTGAAGAGCATCGAGAACTCCAAAAAGTTTACGGAGATGCTGCTCTAAGTGAAACAACGTGCCGTGATTGGTTCCGTTGCCTCAAAGACGGTGATTTAGATGTTCCACAGTTCGACCGTTCGCGTGAAGGAAGACCAAAAACCTTAGAAGAGACGTTGAGCGTCGTTTTTTCGCCTGTGAACAACTGCTCCAGCGGCAAAAAAAGGAAGGGTTTTCTTCATCGCATCGTTACGGCTGATGAAAAATGGATTCATTACAGCAACCCAAAGAGAACAAAATCATGGGGACTGTCCGGTCATGCTTCTACGTTGTCGGTTCGGCCGAATATTCACGCTGCGAAGGTTTTGCTCTGTATTTGGTGGGACCAGGGCGGTGTTATTTATTATGAGGTGTTGAAACCGAACGAAACCATCACTGGGGAACGATATCGAACTCAATTGATCCGATTGAGCCGAGCACTGCGCGAAAAGCGGCCACAATACGAGCAGAGGCACGAAAAAGTGATTCTACAGCATGACAACGCTCGGCCTCACGTTGCCAAACCCGTTAAAACCTACTTAGAAACGCTCAAATGGGAGGTCCCACCCCACCCGCCATATTCCCCAGATATTTACTTGTTCCGTGATCAGATTATTACTTGTTCCGTACGAAGGCACGTGGCCTGGCTAATCAGCAGTTCCTCTCATATGAAGACATCTCAAAATGGCTTGATTCGTGGATAGCCTCAAAAGAGGAACACTTCTACTGTGACGGTATTCGAGCTCTGCCAGAAAGATGGGCAAAAGTTGTCGCTAGCGATGGGCAATATTTTGAATGATTCATTTGTAAACATTTTTTCACAATAAAGTTGCATTTTCGTCAAAAAAACAGATAGAACTTATTTGCGCACCTAATAGTTAACTTTAAATATTACTTATGATAATTTACAAATATTGTAATTCTAATGAATAATATCATATCTCCCTCTCTCAACCAATACATAAATATATTGACCGACAAAGCGAGAAACGCTTCTATCTCACAATATCGGTAAACTAGGTTTCCAGTGTGTAATAGACAGAAACTTTCGTACTCGGCTTTATGCTAATTAAAGAATGTTAAAAGGAATCATTCTATTATTAATAACACCCTATCTACTACATATGTTTCATGGAATGGATGAAGGAATCGTTCATTAATAACACAGAATCTGCCTGATGGTTGGTCTATCCATGAAACATATGTAGTAGATAGGGTGTTATTAATAATAGAATGATTCCTTTTAACATTGTAATTCTATTAAGAAATTTTAAAATTATTTTATGTCAATCATTTTTTAACCAATTTGGAATACATACTATTCGAATACTAGTCATTAAAATTTAATATTAGGTAAATAATACTTAATCTATGATTAATACTAATAATACACAGATTATAAATTTTATTCTTTTGTGTTTGGGTTTTCCGACCATTAGGGATAATAAAACATTTAATTCATTTTAAGGAGAGGAATCATCTTTTTCAAATTATTTATTGATTTTTCTTTTTTCCCTTTAACTTACAATGTTTTTATATGTTTTAAAGAATATATTAATATTTATAAGTAAAGGGTGTTTCAAATTTCGAGGTTTTTTTGAAGAATAAATAAAACACATAATTTGCATTCACTTTCTAAAACTTTTTATTGATAATTGAAGTATCAGTTATGACATTTATATGCGAAAAATAATATCTGCCAAGTGGCCTCCTCTTGCAGCTCCACAGACGTCAACTCTTTTGTTAAATTTTCAATGACATTTTGATAGAATTGAGGCTCTATCTCACCAATGACACGAATAATTTCATCTTTCAAAGCAGGAATTGATTGTGAATTGTTTTTATAAACCTGCCTTTTCACATAACTCCAAAGAAAATAGTCTAACGGTGTCAAATCATATGATCTCGGTGGCCAATTAACATCACCGTTTCTTGAGATTACAGGTCCAGGAAATTTTTCTCTCAATAAATCAATTGATCCGTGTGCAAAGTGAGGTGTAGCGCCATCCTGTTGAAGCCACATATTATCTATATCAATATTCATTAATTCAGGTCATAAAAATTCGTTGACGGTTACAGCTTCACCAGCAGCATTTTCAAAGTAGTAAGGTCCAATTACACCATCTGGTCATAATGTACACCAAACAGTAACTCGTTTAGGATGCATAGGTTTCTCGTGAATAATTCGTTGATTTTCCAGATACCAAGTTCAAAATGTACCTCATCGGAAAACATTATTTTTTGAGAAAAATCAGCTGGTTATTCATTGATAAAATTGACAAATGAACGACGTTTTAAATGATCTAATGGCTTCAATTCCTATGTTATTTGAACCTTATATGCATTCAGAGCTAAATCCTTGTGTAAAACACAGCATGTTGTTCATCCACTAAGTCCAAGTTGTTGTGAACGTCGTCTAATGGACATTCCAGAATCTTCAGCAACACTTTCACGAACCAAACTAATATTTTCTTGTGAACGACCACTACCACTGTATTTTTCACTTTTTTGGTCTTCCACGGAACCGGTCTCTTGAAATTTTTTAATAATTCAACTAATAGTGCTTTCAGATGGACGATTATGTAAACCATAAAATTTAGGTAATTTTCTAAAAACTTTTTTCACAAAACGCTGATTTTCATAAAATAATTCGGCAGTTTGAACGCGTTGTTGTAACGTGTACGAAGCCAATTTTTATAAATATCATACGTCACACTTTTTAAATGCACACATACTCAGACAAATTGAGTGTGCCATCTATATTTTATTTATTCTTAAAAAAACCGCGCAATTGGAAACAGCCTTTACATATAAATACTAAAAAGATAACTGTCGGTGTTGCAATGCTAAAATATAAAGGGATATGAATCTTTATGTGGACGATACATTCTGGTCTTTAAAAAAATCAATATATTGAAAAATAGGTATTTACGTACATAAACAAAGAATGTAAATAATTCAGAAATTTCATTGAGCATTCTATTAATAATTTTCTATGTTTATTTTTACTTTCATTCCTTGTAATAGGTCGAGCTAAAACGCTTTCGTTTTAGTGTATTCCAGATCCGGGGGCTCGTCTTTCTATTTTTATATTTAAGTACGTCAAGATCAATTTGCTTTTTCGTATTTATATAGAATAACGAATGTAATTTCTTAAATGTAGTTAGCAATAATATTCATACATAAATGTTATTAAATTAACATAATAATTATCACCGACCATGATCAGTTCAATGCGGAGCTGTTTACCTTAATCTTAAACCCATACATACACGTGTATATAAATACATTGTTGTTATTTATTGCATGTCTAATATGCAAAAGATTCTGAATATATAAACGTGCTAGTGAGAAATATATCTTACTTTAAAAGGTTTTCCGTTTTACAGCTTTAGAATATTGACATGAAGTATATAACGAAAAAATTAAATTATTAAACATTAAGAAATTTCTTTTCTTAATGAAAAAATGTGTGTTCTTGCATATTATGTGGAATGTATAGTAGGCGATTAGAAATTAGAAACTCTTATGAATTCTACAATGAAAAAGTATAACAAAATACACAAAATTGAAAAAATCTCTTGTGAGTTGCGTAGTAATGTACAATAATGACAATATTCTACTTATGTATAAAAATTGACAACTCGTTCATTATTTTGTACTTTATAAAGTGTTTTATAACAAAAAATAGGTTTTGGAAAATTAAAACATCGCAACGTCATCGAATTTTTAATAAAGAAACAGAATTCTTCTGAAACTATTCCCGAACGAATGATTGCATTGCATGAGAACGAGTCTCCGTCATACTCGTAGTTTTAAATGAATATTATTCAAAACAGTTTCGGTGGGATCATAAATCCAATGAAGATGACCCATTGTTTTCTGGAACCAAACAGGAGATATTCTTGTTAAATGCATTCTAAAGGAGAACATCAATAACAACAGTTGCGTAGGGTAATGCCTTAGCAACTTACGCCTATTTACGTCTAGAAATTTTGTCACAAAGAAGTCCACTTTCGTCATGACAATGCACGAGCTCACAAGGCAACCAATATCCAACCCATTCTCCGTGAGTGAGAGCTGAACTATCCATTGTATAGTTCGGATTTGTCTCCGTTCGACTTATTTTTATTTGTAAATTTGGAAAAGCAGTTCAGAGGACGTCATTTGCGAACGATAACCAATTGAAACAGAAGATTGATTTAAATTTAATCACTAAGGTTGATATATAACCTCTATCCACATTAACTTTTGTAATTCTGTATATGCATTTCGACAACTAAGTTGTCATCATCAGCAGATAATTGTAAAGTGTCGCACCTGGTAAACCACGGCGAAAAATATCCGTACGAAAACAAACTCTGTACGCGATCTGTACCGTTGAGAACCAAAATATACACTTCAAATTCAACAAAATTGATTTGAAGATCAAAACAGATTCTTTTTTTGTTGGAATAAAGAACAGGTGGCTCAAGTGCGTTGAAGTTAAGAGGGATGTTAAAAAATAAAATTATCAAAAAAATTGTTGTTACGTAGAAAACTTTTCTAGTTCCCTCGTAAATGTAGAAATCCAATTTAATAAAGGTGAGTAGTAAATTTATATTATAGTAGTATAGTAGTATTATAGTAAGTCTTTCTTTTATTGCTTATTGTTTTTTAGAATTAGATATCTTTTGTTATTCTGTAATTCCTTTATTTTCTATATTCACACATTAACACACACACACACACACACACACACACACACACATGCACACACACATATATATATATATATATACATATATATATATATGAAGACGTGTTTTCTCGAGTTCTAAATTGTATCCTGAGAAAAACCACTCTCCTGACGATTCAACAACGAGATCTCACTCGTCATCTTCTGAAGATGGTCAGTTGCGTACTGATAAAAGACGGTGTTCAGCCTCTATAGACAATCTTCAGCGTCAGTAAGCCTCAGACCAGCTCTAGAAGATAACGAATAAGATCTCGTTAAAATCACAAGAGAACGGTCCTTTCTAGGAGACAACTCACACGCGTCTTAGAACCCAAGAAAACACTTCTTCATCGTACCGCGAAAACATCAATTGTAAGTTGTCGTCATAAGTGGTTTGGTATTGCTGTTGGATACGTGAAATGAATCATATTGCCTCTCGCGCTTTCTTGTTAGTATTATTAACGTTTATCAGTGTGTTATTTTCGAAAGCCCACCTTTGATTCTCTTGTGTCCACATCCTCAACTTTTTTACGATACACGTAAAATTTTTTTTTTAGTAGCGCAAGTAGGCTGAAAGAGATTACCTTGAAAAATAAAGTTATCAAAAAAATAGTTTTTTGTTTCATCGTTAGGGAGAAAACTTTTCTAGTGTCCCTCGAACTAAGTACATCATTTAAAATTGCCTAATAGACGGTTTTGCACCTGTCTTTCATGCACTTGTAGCATGTATGTACATATCATACAAAAATAAAATTGCATATATAGTTCATCTACATATAATTATTATTACTATTCTCTTCATATTTGCGTAATAAATGAAATTATGTTCACTATAATGGCTTTAAAGCGTATGAATTCTTTGCTACGTCTGGTGTCCTTCAAGAATCTGCAATAGGGCTACTACTATTTCTTATTGACGTGCTACACACTAGCATATGCAAATGACTTAATGAACATTTCTTGTAACATTGATGATGTTTATGATATGCAGGTTCTGTACGCAGATCTCGAGATTACATGAAATTGACGTAGATGCCAACATATAAAGCTAAATATTGAGAACTTTAATGTCAAGATGCATTCCAAAAAGGCGAAATATGATTTTTTTTTTATTGTATATATCCTTTGGCACGAGATTATTAAATGAAAATCAATTTATTTTTGTTTCTACAGCAAATGTGACGACTGCAATTACGTTTTAGCTATTAATTTAGTTGAAGTAAACGACAAACAATACAGGGCTTAAAACAATTTATATACATACATATCGCTGTGACCTTCGTATGTCAATATATTATTACTTATATACTTGTCGCGGTGCAACATTTTTAACTTGAAATTCTTATCTAAAAACATTCTTTTGTTTAAATTTTGTAGATCGCGCATGACTTCTTTTAATTAACTAGGCCTATCATCCAGATTCACATAACATTCATCATAAATAAAAAGACTAATTTTGAAACAAAACATCAAGATTTATTGAAAATCAAAATGAAATATTAATACCTTTAAAAACTTGTTTGTAAACGAAGCATAAATATTCATTAAAAATATAAGTTCTCTTTCATAAATTTAAGTACAAAATAATAACCAAAAATATTCAATGCAAAAAGAAACAATTAAACCTTTTTATAAGTGTCCATATAAAAGAAATGATTATATGGCATTACATCCAAACTTTTTGAGCGTGTAAAAAACAATGCAGTATTATTTTTTTATACATAATGTTTCGTGAAAATATATCCCATCTGAGCATAAAATATTTTTACGAAAATTTTCGACAATTAAGCTCTTTCTAAATATCAAAGTTTTAATTTTCATATACTTCAAATGAACAAAGTAAATATATTAATTCAAATTTTATATATTAAAATGACACTAAAACTTTAGAACAATTATAACATGAAAGAATTTTATAAAATAAATACCAATCTCTATTACTCAGTTCAAGACGGCTCTCATCCGCCTCGCATTTATCATACCAGTATACGTGAGATAAGCTATACAAATAGAAAATTACCTTGAAACGAAAAAAATGAAAAGGAGAATAGAGTGCGTCTGGGCTATCATCAGCATCGTTCAGCTCTTTAAACTAATTCCTGTGTTCTAAATTTAACTAATTGAATTACTCGAAAATCGTAACAAGAAATGATAGGTAATTTGAGTGTGTGTTTTGACTTTCGGCGGTACGGTTCGTGTGCGGAATTTGTTTTCGTACAGGTATTTCGCCGTATCTTTCTAGGTGCGACACTGTTTAATTATCTGCTGATGATGACAATTTAGTTGGCGAAATACAGAATACGAAAATTAATGTCGAAAGCAACCTTCAGTTATTAAGAAATGATAGAGTAACTTAATATTTTAAAAATTAATAACAAGCAGAAATTCGAATTAATAAAATAATAATTTAATCAGTTACTTATACTTCACATAGAGAGCCTCGAAACCTTCATCAAATATTATAAAATAAAATTACTAACTTGATAATATTAGACTGAAAGATGATGCCTTGGACCGTACGAATTCTCTCTTTTATACGTAACCGCATAATTACTGGACAAGCTGGAAGAAATACGCATAGAAAACGCAGCTATCGTATTTGATGTAGCAGCGTGAGCAACATCTCTATGTTTCAACATCATCTCACTATTTCCACTTTAAAAACTCGACAAATTTATTTTTATAATTATACTTAATATAATTACATTTATTTGGAATTAAATTTTAGATTTTGTTGTTTAATGCTAAGTTACATTTACTAATTTCTCTGCTGACATCTAATGAACAGTTCAAATATACAAATTTTAATTAAAATAACCGTTCAATTAAAATTGGTATATTTTTAAATAAAAAAAGGAAATTAAATATTCTTCATTAAACTGCCTGTCCTTAAATACTCGTACATTGAAACACGCTTATTGGAATACTCATACTGTTCGCCAGAATTATTCCTATATGCGGATTATTCCATTATCCGTTTTTAACTTATTTTTTCTTATTACTAGTAAGGTAAGTATGTATGTATATATACATACATACTTAACTTCAGTATGATACAGTAAATTCATGTTGCGATTTTCATAAAATGTATTTAAGAATATATACAAAAGAAATAAAACACATTTCCGCGTAATACATAGTTTTCAATTGATACTATTTTATTTTATTTCAAACTCTACACATCCTTCACAAAATAATCTGTAATTTTATTTTGTTTTCTTTCGTTACACAAAATATCAGTGATTTGGTTATCTAATGCATAGAAATGTGCAAAATTACAATCAGTTTTTGATTCTAAAAAACGACGTATAGTGTCACATGTTAATTTCACTTCTTGAGATGATGGCTCAGTTGATGGAGTACCCTTTGAATATGTATTTTCTTCTGCTACTTCTTCTTTCTTCTGTTCCATCACCTTGTTTGCACAATTTTCGTCTGACTCTTCAAAAACAGGTAAATTGTCATCAAAAGAAAGGAAAATAGAAAAATTTTCTTCTGTCATGGCATCCGGAAGTTATTCTTCGATGTTGACAATTTCTTGTTCCTCTCCTTTAATAAACTGACATTTTACGAAACAATTTAAAATAGAGCTTGACTGAATTTTATCCCACGCTTTATTCATCATGTGAACAGCAGATAAAATTGTTAGTTTTCGAGATAGGCCAATTGCACCTTCAGTAGATGACGGCTCATAAAAGTCAATTGTAGAAATAATTTTTCTTATTATTTCCTTTCTATAATTTCTCTTAAAAAGAGCTAACTCCTTGATCCAAAGGTTGAATTATAGAGGTTGTGTTTGCCGGCAAATAATGTAGTTGCACATTAGTCAAGCATTTTTGTTTGAACTATATTTCACAGGCAAAGATTTTACCCCTTTAAAACTCCTTGGACTTTTTGACTTGCCAATGACAAAGAGCGCCAACTTATGACTTCTGTCAGAATTGGCGCACATCAAAAGGGTAATTCGGTCTTTTGTAGCTTTACCTCCTACAGCCTTTTCTCCGCGAAAACAGAAGAATCCGTCAGGAATAGCGCGATAATATAAAGCGGTTTTATCGCAGTTATAAATGCAGTCTGGCTTATAATCTTTTAATAAAGACGGTAAAACCTCACTTATCCACGTATTTGCAGCAACTATATCTGCGTCACTTGCTTCACCTACAATTTTTATGAAAGAAATTTGGGAACGACTTTTCCATCTGGTAAACCACCCATTTGTTGCTTGAAAATTTACACTACCCAGATTTTGTGCAATCTGTTCGGCTTTTTTCTTCAAAATGGGTCTCTTTTTTCCATAAACCAATGATTAAAAGCATTTTCTACGTCAGCATTCTTCCCGTTGCATCTTCGTTTTTGAGTAGATTTAAAATTATCACGCCAATCACTTAAAATACTGTCTTTTCTTTTTAACAATTTACTCACTTGTGCTTGAGACACACCTAATTTTTTGGCAACATCCGACTGACTGCAAGTTGTTTCTTCTAAAAACTCGAGCAATTTTACTTTTTCCTTCAAAGCAAAGTCTTTTCTTTTCAAGATATGTACACTGAATATGGTTGTATACCGCATAAACGTATTAAGATTTCCGTCTATCTGTCATTTAAATTTGTTGTGCATACTAGTGAGTGAAAGTACAAGCAACATTTGTCGTCTTACTACCTGTGCCATTATTTGCAGAATTATTTTAAGGGTGTTAGATGTTAGTAGTTAGTAATGTTCTATATCTACATATTATAAAGGCTTTACTTTCCTAATATAGCATTCTTTGTATAAGTTATCACAAAGCGGAATAGTTCAAACTTACTTGTAGATAACTATTGTAAATGTACATAAATTTACATTTAGGCAACGTTTCAATTGTTAGGAACAGAACAGAAATTACAAAAAAGAAAAAGATTTAAAAGATAACAGTGAACAATTCAGTCAACCGTAGCAAGTGTAGTGCAATAGTAATTTAATTAAATAATATTATTTATATGGTTTGTTGTAGTGCTAGTCGGATGAGAAAAATATAAATACGAATAGATATTCGAAAGATAAGAAATATTACAACTTTTTTCGGGAGCGTAGGTATAAAAATGAAAATTTACATAATATTTGTGTTTTCATGTATATATGTATGTATGCATAAGTGTTATTGCTATTTATATACGAGCAAAATTATTACTCGCATATAGTACATTATTTTAATGGCTTGCGTTGTCATTGTACTCAATGTATTTTTATTTGTGTACGTCGCATTTAACTACACGATCCCGGTCTTCAATCATGACATTAGATAGCACTAATTTAGTCGGAGAATCATTCGCATTCTTTATTTCTTTTCTCCTCTTTTAATCGACTGATAGCTTAGTGGTAAGTTACTGACTTATCATGCTTGGGGTTTCGGTATCGAGTCACTAACTATTGGAGAAGTAAAAGATATAATTGAAAGATACCTTAAATGCTAGAAACCTAAATGAAAATTGTGGTAATAAAAGTAGTTCATAGAATATGGGGGATTTATTTTTCCAAATAATACGTTGTTTCTATAAGATGTGTTGGAATAAGACAAATTGCCTTTATTTTAAAAAGTCACAGTACTTATGGCAATATACACACGAAAAAGAAAAGACGATGAGTAATCATACTGCAGAGATATTCTAACATAATGTTTAAAGTCATTGTTAAATGTCTAAAAATAAAACCGAATATGCATGTATACGTATTAACCTATGCGAATGAGGTAAGAATAAATAAATAAAATGTGATTAGATAAAGAATTAAAGAAAGAATACAAATTCTCTGTAAAGTAGTAAAAATGCAAAAACAAGCGTTATAGAAAAAAAATTAATATACATAGATATGGAATCAGCACGAGAAAATAATAAACAATAAACACACGATTTTGATAATAATTGATAGAAAAAAATGAAGAGAAACTCATTAAATTAGAACAAATTAAAAATCATACCCACCTAGAATGCACAGGAGTAAAGATTGCAGGTAGAAGATGCTGTAAAAATGTGAAATAGAAGCAGGATCTATTTAGGATGTTAAAGGTGAGGGGGAATGTTGCGGTTAAACGAGGTCACCAAGACTCTGAAATCATTTCTCATCTCTACTTAACAGGAATTAGTTTAGTCGTGATGTATCTCTATGGGAGACGAAAATTTTGAGAAAGATTCACGGGAGAAGGAAAAAAGGGGCAACATAAAAAAGAATAAATCAAGAAATGAAGAATTCGTATAGTGTATGTATACTAATGTTTTATGTTATTTCATTATGCTAAAGCGTGAAACATGTAATTCGTAATACAAAAAAGTAGTAAAAAATACAACACATCAATAACAAAACATGAAGTGTAAAAACATACATACAAACTAACACATAACTTAGAAACTAGTCGTGACAAAAAACACAAAAAAAGTATTTTAAATAATTAAAAAATTCATTTACCGTGAAATTATTAAATTTATACTTTGCTAGTCTTAAATATGTATATCTATACATGGACATATAGTGATGCTTTGAATTTTATGTAGGTGCATTCTTGATGGAAATAAATATTCACATTCCCTGCCTCTAGACATGATCGTTTGTCTATTTATATTTTTCAAAAGAAATCGTTATTTTTTTATAGGCAATCGCAGATAGTAATTATGGAACTTGTTCCTCGCTAGGAAATTAAAATATCGTTTATGAATAATTAATTCAATTTGAAAAAAGGTTTGTCTGTAATTACTTAGATCTGAATAAATTCCTTTTTATATAGTGTTTCAGTAATGAATAATTGAAGTTCATATGAAAAGAAATGGAATATTTTTCCCACGGGCCAGGGTCGTAATAAGGCGTCTTTGCGATGCATGCGTTATTTATATCACTTATATTTTGTTTTATAAATAACACACATTATTCACAGCTGTTGTTGCGTAGTGCAAAATGATTAAGACTGACAAAATGTCTGCAGCATGACATAAGTTTCCACATTGGTTTCGGAGAGCATCGTACGCTGTGTTGAAAAGATGTTATTATATTTATAAAATAGCAGATATACATCTACGGATGTAATACATGCATAATGAAAATAATCTTTAGAAACAGATAACGGATCTATACACACACCATCGCAAATTTTTCTTAATCTGGTAAATTCGAAATTGTTGTCTACAACACTCCCGAAATTTTCTACAACACACATCTTTTTTGTCACTTGTAGCACAGCATTGACTCCACTAATGACAACGAAGTTTTCTGAAATTTTCCTATTGAATCAAATAAACCTTTATAATTGTCGTAAGTTTATTTTAAATTGGTTTCAACGGAAGTATTTTCAAATCTTTTCTGACTTTCCTTAATTGCTGCAGCTTCTTTAGGTTTGAATCGTAGACCCACAGATTTTATTTGTTGGAAATTCTCGCAACAATAGAAAACTGCTTTCAACCATGTTCCGCAACTTATTGGGATTGGCTCTGGTGGCTCAGGAGTACTGGGGCACCATCTATGGAATTCTCAAGTTCGTTTGGTAAATTTCAAACACACTACTCTTTTAGTATTTGAAATTAGTGCATCCACCTTTGGATATCATTGTCAAATACTTTGTACTACAAGGTGTAAAGCACGAATTTTACACGTCACATATAAAAGTCCCTCACACTTGATTCTAAGGGAACGACCTGCATTACATATTGTTGCTGCACCATCACTCGCAAACATTAACAGTTGAAAGTTGATTTTTTTTTGGCGTATCCAGCGCTAGTTTAATAATTGCTTCACATTGTACTTTTCTGATCTATTGCTAGCTAATACAATGGAAAATGTCATTTTAACAGGATCTACAACACGCACTACAATATTCAAAATAGAATGTTTTTGTCGATATGTCGATTCGAGTAACGCTCACAGGGATGGTAGCTTCCAATTGGGATTGTGTTTATTTCAGAAGTCATGAAATAATTGCTTATCATATAGATAACGCCTCATATCACAGACGATTATTATGAACAGTAAACTTAGCATAAATTGCGTTTTTAATGGCACGTTGTTTTTCTTATTTTGGTATTGTACACTCTTTATATGATTTTTACAGTTGCACTTGTCCCAGCAAATCAACGGTTTATCGTAAACTTTATAGTATATTTTCGCACCATTATAATATAAATGGGAAATTCATCAATGAACTTTCGCCCTGCGTCAACCAATGGTCTCGCTTTTCCCTTACCCACGTCCGTCATACTTAATTATTATATTTTCGCCTTATATAATGATTTGCTCGGTATTAACTTATAATTCTACACTTTATCTGTTTAATTACATTACATTTGAGGGGGCGCTGCGTACTCAGTACGAGCCTGGCCCGCGGGAAGATATCCTAACTTTGGTTATTAATAATGTAACGATGCATTTTTTTAATCTCTGCTATACATTTTTATCAGATTTATCGGGATTTCGTAACCATAATAACAAGCATCATGTTATTTTGAAGGTGTTTTGCAAATTTATCAATTCATCTTGTTGGACAGAAAATGAAACGTAGTTATATCATTATTTATGATATTGTCTTCACAGATGTGGGAGTTTATATACTACAACTTATCGGCAAACATATTAAGATTCCATCTATCTGATATTCAAATTTGTTGCTCATACCAATGATGTAACAAGCAAATGAGTTATTTGCAATCCTACTACCAGTGAATATTTTTTGAATTTGCGATTTTAAGTACGATAGTTGTGAACAATTTCTCGTTTTATATCTTTACTTAATTACTTAATGCAACGTTATTTGCATATACATGTGCACTTATAGTAACTTTAATGTTAAGATGTACATATGTATAGCCTGTCCATTGATATAACGGTTTGGCTTATTAGCAGTTGTAAATAACAATTTATCTTCACAAGAATTGATCAATAAGGTTGATATATAACCCCTTTCCACAATTAACTATTTGTAAAGTCTGTATACGCATTTCGACAACCAAGTTGTCATCATCAGCAGATAATTTCAAAGTGTCGCACCTGGTAAAACACGGCGAAAAAATTGTACGAAAAAATAAACTCCGTACGCGATCCGCACCGTTGAAAACCAAGATGTGCACAGTGCGACACTTTGAAATTATCTGCTGATGATGACAACTTGGTTGTCGAAATGCGTATACAGAATTTACAAATAGTTAATTGTGGAAAGGGGTTATATATCAACCTTATTGATCAAGTCAATCAACCACAGGCTCCATCAAATTCAACCTTCACAAGAATGTGTAAACAAGAAGTAGGCACTGCGAGCATTTGGTTAGCGACGCGTTCTTCGAAGAAGTGCACGGAGCGGAGTGTTTCTTCATTTAACCGTGTTCGTCGATAGGAATAAATGTTTTTATATTCAGAGGACGACCGTTCGACATCTAATGATGAAATACTTGTATAAATAAAATAATCTTCGCTAATACTTAACGATGTAGACCCACTATCACCAAAAAATTGTTTTAATTTGGTCAAACCCGAATCTTCCGTTAACACACTATCTACTTTAGTAATAACACTAATATTATATTGTTACTCTAGCTATTTTAATATTATATTAGGTTATTTTTTTACATTTACTACTAATAAACCCCTTGCACTTTTTTGAAGCATGCACCGCTGACAGAACGCCTACAAGGCCAACTCTATTTATAATCCCTTTTAAAATTACTTCTCTATTTGTGACATTCTTATTTCTTCTAACACTATGTTATACTCCTTATATAGCTTTAAACCAAATTTTGTACAAACGTTTTCTGTGTTGACAATAATAAATGGTTAAATTTGTCAATTAGTGTATTAAAATACTAAGAGTTCGAAGACCACCAAATTATCGCCAGTTGAGCGGTTTTGAAAAGGACCGTATTACTAGACTACATAAAACAGATATTGTATTTTGTGAAATTACTAGGCGAGTGCAAAGAAATACTGCTACAGTTATTCGTTATTGGAGACATTGGTCTCAAAAAGATCAGTAGTGTAGAAGAAGCTATGGGAAAACCACCGGACGGGAGAGTAGGAATCCAGTTGCCTTCATGGATCGACATAGTACCTCAAGGTCTGAGAAAAATGTTTTTTTAACAAAGATATGCCATAGAATAACAACTCGTTCCATATGTCATCGTACTCGTTCGTTTGGGTCGAATTCCTGTTGTCTAAAGCTAATATTGCATCTCACTAATCAACATCGGCATAATGTACAGGTAGATTGAGATAGAGATTGAAACATTATCGTTTTTGTTTGTGGGCCCATGATGATTGTAGACGATTGTCCTATGTGAAAAGGCAACCAGACCAATCTGTAAAACATGTCCTAAATACACTTACAACCACTACGTGGTGCTCTACAAACTGTCCGTAGAACAACTTGTTAGAAACATACCCGAGCGGAGTAGCAGAATTTATTCATTTATGTTGAGCAACAACTCATTACTAAATTTACTCTATAAATTTTTCAACAAAAATGTAGTCATTTATTATTTTCAACCCAGTCAACATTTGTTCAAAATTTGGTTTAAAAATATATACTTTTTCTATAATAATAATAATAATTTACGCTTTCGCATCCCCCAACAGCTTAACGCCAATTACAGGGGGCCTTGGCAGAGCATGAGTTATTATTAAGTACGCGCTGGTGGGGAGACTTAAGATTTTTGTCTGTCAGTATTCGCTTAAACAGGAATGGGAAATCACGAAAAACCTTCTCGGCCAGCAGACAATCCAACTCGAACCCGAGATCCCCGCGTGATAAGCTAATGACTTATCATTGAGCTATCAGTCAGCCATTTGACAAATAGTAACCAATGTCCTAGTACTTGCTGTGAATGACTTCAGATAATCCATTTAAGCCCTAAAACGGCAAATTGTAAATAGATTATACACCTTTTCACTATTATGGAATTCCACCAAAGTCTCATGCAAAAATTTATACACAACACTGTTCCGTGTCACCGAAAAACATAATCGCGTACCATTCTAATATTCTAACCTGTAGGCTTACGTGGTCGTTATCCGTAGTTTCTACTCGACTTCCGGTCTGCAACTGTGTCTTTCACGTTGCTTTTTCTTCTGTCAATGTTTGGTGTAAGAGAACTAGTCAGGACTACTGTTGTCGAAATGTCAAGGTCAGTAATCCAATAGCAGAATACCTCTTGTAAAAATAGACAAAATGTCAGCAAAAGGACAAGCAATATGAAAAATGCCCTTTCAGTCCGGAAGCCAAACAGAAACTAAAGTCTATCTATCTAATTCCATAGAATATTGAGTAATTTTGAAATTAAAAGTACATAACTTCGACATAGTTAGAACTAAAGTTACATGAGGTGATTAGGCTTTCTTCAGATCGATTTGAAATCATTTCGAAGAGAACAGAATGAGCGTCCTGTTCTCTTGGAAGTAGTTGTCTAGTCTAGTTGATGATTTTTCAAATTCTTTCAGATACCATATTTTTGGTAGTGTAGGTAGTAGTAAATCGTTACCTTGTTCTAGCGACCAAATTGTAAACAGTGTATTATAATAAACTAAGATTTAAGACCTACGAGCCCTACTGTAATTTTTTCAAATTTATCGTGATCAATGTCTTTCTGGAGTCTCTCGGTTTCTTCGCATATGCCTTGGTTACGATCCTTCTGTCCTCTATGTATCCTTAGCCTTATTTCAGCTTAAGTTTTAAGAATTCTAAATCCCTTACCTATCCGACTCCTCGTGGAACATTAGATTCACTTCGTCTACAGATTTGCATAGCTTGATTTGATAACTTTGAATCATCCTAGCCTTCCTAGTAAGATTTTTTTCAATGAAATGTTCCTGCCGTGCAGGTTTAGAGTCTTTCACGTGATCGTTTCTACTTTAATATTTATTTTATATTTTTGGGTTTTGTTATGTAGTTTTTCCATATTGTTCCCAAGAGAAGTAGAGGAAATAACAATTTCCTCGATCAAAGTCTAAAGACAATGCCAATGTAATGGAGGTTACCCCTGGTACTTCCAAGAGAACGTTAACTACCTTATACCTTACCAAAGTTGCATTTAATTGAGGAAGTAACATCGGAAGTGCTAGTTCTCGTACACATTATAATTACAGCATTAGTTGTTGAGCATTGAGAGGTTCACAATTATTGAAAGAAGAATTACCAGAGCTTGAGTAACTGATTGTACGAGGGAGCGTTTTTATATTCGCGGAATGGGGGACAAGGGGTGGAAATAAAAAAACCAAATTATTTTTCTTTTTCAATATATTCACCTGCAAGACGGATACATTTTTCACATCTTTCAATTAATTTATTTATACCCTCATAAAAAAATGATTTCTCTTTATCTGCAAAATACGCCGAAACTGCCTCCTTGACTTCATCATCGGCAGTAAATTTTTTACCCCGCAGCTCTTTTTTCATTTTCGGAAACAGGTGATAATCACTCGTGGCCAGGTCTGGGCTGTAGGGTGGGTGATTCACAATTTCGAAGCCCACCTTATGCAGGGCAGCTAACGCAACGCGGCTCTTGTGGACGGCCGCGTTGTCGTGCAAAAGCTGAACATCTTTTGTCAATTTTCCCCGTCTTTTCTCTTTAATGGCTTCTTTTAGTCGCTCTAATATTGAAGCATAATATTCTGCGGTTATAGAAACACCTTTATCTATATAATCAATCAACAATATTCCTTCCGAGTCCCAAAATACCGTTGCCATGAGTTTCCCAGCTGATTGTGACACTTTAAATTTCTTGGGAGGTGCTGTGCCCTTTTTATGCCACTGCATGGAGTCTTGTTTGGACTCAGGTTCATAATGATGAACCCAAGTTTCGTCTCCAGTAACAATTCCAGTCAATACACCATCCTTGTCTTCATTACAGAGGTCCAAAAATGCACGCGAACACTCTACGCGCTGTTGTTTTTGCGGCGGCGTGAGCATTCTCGGCACCCATCTTGCGCTAACCTTAGACATGCCGCGATGATCGTGTAGGATTTTAAAAATTGTTGTATCGGATACTCCAACTATTTCTGCGAGTTGTTTCTTCTTTAGTCGAGCATCTTCGAGTACAATTTGTTCAACTTTTTGGATAAGTGCTGGCGTGGTCACCTCAATGCTCCTGCCCGGCCTCGGGTCGTCTTCAAGGGATTCCCTTCCTTGTTTAAATAAACTATGCCACTTGTACACCATGGTTTTTCCTGGACAAGAGTCGCCGTAAACCAATGACATCTCATTCATTATGGTCGCGACTGACTTTCCTTGCCTGGTAAGGAACTTTATAACGGCACGATATTCGATTTTTTCCATATTTCACTTTTCACTCCTGATTATGTTACTTGGTTGACGATAGCTCAAAGACTAACTGTCTAATAACAATGAAACTTCGTATTTGTACTAATCATGAGTCGTTGCATAGGCCACGCCCCCAATGCGCCTACTCACCCCTCTACAACCCGCTCATTCCGCGAATATAAAAACGCTCCCTCGTAACATTATAAACGCTATTCTTAGCGCCCTAAAAAAAGATCGACATTTTAGGAACATACGTTTATAGGTAACTAAGTGTGTTGCTATTAAATTCTGTAAAATATCAAAAAAGCATTCATTTAAATACTCGTATATTTAGATACGATAGAAAATAAATTATAAAGCCAAGGAACTTTAATTTTCGTCAAAATTTAACTTCATTTATTATGTTGATACTAGAATAGATTATATAATAAAGGCTATTTATAATTATTGCAGTAAAAGATAAAACGAAATAAATTTTAAGATACATCGTCCTTTCAAGGAGGTGTGTCTTGTGCAAGTAATTTATTGGCAATGTGTGATAGATACGCCACTTTGTTTTGTTGCCTATGATTTAAGTGGTGCAATAAAAAGGTTGTGTAATTTTAATTTATTAGTAACACGATAAGCGGTATGCTATACTGAAAATAGCCAGGAAGTCTAAATGTATGCGCGGAAAATAATTTTAAAAGAATTATACATGTCAGTTTGACTCATATGTTCGCAGCTTTTCCAAAATTTATTAATTTTTTGTATTATGGTCGACTGATTACAATCAATTATAACAGTCAATTCCGATCGAATCTGAATTGTCAAAGTCCGAGCGTCTTCCTGAATGTTGAGAAACATTTTGATCAAAATGTTCAAGTCGAGAAAACCATTTCCGAGATGTACTCTCCCAAATTGTTTTTTCTTTGTAAGCGACACAATTGTATCTAGCAGCTTCCGATACATTATTACCTATTAAATTCGAATAGAAGGATATGTAGGAAATGTTCGTTTTTTTTTCTACTTGGCGGTCCATCTTTCTTTGTCAATCAATCAAACAATCTTTGCCCAAATTAAAAAATTCAAAAACTATTCAATTAAAGAATAAATAATTTTTAAAATAACGTTGACGACCCAACGATTTTTTTGTCAAGGCACTCAACTTGATATATACTGTTTTTGCAATAATTTACTATACCGCGTATGTATGTTACAATGAGATCAAGAATAGAATAGCGATTGGTAAGTTTTGAAAACAGATTTCGTAAGGTGATAACTATGATTTTTTGCGCTTAGGGTTTTCGAAATAAATCCATATTTCATCGCCCGTTATTATTCGATGCAGAAATAACTTCCGATCATACCTTTGAAGCAGCATTTCACAGACAATTTTTCAATTTTCTATTTGCCATTTAATTGATGTGATACCCATTTTCCCATTGCTCATAATCGGCCGCTAATCGTTTCTGGGGCCACGTTTAACGCTTCTGCCAATTGTTTTTGAGTTTGGATTGGGTCTTAATCCAATAATTCCTGCAGTTTCGCATCTTCAAACTTTTTCGGGTTATCAAAACGTTCTTTGTTTTGCACATCGCAAACATCGAAACCATGCTTCACATGCTTTTATGTTTCGAGCATGCTCGAAGTTTCTACCAGCAAATGATGACTTTCAGGGCCCTTCTTCTTTTGAGTAAATACGAAAAGTAATGCGAGCCGCAAATGCACTTTTTCGGACACGAATTTCGCTATTTTCAAAGAGGTATAAATTTCAGACAGTGTTACTTTGGCAAAATATAACATGTCTGGTTTTGAAGCTTGATGTCGGTGGAATAAAATGGCATATATGTCAAATCATAACATTACACACTATACTTAAGTCTGGTAATGTCTGTTAGAAGAACCGGTAACGACTTTCCGGTGCACCTGATATATACAGAATTACGTGCATTTCAAGATGTAAGTTAAAGAAAATAGTAATTTTCTGCTTACTACATTGTTATAATCAATGCAAAAATAAATAAAAAAATCATTTTTCTCGGTGCCTTCATTGAGCTACCGAGAACTGTGAGAATCGACTCTTTAGTTACACCATAAACATTATTATGGAACAGATTTTTAATTGAAAATTTGCGATAGGTATTATTATTAAATGTACATGTAATTACATACGCGTATATATACAATTAAGTACATTTCACGAAGTAACTTAATACACTCATAATTTTCTGTTTATTACATAATTACACTTAGTTAAGGCAGAAATTAATGAAAAAGAGCGTCCGCCCGGTATGCGGATGACTGGAGTTCGATTTCTCACTGAAAGGCATGATTTTTTTATTAATTTCTGCCTTAACTATAATTGTGTGCCAAGCAGAAAATTATGAGTTTTCATCTTTAAAATTTATTTTAGCATAACGTGTATACTAAATACGTAAAAGTATTAATTTTGTATATTCCATATTTACATAGAACGAACCTGCAGGTAATTTATATTTTTTAACCCAAACAAGCTCACGTTTTAACGAATAATAAATTACGTTATCTTTTAAAGCTAGTAAAATATAATATATACCTGCGTTAGAGTGTTTCGTTGTGGTTTATTAAAATATATTATTGCACAATTTGATAAAGAATAGTAAAGAAAAACAAATAAAAATAAACATATATATATGAACGAAATACAGTGTGTAAGTATGTACGTTTATATGCACGTAATAGATTTATTTTGAAATGGATGTAATGAATACGTTGTCCATATATCGAATGTTATCTATCATCTTTTCCTTCTTGGAAATAAAAAAAAAATGGAGAGGCTTAAATAATAAATCTTATTTAAAAAATTGATTTAAATGTTCACATCTTTCTTAATTTTCTTTTTAAAATATCGAATTATACGATATTTGATGTGAAGTGAAATTCAAAATGAAGCAAATGAACAAGGATATTACATTTTTTAATATTTCTCAACGTATTAATTCCCGTTCAACTTGAAGACATTTAGATCAACAATGCTTAAGTACCAATATACTATTTATATCATGTATGATCTTCCCAAGATCCTCAATATACAGCCTCATCGTTACAATAGGTTAACCTGATCAAAACTTCTTTCTAGCAAGGTTTTCCTTTCAAGAAAGAAGTTTTGATCAGTTTGAGTTTGGGATATAAGTATAAGTCAATTAAATCTGGATTTGGCGATTAGGGTAGACGAGGCACAACCCGAAATTCCAATTGGTTTAATTTCTTGCGAACAGCTTGACTTGTGTGAGAAGAGTCAATATTATTTTGAAAGAACTTTTTCATGGGCTATTCCTGACACTTTTCAGAAATTGTTTTCTTCAATTTGTTTAATAAAACTGCATAATACGGTTAACAATCCGAAATCAATTTTTTGTGCACAACTTGACGGGTGTAAGAAGAACATTGTTGTCATGGGCCATTGCATGCATTTTTCAGAAATCGTTTTCTTCAATTTGTTTAACAAAACAGCATAATCCGGTCGGTTAACAATTTAGTCCTTTGTAAGAGAGATAGACGTATAACTCGAAATTAATTTTTAATTTTTTGGGCACAACTTAACTGGTGCGAGACGGTGCATTGTTGTTATGAAAGACAACTTTTTCATGGTCTTTTCTAGGCATTTTTTAACCATCGTCTTCATCAAATAAAACGGCATAATACAGTCAACTAACAGTTTAATCCTTTGCAAGAGAGATAGAGTAAACGAATAGCGAAATGGCACTTAAGCATCTTCTGTCCAAATACGTTGATGTTAAAGAGAAAAATGAAAAATAATTTTAAAAATGTAAGATTTAAGATTACTCGAGGTGGTTACAAAATCTATTCCACCGCGATTTTATCGGATGTATTTTGATCCTTATATCTTTCTGGAGTTTCTGGCTTCTTTACATATACCTGTTGAAGTTAGTCTTGGTTACGACACTAGCTTTTTGAACTATAGACTTAGAAATTCTAGATCTTCTAAATGATCAAATCTCAGCGTCAGACCTTATATCCCCTTATACCTTTCTGGAGTTTCTGGCTTGTCTACATATGCCTGTTGAAGTTGGTCTTGAATACGACACTAGCTCTTTGAACTATAGACTTAGAAATTCTAGATGGTCTAGAACATCTAGATGGTCGAATCTTAGCGTCGGACCTTAGATCCCCTTACACCATTCTGGAGTTTCTGGCTTCTCCACATATGCCTGTTGAAGTTGGGCTTGACTACGACAGTGACTCTTTGAACTATAGACTTAGAAATTCTAGACCATCTAGATGGTCGAATCTCAGCCTCGAACGTTAGATCCCCTTGACCAACACAGTTTTTTGTCTCTTTACTCGGGCAGATGAATCTTGTTCATTCTAGCCTCCCTGGCTTGTTTGTTCTCACGGATGGTTCTTGCCTTGCAGTTTTAGAAACTCTCACATGTTCTTTCGTAAATTTTGTTTTGATATTGTTTCTACAAGCAGCAAGAAAAATGACAGTGCCCCAAATTTGAACCAGGTTAAATACAAAAGAGTTGCGCTTGATGTCCTTATTTTCTTTGCACTTATTGTGTATATTAGTTTGGATTTAGTTTGAATTCCTCGAGAGAAGTAGCTCTAATACTCATAGACTAGCTGTGACCCTCTGAAGGCAATAATAAAAAGAAAATGTAATACCTTAATTTATTAGTTTCATTTAGGATTTCACCTCGGTGAAATCATGTTCGTATATGGAAATAGACTAATATGTAAATAATATATATATTATTTTTTTCAGCCAAGAAAATAGTATTGTTTGACAATACAACTATAGTAGACAAATGCGTAATTTTTGCGGCAGAATTTTTCGGAACATGGATTTTGGTATTTCTAGGATGTCTAGGTTGCGTGCCTAGTAGGGCCGGAGTATCCCCACCTCACCAACAGATAGCTCTCACATTTGGTTTAGCTGTAACTGTTGCCATTCAAGTAAGTTATTTCTATTAGTATTTGATTTTTACTCCTACTTTTATAACAAATTTATATAACGGGTGTTTTTTAAAGAGCTTGAGAACTTTAAATGATAATACACGATAGAAATATTGTTGCATGAAATTTTTTTTATTATAGTCTTGTAGATAATTTCATGGCATTTATTTTTTAAATATGATTTCCGGCATATGTCCGCCGCCGCTACGAGTTACATGGTCCATTCCATGGCGTCAATGGTGGCTCGAATATTGGCTTCCAATGCTTCGAGAGTTGCTGGTTTGTCGGCATAAACTAATGATTTAACATAGCCCCATCGAAAGTAATCCAGAGGCATTAAATCGCACGGACGAGGGGGCCAGTGAACAGGACCACTTCTGGAAATAAAGTTGTCACCAAATTGATTTTGCAATAAATCGATTGTTAAGATGTTTAGCTGATTAATTTTTGGAAACAAAAATTCAGAAATTATTTTATTGTCTGTTTAGGAGAACTAAGATCATGTTGATGTCACATACATACTTTTACTATGTGTAATAACTTCAGTGCCATAAATCCCTGATGTGATATTCCTGTCGATAATTATATATAATATTATAAAGATTCTTTGTTCGTAATTAATGTATGTCTTTTCTTTCTTTCTCTGGACACATTATTTATTTTTGTTTTACAGTCCCTGGTCAATATACTAGCGCCACCTGTAATAATAAAAATAAAAAGTTTAGGAAAAAATATTTATTATAATGCAAAAATAATTCTTTTAAAGAAATTCCTAATACTTCGTAATTCCATCATTTGCTCTTAGCACTGCTCGCACTCTCTTCATCATACTTGCCATGCAGACTTTTATAGACTCTTTAATAGTGCGATTATTTTGCCACATATCTTGGATATTGGCTAATTCTTGAATTGTGGCATTTTTTTCTGAAATAGTTCACTGGTTTCAAAACGCTTAACATATTCTTAATAGCGGTTAGATCGGGAGAATTTCCGAGCCAAGGAAGCACTGGCAAACTCACCGACTCCAGAAAGTTTGTCATAGGTTTTGCTTTATGACAAGAGGCACTATCATGCATGAAGGGATAAAGATCTTCATTTCGAGTATAGTTTGTCTAAATATAGAAGCAGAACATCATCCGACGTATTTGTATTGTCTTTGGTCCATTGCAGCTTTGCCTAGAGGTCTTCTAAGGCTATGCAGGACAAGATCACGCTGGCTTTACTTTATCGTTCAAAACTTTGTCGCCTCACAAATTAAATCCTATATATTATCGCTGCTACTTTTGATCCGTCACTGAACATAATCTAGAAGTTCAAGAATCCCACCAGATTTTTTAGGAAAAATAGTTTTTTTATTAACTAATAAATGTGTACATGCGCCTTTATTTAAGTTACCTTTCACCAGTACTCTACTACTGTGGGCAAAAAATAGTAAGAATTTAATTTATTCTTCCAAATCTATTTCGTCCCCATTAAAGTAATCCCCCCTGGCCCCAATACACTTGTGCCAACGTTTCTTCCAATTCTCGAAACAGTTGTTAAAGTCAATTTCAGGAATAGCCTTCAATGCGCGTAGCGATTCACGTTTAATGTCTTCAATTGATTCAAAACGGTTTCCCCGGAGCGGTCGTTTGAGTTTGTTGAATAGCCAGAAGTCACACGGAGCTAAATCAGGCGAATACGGTGGTTGCGGCATGATATTGGTTGAAAATTTGGCGAAAAACTCACGAAGAATTAATGCAGTATGCGACGGTGCATTATCGTGGTGCAAAAACCAAGAGTTGTCGGCCCATAATTCTGCCCTCTTTTTACGAATAGCATTGCGCAAACGACGAATAACACTCAAATAGTATTCTTTGTTGACAGTTTGGCCGGTCGGAAGGAATTCAGAGTGCACCACACCTCGATAATCGAAGAAAACTGTCAACATAAGCTTGATTTTTGACTTGCTTTGACGTGGTTTTTTGGGCTTCAACTCACCTTTGATACGATATTCGGCCGATTGATCGTCTGTTTCCGGGTTATAAGCGTAGATTCAAGTTTCATCTCCAGTTATGATGCCTTTCATTTTGTCTTGATAGTCGGAAAGCATTTTTTCACAGACGTCAACGCTACGCTGTTTTTCGAAAAAATTGAGTGATTTTGAAACAAATCATGCTTTCACTTTTTTTAGGCCCAAATGATCTTTCAAAATGGTTTTCACTGATCCTTCCGATATTCCAACGATGCCAGTGAGGTCTCTGACTGTTAATCGTCGATTCTGAAGCACCAATTCCTTGATTCTATTGACGTGTAGATCATCAGTTGATGTTGATGGCCGTCCTGGACGTGGTTCGTCATCAACGCGTTCTCGACCCTCTTTGAATAATTTGTGCCAATCAAAAACACTTGCCCGCGACAAACAATTATCACCGAAGGCCTTTTACAACATTCTGAACGTTTCGGCACCAGAAATTTGATTCCGTACACAAAATTTAATGGAACTTCTTTGTTGAATAATTTCACTCATTGTAAAAATCGCCGAATGCACTTTTTGTACTTCGGAAAGACAAGCGTGTACTAAACACTAATGATTATTTTGATGTGACATTTAGCACAGATATCACTGACAGTCATACCAATCTAGAAACAAAATATTTCGACGAATGGGTTTTCGCGCGAAATTTAAATTAAAAAGTCTTACTATTTTTTTGCCCACAGTAGTATTCTGTAGTTTTCGTGAAGCTTGCTCCATAGAAATCGAATTTTCTTCATCGCGGCCATGGTTTTTTAACTGAACGTATACGTCACCCTCGTACAAGCGCCTACTAATTGTTCGTGTCGATAATTCGTGAGCTTCTTCAGAGACAACTTTTTTGATACTTCTACTTGTTCGTTTACGGTTTTCTTCTGCTAATTTTGCGATATGTCGAACAAGTGAAGTCGTAAATATTCTTTTTCTGATACAAAATTAGCATCCGGTAATTGCGCTAGACACATTTTCTTTGATTAAAGCAATAATACGTTACACTGTTCGCCGGGAAATTTTTTTTATGTGTGCAACTTGCTTTTGAGAGAACTTTTCTGAATGGGGAAATACTCGACCCAAATCCTTTAATAATATCACAAATAAAAATAATAAACTCAGTAATTTAAAGTAAACAAAACCTACACTGTGTTACACAGGAACGTAAACTGAAATACTGATCAGTGTTAGATACTGATTTATTACAATAACCATCCAAAATACCCTTAAGACAATCGGCCCACAACATTTTAAGAAGATTAGTAAGGATCGATCGCAGGTATAGCATTCACTTCCGGAAATCTCATTTTTTTTAGAAATAATTATACATTAGTATATACACACTAAATAAACATTAGATAGCCATATTCTTCTGTTTATTCACTTGTTTTTGAATTTTGAGAATTATCGAGGCGGGGCTAATATTCTTGCCAGAGCCTGCACATATTTTTTCCTTTTTCATATAAAATACCGCATATTTAATGGTATTCATATATTTTGTATTTTCATATACTTGCGGTGATCAGTTGGAAAAAAATATATATTATTATAAATGACAAAAAGCTGGGAGAAAAGAATTCAGCTTTGTTTTGAATGTTTATAATTAGATTACACAAAAATGCATATGACATAAGAATATTTCAATTTTAGATGCCTTTGTTACGGCGCTTATACTTGTCCTAAAGTACATTTTGCCAAGTGAACATTAACCATGTACTGTGAATGTCTTGATTTCGGGCCAAAATAATGAGTGTGAAAGCATATCCTTGTGAAAAATGTATTTATACACGTAAGCAGAAGAAGTAAAAATAGTGTACAAAATTATTGTAAACATTACATAATTGAAGTTTTGCATAAGTAGACGAAATATAGAAAATAATAGTTTACAAAAAGGGACGTTAAATAGGCTTTTAAGAAGAAATATTCTCGTGACGGAGGAAAATTAAGAAATTGTATCTAATTATTTTCGAAATAATTAATTACTGTTGTGATATTGCCAGAAGTAGATCTAGGGCGTTCGAAATAAATCAACAGTGATGGCGATAATATTTATTAAATAAACAATTAATTAAAATGCTACAATAACTTCTGAGGATGTTTAAAACAATTTACCATACTGACCTACAAAACAATAAGTTATCATATATCAAGAAACTTACAAGTGTGTATGTGTTTATTATTAATATTAAATAATCTTACGAATTAAATAAATATTTGTTTATAATATATACGAATTACATTTTAACTAGAAGAAAACAAAGACATCACAGTAGTTCTAATCTTAATTGGAGATTGGCCTGGGCGAGAACACACAGGTACTGGACTACCGAAGAATGGAAACAGTCTTATGGACAGATAAATCCAAATTTGAAATATTTGGAAATAAACACCGTACTTTTGTCCGTCGTCGTGTCGGGGAAAGAATGTTAGATGAATGTGTGGTTAAAACAGTGAAACATGGTGGTGGAAATATGATGGTTTGGGGTTGCTATGGAGGTAGGCACATCGGAAAATTGGTGCAAATCACAGAAAGAATAACAAAAGAAGTCTATTTGGGTATATTGCAAGAGCATGCTCTTCCATCGGCGATGGAGCTAATGGGTCCAGGGTTTGTTTATCAGCAAAATAACGACCCCAAACACACAGCAAAGATTGTAAAAAGATTTTTTGGCCGATCAAAATGAAAGAGGAATCCTTACATTAATGACATGGCCACCCCAAAGTCCGGACTGCCATCCGATAGAGCTGTTATGGGACTGTTTGGATTGTGCAATGCGTAAACTGCGTACTGACAAGACAGATCTTCGGGGTAAGTTGCGGAATGCATGGAACTCGATGAGGAATATCTCGACTGACTAGTTGAACGAATACCACGTGCTTGTGAAGCCGTGATCGCAGCTAGGGGTGGTTACTTTGACGAAAGTAAAATTTAAGCTAACTTATTATAATATTACTTAGATTAATGTCAATTGCTTGAATTATATGTTAATTTAGTATTTTATAAATAAATTTGCCATGAAAATAAACAATCTCTTTAATATCATTGCGCAATTAAAATGATCTGTAGTGTGATTAAACTTATGGACGGCAGTACATATATACAGACTTGTTCATTCTAGAATTAGATATGCGCTATCCACAAGTGGAAAGAGTGCAGTTAGGTTAAAGCGCGCGAGAAAGGAGGATAGAATATCTCTCACTGGCAGTTTCGTTTTCTCCCACTTTTGTATTGCAAACAACTTCCCCTACTTTCTCGCGTGCATTGACAATACGTACCTACATTTTTGAATTGTATAAATTATTTGATGCATTTTATTTGAATCTTTTAATAAAAAGCAACATGGCTATTTTCTTGAAATGTTTTGCCGTTTGGCGTGAAACTAATAAAATATTCTTGAAATAAATGAAATAGAAAATTCTAAAAATTAAAAAGATTTTCAAACATGGCTATTTTCTTGAAATGTTTTGCCGTTTGGCGTGAAACTAATAAAATATTCTTCAAATAAATGAAATAGAAAATTCTAAAAATTAAAAAGATTTTCAAACATGGCTATTTTCTTGAAATGTTTTGCCGTTTGGCGTGAAACTAATAAAATATTCTTGAAATAAATGAAATAGAAAATTCTAAAAATTAAAAAGATTTTCAAACATGGCTATTTTCTTGAAATGTTTTACCGTTTGGCGTGAAACTAATAAAATATTCTTGAAATAAATGAAATAGAAAATTCTGAAAATTAAAAAGATTTTCAAACATGGCTATTTTCTTGAAATTTTTTGCCGTTTGGCGTGAAACTAATAAAATATTCTTGAAATAAACGCGAGAAAGTAGGGGAAGTTGTTTGCAATACAAAAGTGGGAGAAAACGAAACTGCCAGTGAGAGATATTCTATCCTCCTTTCTCGCGCGCTTTAACCTAACTGCACTCTTTCCACTTGTGGACAGCGCATATCTAATTCTAGAATGAACAAGTCTGTATATATTAAACCTTAATTGCGATTATAATCTCTAATATTTCTTTATTATTGGCCTTTCTTTGATTAAATTAAATAATCACTTATATTAAATAGATTCGCGAATTTTTTATCATAAATAATAAGGTAAATAATAACATAAACTATATATAAAACTATAAACTTTTAAATAATGTTAATCTAAATACGAGTACGTAACCTATCTTGTGTATGAACTATAAATTCCATTTTCGTAAAACTTCTCCATATTTCCTATTTCTCTTATTCACAGGTGTCACATTTTCAAAGCAATTCTTACTTAAATCATGTATCTATGGTATTTTTATATCTTTTCCTTTTGACATACGCCTATATGTGCATTAAGTAACACATATTTCTTCAATAATTCACTGATATTATAGTGTTTATATGCCTTCTTTTTCGCTATCAATTCTGTATACTTTAAAACTTATTAACACTTTTAACTGTACGACAAAATTAAATTATTATTTGGGCAAATACTAATGATTTCCTGACCATACTCTGTACCACGAACAGATAGAGTAATCACGAACAAATCACGTAAATATCTTTGACAAAATGCCAGCTACGAAAGTCTGATTATTATTTATTTACCTCTAATCAAAAAATTAACCTAAAAAACTGTTGCTGTATTAACAATAATAGTGAAAGTTTAACTGATTTATTATATACTAGCTGTACCCTGCGCGCGTTGCTACGCCATCAACTAAAATAAATTTCAAGGAAAGACATTACATAAATATTCAATTCATTTTGAGTCATTTTATTAATTTTGTTCATTTTAAAAAATTGTGGCATTGCAGCGTTGCGTTTCAATTCGATACACAATATTTCTTGTTTTTCCATCTGGTGCGTAAACAAATAAATCAGAAGGTTTTTCGACGCGTGAGCAGGCCACATAGAGCTGCCCATGTGAGAAGCATGGATCCTCCAAATTTAATCCACACACTTGCAACGATTGTCCTTGTGCTTTGTTGATAGTCATTGCGAAAGCGAGTCGTACCGGGAACTGCAAACGTTTGAATTCGAATGGCATATCTGTCGGGATCATTGGGATACGTGGCAACAGTACGTCTTCACCTTTGAATTTTCCAGTCAAAATTGTTGCCTCGATAACATTCTTCATCATTTTCTAGACTGAGAGTCTGATTCCGTTGCAAAGTCGTGGTGGATTTATGTTTCGAAGAAGAATGATGGGTACGCCAATTTTCAATGTAAGAACGTGCGGTGGCATGCCTGGCAAATCAAGCGAATTGAAGAATTCAGTTGGATAGTTAACAACTTGGTCTTGATTCACCACAGTATCGATGGATACTGTTTATGTTGTCTTTTCGAAGGGTATTCCATTCTGAATGGTGAAGTTGATGGTATTGACATCGATATTTTTGGCAGCTAATATAGCACGCGTACTGAGCCACTGATAATTTTTGTAGTTCTGTGCAATGTTTGGGAAAACACCAATTGCACCAATTCGTCTATGCTTTCTGTGATCTTACAGAAGTTTGCTGGCAAGGTGATACATTGCGTAGATTCATCAATTTGCATTCGCCCATTTCCAATATCTATTAATTACTTTTCAAAATTTCCAATTGGAATGGCAGTGGCGCCAACTGTCGAAAATTGGTCGTACCAACTTAGAAACATTCGTTGGCTCATGCACAACAACTTTGCTAAAGATCATCAAATGATCAAATGCATAGTTTACGATTCCATAAAGGACATACAGACAAACATTCATTTTTATATATACAGATTAAGTGTTGAAAATGAATACAGATTATTTTGAATTAATCTTATTAATAAAATGTACATTGAATTAATTCTTTCATATTTAAAATAAATTTAGGCTATCGAGCTTAAGAATTTATCTGTGAGAACACATGGCATATATGTATATTGATTTTCAATTCAATTCTAAGCTCTCATGCTTGTAATAATTGTGTTATTTCAATCATAAAAATAAATGTAAGGAATTGTAGTGAAGATTTTATTTGTGAGAGCACACGACATGCGTAATATTTTTATTTTTATTTCAATTATATTTCTAAAGTCTAAAACAATTGCAATATTTTTTATTTCAAAATAAATACATGTACGTCTACAATTTTCATTCCAAAACTAAATTTTGACTATATATTAGTTCAAATAGCACTACACAATCATAATGTAAAATATTAATAAATAAATTTCTATTCATTAGAAGAACCCTCAGTGGTACTATCTTACATTTATGATAAATAACAAATTAAGAAATTGAATAATTTTCAGAAATTTGCTCTATTTGAATGTGGATTTTGGTATCTGAAACCAACCGCTGACTAAAATTGCTTAAGCATATTCTCATAATATAAAATAGCTTCAAGCCACGTTTGCAATCTCGTCAATACCGGTCAGCTCTGGTGGCTGAGGAATGTTCGGACAAGCCTGTTTAAACTTACGAATGCGTTTTGGAAATCTAAAAAAAACTTTTTTGGTAGAAACTACAAATTGGTCTACTTTTTCTAATAAATTGATCTACGAGATGACATGCATGGAGCAAACCAGTTACATGAAGCAGTTGAGGATAAGTTTGTTTTAGTAACTTTCCAGCTTTAACCATATTCGAACCCCCATCTGTAATTATAACATTATAAGTTGGATTGCCGATATATTAGACTTCCCAAAGATATGTTTCATAGTTTCTACTATCCTTAGCGAGTTTGTTTTGTGTAATATTCTACTACGGTAAAGAAGAAAAAAAGTAAATTTCACCGCTTTCTAAAGAGCGCACTAACACATTTAAAATACTGTTCCTTCTTGCCCCGTTGTTTCATCTACCGTCAGCCATATTTTTAACCCTGCTTTTATTTGAGCCGTAATCGTGTTTTTCACACGAGGAAAATTGAATTGTAATTGTAATCTTGTTGGCAATCTCCATTCTGGAACGTATTTCCCCCAAAAGTTTCGAAATTCTTCATTGTCTACAATATTTTGTGGAATGTTGCACACATTTAACATAAAAATACAGTCGTATAGAAATTTATAATATGGTACATCACTTTGCGCATTTAATCGATGTTATTTGCTATTAACATGTCTTTTATACACGAAAATACCGTACGGTAAGATGTTGATATTGCAAGCAATATATTTAATAATAGTTGCAGTGTATTCTATGGTAATGTCGAAAATTGGTTGAGAAATGTATAACAACATAAAAAAGAACGGCGTCGATTCGCCAACATCAATCTAATCCGGCATTCATACACTTATTATACGCATATGAATCTCGACTTCGGGTATATCCGACCGCTTTCGAAATATACCATCGCAGCCAATGAGTGCGCACCCGTTTCTGCAGGCTTATTGATAATTGATAAGTGAACAAAGTAATTAATTCCTCTCATATATTTATATCACAACAATTTATGCTATTATGTAAATGATTATGTGTGTTTTAGTAGGTAGTTTATTTTGCCTCACGGGACTATGCCAATTATTATATAAAAGATGTGTTTGTAAAAAAAAGTCCTGTTAATGATTTAATGTATTAACTTGACTTACCAGTTATTATAAAAATTAGGTGTGAAATTAACATTAAAGTAATTTGATTTGACTGTGTAAAATATTGTATAATAGAATTTATAAATGTGTAATCAAAATGAATTAATATTTAAGATTCATCATAAGCAATTGTGTGTAAAATGAAATCTATTAATGAATTTATACTCTTTGTTCCTATATTCTTTTTAATAATTGCTTGTTTATTTACTTTTACTCTTTCTCAAGGTCATATGCACACTTTGATGAGATATGGAGTAAGATAAACATATAATAATCAAAGTATCGTCCGGCTATATTATTACATAAATTAAATTTAGAATAATTCAGAATTAAATTTTATATATGCTTCATTTCTATCTTCAAGTCTTATATAGTGTCTTTAGAATAATACATTGATTTTCTTCAATATTGTCTTTATAGCTATTAACAAAATGATTTTTTACAAATATTAATTTACTATTCAAAAAAATAAAAATTAATTTTATACTTTGAATATCTATATATTTACTGTTATATTAATTTATTACTTAAACTTGTTTAAATAATAGATTTCAAGATAATTTTGATGGAGCCTGTAGTTGATTCACTTGATAACCGAAGGTTGATGTATAACCCCTTGCCACATTAACTTTCGTATTCTGTATAACGTATTTCGACAACTAAGTTGTCATTATCAGCAGATAATTAAAAAGTGTCGCACCCGGAAAACTACGTACGAAAACAAACTTCGTACGCGATCCGTACCAGATCGCGTACGGAGTTTGTTTTCGTACGTAGTTTTCCGGGTGCGCCACTGGTTTTGTTGTAAAAAATCGCCTATTTTAACAACTAGTAGTTATATTTTTTAATTTTATGACGCTAAGTATTATCATATATTTCATTTTTTAACCCATGTATTGGAGATTCAAATAAGATCTTGCAGCAGTAGTAAATCATACTTTACGTAATTAAACAATTGTAAAATTATCTGCGTGCGAATTCTAGCTAACTACTTATCTGCATTGCGTATTTACTGTTGAAAATTTACAATTACTATATTTAATAATATACGTACATATATTATATTGATATCAATCAAATGTTTGTTGACAAAAGCAATGATAGAGGTGCGTTTCGTCTAATCTAACACTCTTCGGTCGATCTGGTTTTTTCGATAAACACATTAATTAAGCCGACTATCGATCGAAATATATATGCCAAAAACTAGTGACCAGCATTGTACTGACATCTCACGTAGCGGCCAGTGAACTGGCTGAATGAGAGATGAATTTAGTCTCCTAAAAGTCTGTTGGATACCTATACTGTCAACATACAAGAAAACTAGGACAATTACACCAACTACAATTGAAAATTGCAAGTAAATTGAAATCAATCAATTGTTTGTCGACCAAAACAATGATAGAAACGCGTTTCGTGTAGTTCAACACTATTCAAAACGCGTCTCTATTACTGCTTTTGTCGACAAACATTTGTTTTTTTTTTAATCACTAAGGTTGATGTATAACCCCTTTCCACATTAACTTTCGTAATTCTGTATACGTATTTCGACAACTAAATTGTCATCATCAGCAGATAATTAATCAGTGTTGCACGTGGAGAACTACGGCAATAAATAACCCGCACAGTGTGCGTCTTGGCTGTGACGGAACGTGTGCGGAATTAATTGTTTCGTACGGGTTATTTATTGCCGCAATTCTCCAGGTGTAACACTGATTAATTATCTGCTGATGATGACAACTTAGTTGTCAAAATACGTATACAGAATTACGAGAGTTAATGTGGAAAGGGGTTATATATCAACCTTAGTGATTAAGTTAATCAACCACAGGCTCCATCAAATTTGTTTGATTTCAATTTATTTGCAATTTTCAATTGCAGTTGGTGTAATTGTCTTAGTTTGATCGTATGTTGATAGCATAGCTATCTAACGGGTATTTACAAGACTAAAACGCCATCCATCTCTCGTTCGGCCAGTTCGCTTATTGTTACGTGAGATGTCAGTACAGTGCTGATCATGTTTATTTTTTGTATATTATTTCGATCAATTAGCAGGTTAATTAATGTGAGAGAGATAGCCTGATGAGTGTTGCATTACACGAAACGCACTTCTAGCAACGCTTTTATCCACAAACATTTGATTGATTTCAATTTATTTAAAATTTTCAATTGTAATTGGTGCAACTACAATATCTTAGTTCATATGTTGATAGCATAACTATTGTATTTAACGGGCATTTAGAAGATTATAACGTCATACACCTCTCATTCAGTCAGTTCATTTAGTTACGTGAGATGCCACTACGGTGTTGGTCACTCTTTTTTGATATATACGGTATTCTTTACGTATTTGAAAAATTTTTAAATTGTAAATACATATGTATTGATAATGTGGAATTCCATTCGTGTTTGGTACATAATAAAAGCCAATTGTGTCTCTTGCTTGAATAATTGCCGTACTCTACTGTACTCGTTTTAATAATGTGTCAGTTTTGTAACTTTACATTTCTTAAAATAATGTTTCTTGATCCGAATAAGGTGTTTGATATCCTATATAAACTAAATTGGATAGTTTCGACTTGACGTCTTCACTACAAAAACATGCCGATCGAAAATTGAATATTAAAGACTGTGGAAAGCATCCAAAGCGTGATCAACATCATCTAATTCCGAAAGGAAAGACCAATCAAGTGGTAGTTAGGGTAATATTTACGGCTGCCAAATCAGTTATCAGTTGATCGAAAATTATAATAAATACATTATTATTCGATGAAAAGTTCCTTTCCTTATGTTTGACTTTAACATGAAGAGTGCTGTTCAAATTGGATGATGTAAATCCTTAGACACAAGCAAACTATGGTTAAGTTTTGGTTATTTTTCAAAAATCGTCAGTTTTAGTAGATCGAAGTCTGCATTAATGGTTTTGGTAAACTCTACGAGTTTATGCTATATCATTCCTCTTCAATCTCATCAACATTTTTTTCAGTTTCACGTACTTCCGCGTTTAATGTCATTATAAATAACTAACTTTACAATACCTTTAATAATTTGTTTTAATTACATTCATTGTCATTGCTTTTATGAAGAACAACTAATGCGATCCAATAAATTCTTTGTTGTGAAAAAAAAAGTGCTTCAATTTTAACTTAGGATTTGTTTATAAAAAACTAAAAATGTTTGAAAAATTAATTTCTTTTTATATCAAAACAAAATCTAGACATTACAAATTGAAAATATCAAACACCACTAATCTGGTACGACGTCGTTCGTTTGGAGAAAGTTTCCACTACACTGGTACATAAAATTGGCTTAATTTGCTTAATAGAAGTCTGAATGTTTGCTTTAAGATCACTAATTGTTGCTGGTTAATTAGTGAATACTTTTCCCTTTAAATGCCCCCCCCCCCGCCCTGGACAAAATCAAGTGGTGCTAAAGCACATAACTTTGCAAGTCACCATTTCGCGTGGTAAGACGGCCAGGAAGTTTGGTCGTTATTTCGGATGTTGTGTGATATGATGAATATCGTCCAAATACAAACATCTTATGATAGCGTTCACCATTTACTTTACATTACCAGCTTTATCTTCAAAAAAACCACTCCGAAATGTACACGAAACAATACTTTCGCGGATACATTTTTTTCGTGAATTGAATAAGTATGTTCTTAACCTCAAAGATTATCATTACGCTTATGACCTGTCCATCAAGATAATAATGACACCCAATCGACGAATTTTCAACTTTGCAAATGATTGACTGGTATTAATTCTTGGGTCAATTTTACCACATATGCTAACAGATGCAAATCTTTCTTTAGAATTCGGTGCGTTGCGGTTCTTGAAAGATTCTTTTGTTGTGAACATTGCGGAATTGATGTGCTTGAATTATCATCCACACTTTTACTGACTGCAACAATATTTTCCTTTGACCAGCTAATATGATGATGTATTGCTATTGCTTCGTCTCCAACTGAACTCTCTCTTAAATTTTTGTAATTAAATTACGAATTGTTTGTTTTGTAGGCGCTTGATATCGTTCATATTTTGCAAAAATTTCTTTAATTCAATTTTAAATGATCGCCAATTTTCGTAATATGCTTGTATACAAACAACTCGTTGCTGCACCATAAAATCCATGTTTACATCGTTTAGCTAGTAAACAATCTCTGAAAAATATGACATAGTTATCTTTGACAAAACAAAACTTTCGCGCAATTGAAAATCTAAAATTCAAATTGAAACACGTTTGAAGGGCTAATACAAATATCTGAGGCCTGAGAAAAAAATTTGAATTTCATGCTCCGGTATTACATAAGATATAGCCAATATTAATCACGTAACAAAATCATAGTGGGCCAGTGTAATTAGTAGATATAACGTTTCTTTGTTTATTTAAAGAAATCCTCTTATTAAAAAAAACACTTTAAACATTGTTTAATTTTTTAGTTTGCAAAAGTACCAAATTACTAACAGAAATAACAGTGTTTATATTACGAGTAGGTCTCTGCTTATTTAAAAAATATTAAGCGAATATACATATGTAAAGCAAATATGAGAGATTGAAATTACATACATTTATACGGTCTTTCAATATTATTCTGCTATGAAAAATGTGCAACGAATATGTTCCTATGCTTTATCTATTTTTAAACAAGTAGATACGTATTAATGAGTGGGTTAATTTACACAGAAGCAAATAAATTTCCACATATTTGCGGGAAAATATTTATAGTAAGACATTAAGTTAATGTGCAAGCTTCATTTATGTTCAACATGCGTAAGTTTCAACAAAGATTAGTACACATTTATGTAAGAGCTGCGTATACACTTTAATAATTTATGGATCCATGTGTTAACATGTTATGTAAATATAAAGTAGGTATATAAATTATCATATTACTTGCGGAATGCTAAAAATGAATCATAAATGTGTTAAACTTTAATTTGTATTCTTATAACAGGTATCATAGACTTCTAACGATAATTAAAACAAAATCAATATAACTTTCAAATTTATTAGCTTACCTAATGTCAGAGTTATAAATTAATAACAATAAGATATGCCATTTTTATTGATATAATTTGCGGACTCTTTTAAGTTAAACAGAAAATTAATAAACGTTGAGTATACTTTTAATTTATTTTTATTTATTTAGATTATATTTTTAATTTATGCTATTGCTGCTGAATATCTCATATCGATTCTTAGATACTAGATATAACTACTACGAGCGCCTTTCCCAAAAAGAAGGACAGAATTTGTTATGGCTTTGTGAGAAGCTACAAAGTTGAAGAACAGAAAATGTTCTACAAATAGGTTCGCTTCATTTTGCAAAACGACGATTGTCACGAATTATTTATTTAATAATAAACTATTTGCCAACAAAATTATGATAGCAACGCGTTTCGCACAATCCAGAACTCATCAGATAACCTAAATTTTGTTGGCAATTTTAAACACCATGTAGATTGTTAAATCAACATAATGGAAGTACTATAATGACAGAGAACGCCCGGTCCTGCATTACTCAGAGGGAGGAAGATTCCCTGTTAATCAGTTCTTATGAGAAGCCACAGTATTATTACCGTGAAAGGCCTAAGTCAATATTGAAGCAAAAGGCGATCGTGTACCGAATTGTTTTACTTCGTCGCATGGATTTTCTGCCTGGTATAGTTCAATTCTAATCAACCTAATTAAGCTGAAGGAATTTTATTGCAAGAAATGGAAACTCTTCAGCTTGTTAGCCTTTAAAAATGATTTTATTTAAGTACGCAAATTTTATGAAATCGGAAACCCCAAGATATTTCGGCAATTCATTGAACAGAAGAAGGGAAACTCAAAAATCCACAGTAGCTTGAAATTTGGTGATGATGTGCTGATGGATCCAAACAAAATAGTTGAAGGCATTGCTAAAATTTTTCAGAGCTATGTAGATCAGCTACGGACAGTTTCAATCACATCGTCTATTGAGGAAAGTCTGAACAATTTTTACTTTGAAACCTCACAGAGAGAAACACTGACAGCCATAAACCACCTTAAGGGTGACTATACAACAGGTCATGATGGATTACCCAATTTTATAACCAAGGACTGTGCTTCTATTCTATGCAATTCCTTATGTACAATTTATAATCTTGCTCCTCGTGTATCTATTTTTACAGATATCTGGAAGATAAGCAAGATTATGATAGTTGAAATAAATATGATATTTTGATTTACATACCCATCAATATTTTGTCCAGTTGCTCTAAGGATTTTGAACATTTGCTCTACGACAGGCTTACAACTCCATTCGGTGTTTTATTTCCACGCAGCAGTATGGGTTTATGTCAAGACCATCAACTTTAACGATTGAAATTACATAGTTTATCACTTGTTATCACTTGATTCCAAAAATCAAATCGATGGTCTTTACACTGAATTAACGAAGGTTTGACACTAATGATCGCACCATATTATTATATAAATTAAACTTATTCGAGTTTACCTCATTAACAACTGATTCGGTAGCATTATATTTTTATAATCGCTCCTGCTATGACAGTTACCACAGCTTTTATTCCACTACTTTCAACGCCTCCTTGGGGTGTTCCCTATGTTTACATTTATGGTCTTCTGTTAATGCTTCATTCTAGCCTATGCTGATGACTTAAAAATGTACGAGAAAATAACATCAACTACCGATTGCGAAGCTCTGCAGATAGATTTAAACACTGTCTGCCCCTGGTGTAATAATAACAAAAGGAAAATCAGTATCAACAAATGTGCGGTTATCTCTTACATAACAAAGACGAATATATTAGTATATTCTTATTATCTTATTATTCACTTGATCTTACTAATATTCCAAGACAATTGCAAATTAAGGACTTGGGTGTTCTATTCGATCAGTGGCTGTATATTCTATCAATTTCTAACTCCGCTTCACGCATTCTTAGTTTTGTTATTCGATATTGCGGAAATTTGTAAATCCAGATACGCTGAAGACACTCTTCTTTGCCCTGGTACATTCAAAACGCGTTAATTATTTGGTAACCTCATCAACTCTACCAGAAGTTACTGATTGAGAAGGTGCAGAGAAGGTTTTTGAAATATCTAACTTATAAATATTCTGGTAACCATCCTGCCAGGGATACTGACTACCAGGAATTGCTACAGAAACATAATTTCATATTCATTTCTGATCGCAGAGAGGTTGGAAATGCCAATTTTATGTTTAAGCTGGTTAATAATGGCATCAACGCTACGAACTTACTATCTGCTTTTGATATCAAGGTGATAAAATATGTAACGAGGTCTAATGAAGTACTCAAAGACACAGCACCTATTACGCGCAAGACTAAAAATGCCAACAAAATTTATCCTGATCCTTTTTTACTCTTCCGCTGCAATTAACCATCATTGAACTTGAATTATCCTTGAAAACACTTATTAATTATATTCAAATTTTTGTTAGGGCTCTAGTATTTCGTTTACATGTACTTTATTTCTTTTTAATTCTAATTTTCAACTTTTGAAAGTTACTTTTTATGGATCGTAGTCTAATTTAACACTCTACTGTATTATTATATTGCCCTCTTAATGGGGTAATCTTTTGGACGATACAGACAATTATTATTATTATTATCATTACCACCTTTTTATAAATTTAAAAGGTTTCTTTCGCATATTTCCATTTTGTTTTCATCCTTTTTTAATACAATAGCAGGTATAAACTCTGTTTATTATATAAATATTTGTAAATACTTTATAAAAAGGGCAAAAATACTGGTTAGTAACAAAGCCATGGAACACTTAACGGACATTAAATACACACTGACACTACCCCGGTCGAAAAGACTTAAAACTAATGATGACAATTTCATTATATATCGTATAATTAAGCTTGTCCTTTTCCCTCAGCGCGGCTGATCAGAATCAGTTGTAGTAAGTACATATTTACGTACCGACAATCAGATGTGAGCGAAACGAATATTAACAATCGGCGGTGCATAAAATAAAGAAAAATAAATAATTTTAGAATTTCCAAAACGTTTATCTAGTTTATAATAGGGTATTTGACTACATTGAAAATATACCACAATAGAGAAAGAACATATTTCACTTTATTTTATACTAAATTATGTTTATCTTTGACAAATTACACAAAAAACAATCTCATAATTTTTGAAATTTTATCTGTAACGGGAACACTATGACATTGGTGGCAACTCTGGTGACGTCATAGGCTAGCATACACGGCGATACTGGCGAAACAAGTTGCCGTTCATTCACGTTTTAGCCTCATCTGCCAAAAGTATTTTCTCACTGAAGCCCATTTTGTATTTCATGTAGTTAATTGTGTCTTTTTCCATCTGCAATTCAATATTATTGCCGATATAACAAGTGAAGTGTCTAATATTCTAATAGTATGATATTATGCATAGATTGTCTGACAAGAGAATCGATATTACAGGACTGCACAGAAAACTATAAAAATCTAACAATGTAACAGAAAATATTTCAAATCCTATAGAGTGGGGTTATAGATGTTGCAATGTTATAGATATAGATCTCGTTTTACAAAAACCGATACTTTTAACTAATATCTAGTATAATATGTCAAGTTAAATGTGATATTACTTACGTCAAAATGGACTTCACACATAAAAACATTTGTATGCGGTAATATATTCTTTGGGTCTCTTCGAGCTAATTGTAACCACATTTTTCGTCTTTTGGGACTCTTTGGAACAGAAACAAACAGTTTGTGTGGACTCTTTATAGATGTATTTGTACATTGTGGCACTACACACCATTTATACCCCATTCTATCCAATAAATTTGAAGAAAACTTGAAATTAACTTCAGCGACGCTGTTTTATTCAGGTTTACTTCTTGATTTACTAGATTTACTTATCCCGTCCTAGCCTGTGACGTCACGCATGTCATATGACCAGCGCCATTACACAAACAGCGTTTTTGGCGCGGTCTTGGATGTTTAAACTTCAACATTGATTTTTATTGATAATACAATAGATATGTCGGAAATATCAATGATATGTCCTTATTATGTAATAAACAATAATTTAAAACAATTTCCCAAAATTAGTCAAATAGCCTATTGTTATTACGTAGCGTAAAGTGATTAACTTTGATAAAAAGTTTGCACCATTAGCTATGTTTCCACATTTGTCTTAGTCAATAATGTTCACGGTGATGAAAAAATGTTCTTATATCTTGAGAAAGACCGTTCGCCATCTAATGTACTGATGCTAAAATCTATAGAAGTACCACCACAAATTTATCTTAATCTCATAAAATCAAAATCTTTGTTTATAATACTCAACGTTTTCTAAAGTACTCATATTGCTTGTCATTTATAGCACATAGCAGTGAGTGTATATCGCTCACTGCTTGCACTCCACTAACTATAACACGGTATTTTGCAATTTTTCTATTGCGTCAAGTAATCTTTATAATTGCCGTAAATAGTTTTTAAATCTGTTTCAATAGAAGTATGTTCAAATCTTTTCTGATTTTTAAAAGTTGCAGCTTCGTCAAGATTGAATTGTAAAATCACAGATTTGATTTGTTGGAAATACTCAGAATAATAAAAGATCGCCTTCAATCATGTTCCCCAACATGTAAGGATTTGCTATGGTGGTTCGAGAAAACGGGGGTACCGTCTGTGAAATTCTCAAAATTTTGGGAGGTTTTATAAACACTTTTTTACTATGTGCTATTAATACATGGTATAACTCGAATATGAGTTTGAGGAGAGTAGCAGATTTGTTTCAAATTACATATCCTGACCGTCCAAGACCGAGTCCAACTACAATAAGTAGGTTAGTACAGAAGTATAAAAATAATGGATGCATCGTTCCTAATCATAAAAAAAAGAATAGGCCAAGATATGTTATTACTGACGCCAAAAGAGATGAAATTCTACAAACAATCGAAAATAATAATATGCTCTCCACAAGAGCTTTAGCACAAACTACAAATGTAAGCAAATCTTCCGTGCATAAACTACTAAAACGAGAACATTTTAAGTCGTATCATTTTCAAAACCATCAGGAACTAATTGCGAATGATGCAGAAAGAAGAAGTAACTTTTGTGAAATCATGTTGGATAAGCTTCATAATGATGATACTTTACTACGCAGAATTTGCTTTACAGATGAAGCAACATTTTATGTAAATGGTGAAGTAAATTCACAGAACTGCCGCTACTGGAGTAGACAAAATTTGCATAGATATCATATCACAAGGACTCAGCGGCCACAGAAAGTCAATGTTTGGACTGGGTTGATTGGACACCATATTGTAGGACCGTTTTTTATTGAGGGTACTCTTACAGGAGAAAACTATTTAGAATTGCTTGAGTACAGAGTTATGCCAGCCCTCCTCGCTTTAAATATTGATGGTGAGATTTGGTACCAGCATGATGGCGCGCCGGCACATAATTCTCATATGGTTAGAACATTTTTCAACCAAAGATTTCCAAACCGTTGGACAGGCCGTGGAGGAGAAGTAGAATGGTCCGCAAGGTCACCAGACCTGTCTCCAAACGATTTCTTTCTTTGGTCATGTATCAGAAATAAAGTTTTTCATGGAGAACCTCTAAACAATATTGACCAATTAAAAAATAGAATACGAGTTGCTGCAAGAGAAATAACTCCAGAGCAGATACAAAATACAATAAATGAATTCTACAATCGCTTAGGATACTGTCTGGCCGTCAATGGTGACATTTTTGAAAATTTGTTAAATTAGTTTTTAAATTTTGTTCAACTACTGTATTTCACATCCTATGTTGCAAAATAAAATACACGCTAAAATACATTGCTGTCATTTCATTATTACGTTACTCTAGCAACTAGTGTATGTGCATGTTGCATTATAAAATATATTCACGGTATATATATATATATATATATATATATATATATATATATATATATATATATATATATATATATATATATATATTAATAACGTTATTCTATTATTGTTCTTGCCATAAGTTTATGTTTCCATCATTTTGATATATTTAAACTGATTTACGTGTTGTAAAAGTTCAAGCATACTTAATAAAAAACTTTCTGTTTCATAATTGACTTATAAATTTTAGCAGAAGGAAAACGTTTAAATTAAAAATTGTAATAATCCAATTGTTTGTATTAAGTCTGAATATTGCATGTTGCATTATAAAATATATTCACGGTATATATATATATATATATATATATATATATATATATATATATACATGTAGCAAACATTCTCGAAAGGTTTGTGCACCAAGATTTAACGTACGAACTTTACACATCACATGTAAAAGTCTCTGACAGTCTTCTTTAAGAAATCGGAAGAAGGCATTGCCGCCGCACAATCACTCATAAATATCAGCAGTTGTTTGGTCGAAAGTTCAAGTTTTTGTAGTGTATTCACCCTCGTACCTCTACATTTTTCTAACCATTTGCTAGTTAATAAAATTAGAAATGCAGGTTTAAGAGGTTCCAGTATACGTAACTTACAGTAGAATTCTTTTTACGAAATTGACTGATATACATCTCTACATCCCTATTGGTCGCTTTTTATCTTCTGCATGTTCGACATACTTAATTATATATTTATATAAAACGTAAAACAAATAACATCGCCAAGCCAAGTACCGATGCTAACTAATAGTACAATGGTAGGCATACGCATTGCTCACGACGATCAACAATTGACGGAAATATTCGTTTCTCTGGTTTGTACTTGATTATGTATGTAGGCATATGAGCACATACATATTTCATATAGCGGTCCCAGACTTGTCACGCCAGGTCAAATGGTAAGCCTATGTATAATAAATGTACCAAACAAATTAGTTTGTTTTGGAATATATTCAGTGCATTTTAATAGATACGATGATATTAACTTACACAATACTATGCATTTTTTAATTGCAATTGCATCAGATTATCAGATATGCGTACATGGTAAAATTTTCTAATATTCAACTACCTAGGGTAACTAAATATAATTTTTATCGTAATTGTCAAATAGCAAGTAAATATCGTAAATTAGAAAGATTAGGAAAAATAATCTTGACTTTTTAATTTACGTGACAGTATCATACACAGCACTTCTCCAGATATAAATTCGTTGTATGAAAAACTTGTAGATTGAATTATATACGCGGTATGTTCACTTAGCGTTCAACCCAACAACACATATAAAGCAAAAACGTTTTGGGTTATTTAAACAACACTTTCTTGAACTACTCATGGAAAAAAAATTTCGTTAATAGTCTTAACCCAGTGATACTGTATAAATATGCACGTTATCAACGTATTATAAATAAGTTTTGAAAGTCGTGATAAGAGACAAAAAGTAGAATTTGTAAGGTCGTGTAATCAACTTAATTCATTATTAAGGGACTTTGGAAATGATAGTACAAAGTAATTCGAGCGAACTGTACGTCCATCTATAATAATAATGAAACTCTACAGATAGAAGTGAAAACATTTATTATATATATATATATATATATATATATATATATACCAGGTGTACCGGAAAGTCATTACCGTTATCAACGTATTATAAATAAGTTTTGAAAGTTGCGATAACAGACAAAAAGTAGAATTTGTAAGGTCGTGTAATCAACGTACTTCATTATTAAGGGACTTTGGAAATGATAATACAAAGTAATTCGAGCGAACTGTACGTCCATCTATAATAATAATGAAACTTCTACAAATAGAAGTGAAAATATATATATATATATATATATATATATATATGTATATACATATATATATATATATATATATATACATGTATATACAAGGTGTACCGGAAAGTCATTACCGGTTCTTTCGTTAAAAAAACTACATAATTTTCAAGAAAATGGAAAAATTTATTTATTCAAAGTATTAACGACTTTATTTTACACATCTTGCCAATCTTTCAAGTAATTTATGGATGCCATCCCAAAAAAACTGTTTATTTTGTGAGCAAACCTATTCATCGAGCCATTTTCTAACTTCTTCGAAATTGGCGAAGTGCTGCTCTGCAAGCGCGTGTCCCATTGATGCAAATAGGTGATAGTTTGATGGGGAAAAGTCTGTTATACATGGCGGGTGCGATATTAGGTCCCATCCAAGTGCTTTCAGCGCTTTCTTGACCGGTTTTACTGTGTTGCGTTATCGTACTGTAAAATCACTTTACCATATCTGCAGGCCTATACTGAACGTTTTTCTATCAATGCATGGTTCAAATTAATAATTTTTTGTCGGTAACGATCAGTATTAAGTGTTTCACTAGGTTTCAACAGCTTGTAATACAACACGTCACTCTGGTCCCACCAAACACAGAGCATTGTCTTGCGACCAAAACGATTTGACCTTGGAGTCGATGGGGCGGCTTCGACAGATAATAACCATAATTTTTTGCGTTTAGGGTTTCCGAAATAAATACATTTTTCATCACCCGTCACTATTCGATGCCGAAATGATTTTCGATCATACCTTTTTAGATTTCCCATTTGTCTGGCATTCAATTGATGTGGCAACTATTTTCCCATCTTTTGGATTTTTCCAATTGTTCGTAATCGGTCGCTAATCGTTTCTCGGGCCACATTTAACGCTTCTGCCAATTGTTTTTGAGTTTGAGTTGGGTCTTTATCCAATAACTCCTGCAGTTTCACATCCTCAAACTTTTTCGGTCTACCAGAACGTTTTTTGACTTGCACATCGATATCACCACTTTTGAATTGTCGAAACCACGCCTCACATGTTTTTATGGTTGGAGCATACTCACCCTAAATTTCTAGAAGTAAACGACTTTCAACGGTTTTTTTCATTTGATTAAATAAGAAAAGTAATGCGTGCCGCAAATGTATGTTTTCAGGCACGAAACTCGACATTTTCAAAGAGGTATAAATCTATGACGGTGTTACTTTCGCAAAATATAACATGTATGTCTCTGAACCACGATGTCAGTAGAATAAAATGACGTGTGTTAAATTATAACATTGCGTACTTCATGACTTTCCGGTACACCTGGTATATCGCGTGTGTATAACGGCAATTATGCAATACAACGCAATTAATGAAATTACTTTGTATTACCGTTTCGACAGTAACATTCACCAAGCGCCGTGCAAAACTGCCGAACAAAGCCAGACTACCTGCTGTGATTTCGAAATTGAGCTGAATGATTATCGTAGTTTTTGTATGAATTAAACACTTTCAGTTCGTGGAAATATTCTTGGCAGTTTCATTGGCACTTGTAGTTGTAGAAAATTTCGTAATTCTTCATAAAGGTATTCAATTCATAGTCATAGTCATACTCACAATAATTCATTTTCTTAATGACGATTACAAAAGAGTCAAAAGGAAATTTACAATATCCATTGATTGTTAAAATACATGTTAATAGAACAGTATAAAGTACATTAAAAAAATCATAAAATTTTCATAAAACGTTAGTCAAGAATTTTATAGATAACATATGAATGTATAGTACAAATACTAAAGATTAAAGACGAATAATTAATTACTTGCACTGGAACTATATATTCATTAATAGAATAGTATGTTCTTTCGAGCAGCAATTTTTTCATTCTGGCGCAAAATAGTATATATGTAGTTCATATTTTTAATATGTGTCAGGAGTCTGTTGTACAATTGCGCCACCTAGTAATCAACGTAGGATTAAGTTGTTTTTATCTTGTGATGTGGTGTCTTATTAGTTGTTTCTAGTATTATGTTCGTGGATAAGTTTGTCAAAAAGAAATTTATTTTTATTTTTATGTTACATATTTGACTACTTCAAATATATAGAGTGGTTATTTAAGAGCTTGAGAACTTAAAATGATAATACAAGACAGAAATATTGTTAGATTGAAATTATTTTTATTATAATCTGGTACATAATTTCGTGGCATTTATTTTTAAATATGATTTCCGGCTTATGTCCGCCGCGGCTACGAATTACATGGTCCATTCGATCAGTCCAATTTTTGACAACTTTTTCCAATAAATCTGACCGTATGGCGTCAATGGTGGCTTGAATATTAGCTTCCAATGCTTCAAGAGTTGCTGGTTTGTCGGCAAAAGTCAATGACGACATAGTTCCATAAAAAGTAATCCAGCGGCGTTAAATCGCACGAACGAGAGGGTCAGTGAACAGGACCACTTCCGGAAATAAAGTTGTGACCAAATTGATTTTGCAATAAATCGTTTGTTAAGTGCGTTGTATGGCAAGTTGCGCCGTCTTGTTTGAACCAAATGTCGTCGATGTTCAGCTGATTAATTTTTGGAAACAAAACGGCAGCTCCTTCCTCATTTCGAAAGAAATAAGGACCGAGGATGCCGTCAACGTGTAAACCGCACCAAACAGTCAATTTCAATGGATGTAATGGTGATTCATTAACAGCTTGAGGATTGTCTTCGCTCCAAATACAGCAATTTTACTTATTGACGTAGCCATTTAAGCAGAAATGAGCTTCATCACTAAACACAATTCTTTGATAAAAATTCACATTTTCGGCCAGTTTCAAATGAGCCAAATCAGCAAAAATACGACGCAAACGATGGTAGTTTGGCTTCAATTCTTGCACGAGCTGTATTTTATAGGCACGTAAGCCAAGAGCCTTATGTAAAATTTTCAACGTAGTCGAAGGACAAAGGCCAACAAGGTGAGAACGACGATGAACCGACATTTCGGCGTCTTCTTCAATACTTCGCGCTACAGCAGCAATATTCTTGCTTTCTTTGTCCTGTTGATGATTTTGAATCGAGAAAAGTAAAATTAGTGCGTAAGCGATCAATAACTGTGCGAATTTCTTGCACACTAGGCTGATTATATTGACCGTAAAAAGGACGAAGTGTTCTATGAACTTCGCAAACAAATTTATTTTTTTCAAAGTAAATTTCCACAATTTGGAAGCGTCATTTTGGCGTTAAACGATTCATGATGTTTAGCCAAACCTTACTGAACAGAAATGCCAACACAGTTTGACATTATCAGCTGCCAAACCGTAGTTATCGCTATCGATAGTTCTCATGCAGCTTAAAAAACATCCATTACATTCAGGTGGTATTGTTAATATTTTTTGTTTAGCAAACTCATTTTTACATGTTCCTACCTGTTGCTCTTTTATAAAGAAGAAATATTCTTCTTGCGTCTGCAGATATGCTCCATTAAATTATACGATAGATTGAAACAGCGTGATAATTCGCAAAAATGTAAGTCGAATCACCTGACTAGTGGAAGCATGCTGTAAATCGAAACGCTCGGTTTTCTAGAGTATACGATACATATCATGACCACTGCAGTTTGTTATCCATTACTATATCAAGCACTTCGACGAGTTACTATTGAACCATATGCTCAATTTATGTATGATCTTATCTACTTTCTTTTTGTAGTTCAAACTCAGCAACTCCTTTATCAATTAAGATTGTCTCAACCATAAAAAGAAATATTTTGACGTCGATATTATATGCCAGGCCATTGATATAAATGATGAACTACAGTGGGCCCAATTTAAATCCTAAAGGTACACCCTTACTTATTTCTCATTGAATTCTACACATTGCCTTCGATATTCTATGTACGGGGTCAATATGGCGTAACCTCTACTCCGAATTCCGTAAACATATAACTTCTCTATCAATATACTGCGATCGACGTTGTCAAAAACAATTGTTAGATCGTAATATTTTAGTTGTATTTTGTCCTTGACATCCAAGGTCAATAAATGATTTCAAAATACCATAATGATGTTATAATGTTATTTTCATCAGTGAATCACTATCTACTGGTTAACCCTAATGTTAATAAAACTATCTAAGTTATATATATATATATATATATATATATATATATATATATATATATATATTATATATATATATATATATATATATATATATATATATATATATATATATTGTAGGTACATACATATATCATTCAAAGATTTTATTATTTACAGTGTTTCGCACATATCTCCGGTGGTCATATCAATCCAGTAGTGACAACAGCTGCTGCAGTTTTAGGACACATAGCACTGATTCAAGTACCAATATACTTCGTAGCGCAATTTTTAGGTGCCCTAGCTGGATATGGTACAGTAAAGGTAAATATTTTAAATAGAAATAAATTGCTTTCTCAAGCTAGATACTGTCATGTATAGTAAAATTATTATATGAAACCCAAATATCGACGGTTCAAAAAAAAAAACTCATCGAGCGAACCATGGTTTCTCTATGATGCCAAGCAGCATGTTGAATCTTTATTTATTTAAGTTTGAGAAATGTCAGTTTCACCTAATGTTAGACGTGTTTAGCTAATTGTTTGGTTAAATATTTTACGTGTTCTGTTCTTTATCTTTTTAGGTAAAAGTTCGAAAAAAAGTAAGTTCTTATTTCACACTTAAATTATTATTGCGTAATAGTTCTAACTGTAGCGATAACCTTCGCTAATGAACATTATATTTTCATGATCGAATCTTATTTTCAAAACGATTATAATGTTGTTGAGGTTTGATCTTCTTCAATTAAAGAATATTTAACAGAATTTCGAATTGAATTCCCAAAAGTTACTATTGAATATGATCAGTTTCATAGAACTTTAAATCTTTGTGCAAATCTATTTAGCGAAATAGGCAGTATTGGCAAGAAACACGACAGTGAATAACTTACAAAATTCTAGGGAAAGTAGTCGAAAGCATAAGACATGATCTGACGAGCCAAAGATCTCAATCCGTTCTTTAACACAATAACATCAACTTTCTGTTGGAAGTTGTAGTTTGGTAAAAAAAGATCTATATCTACGTCCATACAGTAATGTTTGTTCAAAAACTTTTCGGGTTCTGTAAACTTACAAAATATGCGTATTGGGTCTACAGAAAATCCTAATCAGTAGTAGAGAATACGGTACCAGCATTCTCGTGATGGAGGAACCAGGTGTCCATTCTGGACTTTGGCCGCAGGTTCTTCATAGATCCAATGACTTTAGGCAGGCACTGTTCAGTATACCACTTAGTTGTGACTGTCTTCTGTGTGTCCAAAACGACGCGTTCCACAATTCCACTCGATTTGAAAAATACAGCTATTATTTTCTTCTTTACAGATCGGGATTTTCTGACAACTACGTGTGTGTCCTCATCATCAAAGACCCGAACTTTGTTTTGAGCTTTGGTCGGCAAATCGTAATAGTACAGCCAGGTCTCGTCACCTGTCACGATGTTGTTCACATACCGAGATTGTCCCTTATTAAACTTTTTTAGCATCTCCCGGTACCAAGTCATATGTTGTGTCATCTGCTCTTCGGTCAGTTGATGCTGCACCTAGAGAGAACAAAGTTTCATTACTTGCAAATGATCATGTAGAATCGAACGAATTGTTGGTGTATTTAGGCCTGAAGTACCCTCTATCTATTGGTAGGTCACTCGCCTCTCCTCGCCAAGCATTTTCCTCACAGTAGTAACGTTTTCCTCCGTAACGGATGTTCGTGGCCTTCCCGGTCTCTCAGCATCCTCCACAGTTAAATTTCCCCTTTGGAATTCTCTATACCACCTGAATGTCGTTATGCGATGTGCACAAACATCACCTAGTGCAAGAGGTATTTCTTCAAAGCAGTGGTCTATGTTTAAACCACGCACGAAATTATAACGCAAAACTGCCTTTATCTCATTTCGTGACCGCGATGCCATCGCAAGCGCTTTACATTCTCACTACTAATGAATAACTGAGCCCATCGACATGGCGCGGCGGCTACTATGCACGTATGAACATGTCTCAACATGCAGCAACAAGCAGCTTCCTACGATTCATTGTTGCGTCATACTGCAAAACTTTCCTAGTACCACTTGTACAAATAACAAAAATGACGTACTCTTGTGTGTTTGAATGCTTGGAAAAGAAAAATACCACCGTAAAGTAAGTTCACATGTGTAAGCTGAGGGTGTACTTTAAAATAAGTGGTTAGCTTTGAGACTAGAATCTACAATATGTGCTTGGCTTTTGACGACAAATGCCTGGTACGGATTTGTTTCTGTGCGAGTTATACCGCAGATCCAGGTGTGAAAGTGTGATTAATTATCTACTGATGGTGACAACTTAGTTGTCGAAATGCGCATACAGAATGGAGTTTTCTTTACTTTTTTTGATTAATTCAATCACAATCACCATTAAAATTTAATTTTCAGATAATTATTCCGCCAGAATTTTTATTTAATGGCAAAGGAGTATGTTCACCTGGAGGTTGGCTAGAAGGTGGCTTCGAATCTATGGCAATGGAATTTGTCCTTTCATTCATATTAGTATTAATATGTGGAGCTATTTGGGATTGGCAAAATTTAGATAAACACGATTCTGTTACAATTCGTCTTGGCTTTACGATTGCTGTACTTGCGATGGCAGGAGTAAGTATAACTTTAAACGGAATTACATTTTTGAAGTCGAAATCTTGACATCGAAAACTACTTTCATTTATAGCTTAAGATAATTACCTGTCACAAGAGACCACAAACGTGAAATTGAATAGCGTAATGCTTCAAACTTTTGTTTAAAATTATAAAGGAAGCGGTACCTGAACTTCCTGTTAGGAAATTATTGTAAATATATAAAATAACGTTTAAGCCTCCTTTTAATTATGAGGAACGAATCTATTACATAAAAAAATATGAAAAAACAGAGTAGGAAAAAATTCTGCTCGCGAGCACAATTCTATTTAATTCGTTCGTTTTAAAATTTGTGCTCGCGAGTTTTATTATTAAACTCGCGAGCACAAACTCAACTCGTGAGCAGAGTAGGAAACAATTCTGTTCGCGAGCACAATTTTATTTAATTCGTTCGTTTTAAAATTTGTGCTCGCGAGTTTTATTATTCAACTCGCGAGCACAAACTCAACTCGTGAGCAGACAAGGAAAAAATTCTGCTCGCGTGCACAACCCTAGTATAACCCAAGTATGTGAACATAACCCTGTCTACACTTAAAGCCTCATTCCCATCAATTTCCTACAAGGCGCGTAAAATAAAAGTTCCGGTTTATATTTCATTTACCCTCATATTTACAAGGTTTGCTGTAGTGTTAGTCAGGCGAGGAAATACAAATATACGAGGGAGCGTTTTTATATTCGCGGAATGAGCGGGTTGTAGAGGGGTGAGTAGGCGCATTGGGGGCGTGGCCTGTGCAGTGACTCATGATTAGTATAAATACGAAGTTTCATTGTTATTAGACAGTTAGTCTTTGAGCTATCGTCAACCAAGTAACATAATCAGGAGTGAAAAGTGAAATATGGAAAAAATCGAATATCGTGCCGTTATAAAGTTCCTTACCAGGCAAGGAAAATCAGTCGCGACCATAATGAATGAGATGTCATTGGTTTACGGCGACTCTTGTCCTGGAAAAACCATGGTGTACAAGTGGCATAGTTTATTTAAACAAGGAAGGGAATCCCTTGAAGACGACCCGAGGCCGGGCAGGAGCATTGAGGTGACCACGCCAGCACTTATCCAAAAAGTTGAACAAATTGTACTCGAAGATGGTCGACTAAAGAAGAAACAACTCGCAGAAATGGTTGGAGTATCCGATACAACAATTTTTAAAATCCTACACGATCATCTCGGCATGTCTAAGGTCAGCGCAAGATGGGTGCCGAGAATGCTCACGCCGCCGCGAAAACAACAGCGCGTAGAGTGTTCGCGTGCATTTTTGGACCTCCGTAATGAAGACGAGGATGGTGTATTAAGTGGAATTGTTACTGGAGACGAAACTTGGGTTCATCATTATGAACCTGAGTCCAAACAAGACTCCATGCAGTGGCATAAAAAGGGCACAGCACCTCCCAAGAAATTTAAAGTGTCACAATCAGCTGGGAAACTCATGGCAACGGTATTTTGGGACTCGGAAGGAATATTGTTGATTGATTATAAAGATAAAGGTGTTTCTATAACCGGAGAATATTACGCTTCAATATTAGAGCGACTAAAAGAAGCCATTCAAGAGAAAAGACGGGGAAAATTGACAAAAGGTGTTCTGCTTTTGCACGACAACGCGCCCGTCCACAAGAGCCGCGTTGCGTTAGCTGCCCTGCATAAGGTGGGCTTCGAAATTGTGAATCACCCACCCTGCAGCCCAGACCTGGCCCCGAGTGATTATTACCTGTTTCCGAAAATGAAAAAAGAGCTGCGGGGTAAAAAATTTACTGCCGATGATGAAGTCAAGGAGGCAGTTTCGGCGTATTTTGCAGATAAAGAGAAATCATTTTTTTATGAGGGTATAAATAAATTAATTGAAAGATGTGAAAAATGTATCCGTCTTGCAGGTGAATATATTGAAAAAGAAAAATAATTTGGTTTTTTTATTTCCACCCCTTATCCCCCATTCCGCGAATATAAAAACGCTCCCTCGTATGTTCAGAAAATAAGAAATCTTGCAATTTCTTTTTTAGGAAGCCAGATTTGAAAGTGCAGGTTTACAAAGTATTAAAGTTATCATGTATATGTGTTGTATGTATATATGTATGTACGTGTTACCTTAATTTATGTGGGAATTATGTAGGAATTCCAACTCCATTTCCTCTACAATGTTTAGCTTAACAAAGAAAAGAACTTTACAGTTTGAAATTGCGTTTCTTAACATAGCAATCATCCAAAGTCTTCATGCCTTGATTTTAGCATTTAAATCGTTCGATTTCTTTAATACAAGCGTTCACAGGAACTTGAACATCGTTGTCTGTTGAAAATTTCTGACCTGCAAGCTATATTTTAGGAGTTTAAGAAAGTGATAATAAAATAAAACGGGTACGACCACAAGTCGAAGCTTACTTCGTTAATTCGTAGAAATTATTACGTGTACGAAAGGTAGAAGAGGCATCGCCATCTTTGGAAGAGAAAACAAATGTGCTGCCAGTGTTTAGATTGTTATTTTGTTTTGGGCGTATAATGATGAACTCATGTTTCATCTGATAATAATTCAGCAAAGACGTTCCAAACACTCATTAGAAATTTGTATTCACATTAATTTGAAATTAATATTTAGTAGTTGAGGTATTTATCATGTGAAGTTTCTTGACAACCTAAGCTCTTCATTGAAAATGTACATTTCACGCTCGTTAGAGATGTAGTCTCCGCTACCTAAGTCGTTTTCATAGGACGATCTTTTAGCACCATAACATGAACTTTCAAGAATTTTTAATATAGTGGCAGATTACGGAAATTTACTACGCGAGAAATCTTTAACGGATACATGACCACGATGAAAATAACCACAGTTGAAAATAAAGGAGTAGAATTCTGCAAAACATTCTTCATCTCATTATGAAGTTGCTGCTGATAACCCTTTCAAAAAGAAATACTTAAAGACAGCACGAGATTCAATACTATCCATCTCGTGAAAAACTCGAAGACGATCTTATTTAAATAGTTGTTACAACGAAATTAATAAATGTAACATTAATCAATTAACGTTTTAGGGAGATAACTTTCCGGCATATCACAAAAACAGTCTAAAAATACGCTATCGATCCGTCATTTCATAGACTTTTAAATCCATTTTCATAAATGTATTTTATAGAAAACTCTTAAAGTAAACGGTGGGCCATTTAAAAGTTTAAATTTAAAAATGCAATAAAACAAATACGGGTTGAAATTTTGCCAAATTTATTTTTTTGTTGTGAAGTACAATTGTTCCGGTTAGAGATGGAATATTATTTCATTCATATGGCTGCCGCGGCTGGCCTCACAGTACCCCATTCGATCGGATCAATTTTCGAGTGTATGGGGTCGTATCTCGGCAATGGCATCACGAATGTTGGCCTTCAAATGCTCAATTGTCTCCGGTTTGTCGGCATAATACTTGTCTTTAACGGTGCCCCACAGAAAATAGTCCAACGGTGTCAAATCGCAGCTTCTTGACGGCCAATTGACATTACCATTTCGGCTCATTAAACGGACATCAAACGTTTGACGCAATAAATCGATTGTGGCATGAGATGTGTGGCCAGTTGCACCATCCTGTTGAAACCAAACATCGTGAAGAGCGGACATAAAAAAATCAGTTATCATGGTGCGATAGGTGTCTCCATTGACCGTAATGGTTGCGCCATACTCATTTTCAAAGAAATATGGGCCAATCATGCCTCCGCTCCACAAGTCGCACAAACAGTCACTCGTAATGGATGCATTGGCTTGTGTAAGACTACGTGTGGGTTTTCTGAACCCCAAAATTCGACGTAAACTGGTACGTGAAATGTTCAATTCTTGAGAATGATGACGAGTTGATGTTAATGGATTCTCACGCACACTCTCAGCCACAACTTCGCACTGTACGAGCACGCTCACGTCTTGGCGCATCAACAATGAAACCAGTTTCACGAACTTTAGCAATAAACTTGCGTATACCGGGTACTGTTGGTCTTTCTCTACCACCAAATTTTGTACGACATTTTCGTGCAATATCCGACCAATTCTCTTTGTTTTGGAAATAAATTTCCAATAAATCCCAACGTTGCTCAAGCGTAAATCGATTCATTTCGTTCAGTGGAGATAATATACTGAATTTTGTGACAGAATAGAATGACATAAGTACCGCCAGATTCGAAATAACCGGTGGTTCAAATTTAAACCCATAGATGACCCACCCGTTATAATTTATTATAGAAGTTCGTTTCCGAAGCTATATGTACATATATACTTTCTTTTACAGGGATCATTTTCCGGTTCTAATATGAATCCAGCTAGGAGCTTTGCACCAGCATTGTTAAATAATGACTGGAAAAACCATTGGGTTAGTAATTATTATTAGCTGCACTAGTTCACTGATATATTACTGAAATATTATAGTTCCTTTTATGAGTAATGTTGAACAGTCCTTCGGGTTCGTAGTAGTATACAGCCTCGCCGACAATATTAATGTTGCAAGTAATACATTTAATTATAGTTCCTGTATATTCTAAAGTAGCAAAACGATTTAGAAATTTATTTACACCCGTCTCAGTTAACAATCGACCTTTGGGAGACAAGCTATCGGCAATACTTGCACGTGTTCGTTCCCATCGATTTCTGACGCTGATTACCTCGAAAATTATTCAACCTTACTTATGAATTTACCATTATCATACATAAAGGTATAGAATCAATTCTGAGCACGAATGCCAGGAATTCTTTCAATTGCTTGTATCCATGCTTGGGATATTTTAATTAAACTTCATAGATAAAATTCATAAGTTTAAATATTCATGTCTTAAAGAAAAGTTGAATACATTACATAAGTGTGATCATGTTTTAGGCATACTGGGTAGGACCGTTGCTAGCTGGATTAGTTGGTGGTGCTTTATACAGATTCGTGTTCACGAAAGAAAAGCCGCA